>CAWUFW010008255.1:600000-910880 GCA_963921515.1 Calotriton arnoldi
CAGTGTATTGACTGGACATTATTGGCAAGCTTCTGTGTGTTTGTCACTGGTGTTGTGTGCTGCAGGTGTGATAAGTGTGGGGGTTGTGTGAAGGTTCATACTTGTGTTTGACAGTCATGGAGTGTTGCAATGGGCCCTGTGTGTTGTGCTGCTGACATACTCCTGTGATGTATTTGGATACAGATGTGTGGCTGATCAGTGTTAGACTTCATACCCTTCCTTTCATCCATGTGCCTATACATGGGTTGCCTTGCTGTCTCCCTGAGTTGTTGCAGTGAGGTGACTGTGGTTTGACTTCACTCACTGTGACTACCATGTGTGATTTGTTGGGCTGGGGTTGTTGTTATATGTTCCTTCCCTTGCATGTGATGTACACATGCTTGGTGTTCAGCTCCTTGCCATTCCATTTGTGTGCACCTCACTTTAGGTTTCCTATTTGTTGTCCTCCATTGCTGCTGGCATGTGGTCTGTGTTTGTTGCTGTGTGTCAGTGTGGGGTATGTCTGTGTGACTTGGCAGGCTGTGTGTCCATTAGAGTGTTTGTTCATTATCTGTGTGTTTATTTTGTGCTTGGACTCAGTTTACTTGCCATGAGTGTGGTGTTGTTGTGGTGTGTGGGTTCCCCTGGCCCTGTGCTTCTACGCTGTGTGTTACTCTGCAGCCACACCTAATGAGGCTGTCTCCCTAGTTGTTTGTTGTGTGGTGCAGTGTGTGCGTTCACCTGGCTGGTTATTGGGCATGTGGGAGCACAGGAGGGTCACGTGGCATGTCCCTTCATGTTGTGGGTGGGCCTAGTGTGTGGAGTGTGGAGGTGTTCCCTGTGTACTTTGTAAGGACGCACATTGTGGAACACCGCAGCACCGCAGCACCATACGCTGCAAAAAGAATTTGAGCAAACTTACAGACCATTTCCTCACTACAGGACATACACCTAATGACATCAGGTGGACGGTCATAGAACAGATCACATGCCATAGTAACACTCATGAGAAAATCCTTCTGCAGAAAGAACAACGTTGGATATATCGTCTTTCCACTAATAACACAGGATTGAATGACAATATACCGTGGAATAGTATTCACGTTTGACTATATGTACTTTTCTCACTACAAAAAAAACCCCTATGTTTTGATTAAGAGCCCTCAAATACCTATGTGTCCTCATCATGACCACTTCCTTATGTACTACTTATTTATACACTGCAACATGCGGAGGGTAATATATGCACACCCGATCCAGGCATATAACGAGTCTTCAACTAACAGGCGTCCCACTTAAAATCGGCGACCCACAAAATATTGTTAAAATATCTTGAACATATGTACGATACCCACATGCGGGGCACCAACACGTGTGCATATGGTTAAACGTCCCCTAGGAGGCAGTCCCAGCACGGAGTCCTGTCTATCCCTGAGGAGATATACCCAAACAACCAACATTCTAGCGCGCGTTCCTCAGTACAATACAGCCGATAAAAATATCCTTTTTAATTATAAAGTTAAGTAATACCATAAAGGAATTTCCAGACATTTAACTTATTTACAAGTATTCCTAATTTAACTTTATCCATACGCAGCGTAAACACACAAACACGTGCGCACGCTTTCTTCTCTGTTTATCCTCGCAGGTGCAAGGAATGGAAACTGATCACCCGCACCTGGAGGTCGTTAGAGAAAACCTGCTTTTACCGGCAGAATCTGCTAAGGTATTTAAACTCCCATCGCGTACCAGTCATTCACCGTCGGAGTTCCGATGCGGCCAGACTAGGTACGGAGACGGGCCCTTGATCTTGAAGAGGTAAGTGGGGCTCTGTTCAGTGGGGTTCCAGCCAGAGAGGGACTAATAGTCCTGCAGTATTATGGCACGCCAGCAACTTACGATGTATGTGCTTTTACTGTTTACTCCTTTTCATTTTTTTCCATTTTCTTTTTCGAAAACACACAGAGTGTGACAATAGGTCGGGCCCCCCACGGAACTCATGGGGCATTTCTCAGACAATTCCTGAGTGAGCAAACATGGTTTTACCTTTTTATCCCTTTATTTATCACCATGTAATATTGCATATTGATTTTCACCTGTTAACGCATATATAAGAGGCGTATACATTGTTTTGATCTAATTACAATGCACTAAAACGCCACGGTCCGTCCTCACTACGCAATTTATTCGATTAGAGCACGGACACCACGCTCCTGATTCACAATAATAGATGTGCTTAAACAACAACATCTAAATGGATCAATGTGTATGTTTGTCTATCGTCTTTTTTTACCCCCTATAACAGGTATGCGTCGCCAGAGGAAATCATCCTCCATCACATAATGCACCTTAGCGAGTGCACCACATAGATGGTCTCTTACACACTTTGTTCCAGACCACCTTTTTAACCTCACACACATAAGGTCCTGAAGAAAGCCAGCCCAGTATAGAGAGACTGGCTGAAACATGTTGACCAGGATATCGGAACCTAATTAACTCCAGAGATATCCACCTCTCTTTTTTAACCACTGCCGAGGGCCCATACATTAAAATAGTCCTTCTGTTACCTGAACGGGACCCTACGGACAGCTTTTTAAACCACACTCATCTCACTCTCACTGCACACTCACTGCACAGAACCAGCTCCGCTGTATCCAGGCGTCGCAGCACACCCAAGGTACATTCGGTACCTTGGGTGGGACCCGATGATGAAGCATGTCACCAACTAGGTTGGTGAGTGAGGGTCTTCTAAAAACACATATGTGTCGCCATACATACACATACTAGGAGCTCCTATTTAGTAGCTAGTTCCCTTTGATACTTATACTATACCCAGGGGAAGTGAACTGGCCCCTATCTCCTCGCTCTTCTTTTGATTATTACCACTACCACCTACTTTGTGCACTGCCCATGCCTTGCGCTGGCCCTGCCTACTACATTGTGCGCATTTTTTAACGCGGATTCACCGCTGCGGTCACGTGACCTGAACATTATTTCCAGATCGTGGACATGGTGACCTGGATGAGGAGGGGTGAACTAGTGGCAGGTAGGACATGTGTGGCTACACCTGTGGTTGTGTTCCTGTCCACACCAGGGTGTCTGGTGGGGGCAGGAACCTTACATCAGCCATGGAGTTGTGGGTTGTGTTTGTGTGCAGAGTTGTGTGATCGCGTACCTGCGGCGGCATCCGCCACGGTCCATGGCTTGCTGGAGGTGTATCATGTACAGCGCCGGGAAGACGTGTAGTGCAGGATCCATGGCGGTCGGCTCCGGTATTCACTTTTGCGCTCCGCTGTGGTGCTTCCGCCTGCTCAGATTGGCCGGTTTCTCCGCTGCGGTGTGCCTGGCTGTTTGGCGCATCCTAAATTGTACGGTGGGAGGGACGTCATTCCGCACGGCGGTGGCTCTCGATTGGTTAACTCCGCCGCGGTGGCGGGCGCGTTTTGATGGCAGTTCACGTCACACCGCGGCGGTCGGACAATGGGCTGTGTTTGACCATTGTAATATGGCGGGCGTGTGCACCGCTGCTCGTGGGCGGAAAACTGCGTTTTCTCCCACCGCCAGCATCGCGGAGGTGCATCCGCCAGTCATCGTAATGGGCCCCTTAGACTTTAAATTACTTTTCCCATATGTTTTGCCCATGATTGGTCACCTATGCACTACCCGTTGTGTTTGGCTCTACCTGGCTTGCTGGATGACAACCCAGATGGACACCTTGCCCTGCTGTGTTTCGAGTGGGCAAGAGGGGGGGAGCTGAGATGGACACCGCTAAGGGTGCCTTAGATGCTGCACTGGTAATTGTATCTGTCCTATTGTGGGGATGTCAGTTATTTGCACTGACTGTGAGGAACTTGCGGTGGGAAGGGGTTTTGTGGGCTGGAGTATGAGACCCAAGACCTCCCCCCATTTTCTCTCTTTGTCTGTTTGTCCTTCTGTGGGACTGATTCTCATCTTCCGTTTTCTTACTATTCCATTTTTATTTTGCTTCAGGAGTGGGTGGTTTGTCTTTTTTCTAGTTTATTTCAGTCTGCAGTATTTAGGACGCTATTTGGGTGACCGCGGGTTAGTGGGTGAGCGACAGACCTCTGTTGCCTCACATACGAGTAGTTGTCCAGTTGACATGCATTCTTATGCTCTTTGGGGACAGCGGGTGTGTGGAGGAGAACGGATAGGGTACAAACTTGGAGTATTGGTAGATACACCACACCTGCTGGGATGTTAGAGGGGGCTGCTGGTGCTGCGCAATTGCCACTATATCACACAGGATAGGATACCAGGCACCCCACGTCATACCATAATGTCCTGGAATGTCAAGGGTTTTGGCAGTAAGGTGACGTGAGGCTTGGTCATGCGTTATACACGACGTCAGCAGCCGGATGTCGTCCTCCTCCAAGAGACCCACCTGAAGGGGACTCAGTTGTTTTCTAGGTAGAGGGGCCTACATGGTACTGGCGCATGCTGAATACATCTTCGGTTCAAGAGGGTAGCGATACTTGTTAGAAAACACCTCCTGTTCCTGGTGTCCAAAACATGAATAGACCAGAACGGAAGGTATGTGGGAGTCCAGGGACAATGGGCAGGACATGAATCACATTGATCAGTGTCTATGCACCACCTCGCCTCCAGCTGCCAGTACTTGATCAGGTAGTGGCGATACCTTTGGAGGCTAAATCGGCTGTCCATGTTGTAGGCGGGAATTTCAATAATGTCATGCTCCTGGCATTGGTTCGCTCAAGCGTGGCCGGTCCCCCTGCAGGAGTCCCTCCATTGGGGAAATCTCAATTGGGGAGATTTGCACACTCCCTAGACCTCTGCGATCTCTGGAGACAGCATCATCCCAGAAGCAGGGACTACTCCTGCTTCTCAAGGGGTACATAAGGTTTCTCCATTGGAGTGTGCAAGTCTCCATTGGGGAGATTTGCACACTCCCTAGGCCTCTGCGATCTCTGGAGACAGCATCATCCCAGAAGCAGGGACTACTCCTGCTTCTCAAGGGGTACATAAGGTTTTTTCCAGGCTAGATTGTCTATTCGTCCCCACTGGAGAGGCGACTGCGGTCCTCTGAGTGGAATATCTAGCTCGAGGCCTGTCAGATCACTTCCCTCTCTGGATCACTATAGGGCAGAGCACCGTCCTCTGGGAACAAGTTGGTGGTTAAACGCGTAGGACCTGAGGGACATGGAGGTTGCAAACAAACTCAGAATTTACTCAGAGCTTTATTTTCAGGTATACCACGGGATACCATGGGACAATTGAGTCGGTGTTGGTCCTATGAGAGGCCTTTAAGACAGTGCTGAGAGACAAAGTGCCACCGGATCTACAACATGCAACCATTGTCGTAATTCACAAACAGGGTAAGCCTGAAACTGACTCCAGCTCTTACCGACCCATATTTCTGTTGAATATTGAGGTGAAGGTGCTGGCTACTATTCCTGCCTCACGACTCCTGCTCATTCACAGAGACCAGTCTGGCTTGATGCCGGGTAGGTCTACGAGACTTAACCTTCAACGTCTCCACAACTGGATTTCGGAGGTGGCTCTGAAAGAAGACTCTCATAGTTTCTTAGCATTGGACGCGGAAAAGGCGTTTGATGCCATAGGTTGGCCTTTTCTCCACCAGACACTCTGTACAGTGGCAGTCTGAGTGAACAGGGTCCTCTTCTCGTTTTTTTCAATAGAATGTGGCACCCGACAGGGGTGCCACCTATCCCACTTGTTGTTCGTTCTCACCATTGAGCCACTGGTGGTGGTGATTTGTTCCCACCGGGATATCCAGGGGGTTCAAGATCTCAGCAATGCCCTAGGAGGAGAAAGAAATCTCTCTCTAAGCCAACAATATTCTGCTATGTGTTACCGAACCCGAGACTACCATACATATGACCCTTAATATCTACGAGTCCTACAGGGCTCATTCGGGCTATCATATTAATTGGAATAAGTCGGTGCTCTGCCATCCGTACACCCCTTTGGACCCCACCGGTCTCCCTTGGGTACTTCAAGTGGTGACTGAAGGTTTTCAATGTATGGGCGTATATGTGATGCTTTACTGGGAGCAATTTTTCACAAGAATCCTTGGTAGAGTGATTTGCACTTTCCTGGAGGACATGGAATGGTGGCATGCTCACATTGCTGGGAAGAGCTCCCATTTTCAAAATGATTACCCTCCCAAAGCTATTATATGCCATGCAGAATACCTACTACCCGCTCCCCGAGGCCATGCTTGTCAAGCTGGAGAGTGATCTGCATTCCCTGCTATAGTGTGGTAGGCACCCTAGAATAGCCCTCACCACACTTTAACATCACCCCTACAATGGGGGTCATTCGCCCCTCAGGTCCTTTACACTTATAAGTTGCAATGCAACCAATTTACTGGCTGCTCTTATTTCCACTTCCTGTTTTGTGGGAAGGGAGTTAGACGATTGATGCCGGAAAACCAGGTGGCAATAGAGGCCTGGCGGACAGCCACCAGCCATGTGGGTTGAGTGGGTAAGTTGACATGTGAGACACCGCTCTAGAAGGGGGCATGGATGAAAGAGATTGAGCAACTGAGAGAGTTTGGAGCATGGGACTTACTTTGGCTCTCACATGTAGGGGATCTCCTTGAGGGTGAGTTGGTGCCATTTGCATCTCTGTGGTGAGATTACTCTATGGTAGCAACAACGAAGGAGTGATTCCAAACAAATATTAAGCCAAAAATACAAATGAAAGCGAGAAACAGGAAAACAATTGTGTTTAAAAAAGAACCCTCACTCACCAACCTAGTTGGTGACATGCTTCATCATGGGGTTCCCACCCGAGCAGCCGAATGCCACCCGCGTGTGCTTCGACGCCTGATTACAGCGGAGCAGGATGTTTAAGGTGAAAGGGTGAGTGTCCGTGAAAAAGAAGTGATATAAAATTGACTTTATTGTTCCCTAAATTTTTATGATGGAACAATAAGGCAAGATTAAAAACAGTAGGGGATGTCCCATCAGGTTTAGATTGGCCCGTGACATCCACACAGTGTATATAGTGAGCAGGAATCGTGGTCTACATGTTTCAGCCTCTGATTTGCAAATTTGCGAGGCTTTCTTCAGGACCAAAGGTGGCACGAGGGGTATGCACGCGCTAAGGTGCACCCGTCTCTGTGTCGCAAGTTAAACCGCAAACTTGCGGTTTTTCTTTCAGCCTTCTATGAAAGGCAATGGAAAATACCCTGCAAAACAAACAAACATATTAGTTTGTAAGTGTAAATCTCACATTGTAGCGTAAAATTACAGCAAGGTGCAAGACAACCCGTGCTTTCATCCATGCCGACTACGAAGTGCAATTGGCTATACCCAATTCTGGTGATGGATACTTGTATTGTTCAATCGACCTGTGCACTCAACGTAACTCACGGCAAATTCGTGGTCATAATATCTCTACAGGGGTACCGTGAGTAATAGACCCCTCTCAGATTACCATACCCACACAGTCATTGTAGTGTGTGAGTGTCAAAATGCTCACCGCATTGTGAGCATCCAGGTTTGGAGTGTATCACAGAAGGTTTGGAAAAAACAAACACACCGAGTACCTCGGTACGTTAGTGTATATGTAAAACAGACAAACATGGAGAAGGGAAAATCGGGCAAAAGGAGTTCCCGGCTTACTTATGATGTTACTTCATCATGCGTCAAAAAAGGGGGGGATTTGGGACCGGGAGCCGTTATTTAAACAGGTCCTGCACACAGGGCTCTTAGAGAACTGTGCTGCCAAGGGTATGCAGTTCCTAGAGGGGACAGGGGAGAGACAGGTCTTTCTTCATAATGCCCTCACACACCCCGAAGGATGTCATGCTTCATCATTGGGCTTTGCTCCTCATCGGGCCGGCGCTGCAATGCCCAACGGGCTCACCATAAACGGGGCTCTTTGCCAGAGATCTTTTGAAGAAGCCGTGGGGTGCGTGCGGGTGAGAGGGCAAGGAAAGTGTAGTGCACAGGGAGTGGATCTTAAAATAAGTCAGGATCTGTCCTATTCACAATCAATTTTAATGGTTCAGGTAGATCCGGCTTAGTTAAAAAGTGTGAGGACGCCCTATGTGGATGCAATGTTCCTAGAGGGCTGTCGCTGTGTAGTGGGTCGACATGTTTTGTGCCCTTGTTGCTCCTAACGAGTCATGTGGCACTCCTAGAGTTTACCTCCCTAAACTCTAGGAGCCAGGCCTCTAGTAGTGCACCACTCATTTACTTAGGTCCTGATGAAGTGCCACATGACTCGTTAGGAGCAACAAGGGCACGAAACATGTCGACCCACTACACAGCGACAGCCCTCTAGGAACATTGCATCCACATAGGGCGTCCTCACACTTTTTAACTAAGCCGGATCTACCTGAACCATTAAAATTGATTGTGAATAGGACAGATCCTGACTTATTTTAAGATCCACTCCTGTGCACTACACTTTCCTTGCCCTCTCACCCGCACGCACCCCACGGCTTCTTCAAAAGATCTCTGGCAAAGAGCCCCGTTTACGGTGAGCCCGTTGGGCATTGCAGCGCCGGCCCAACAAGGAGCAAAGCCCAGTGATGAAGCATGACATGCTTCGGGGTGTGTGAGGGCATTATGAAGAAAGACCTGTCTCTCCCCTGTCTCCTCTAGGCACTGCATACCCTTGGCAGCACAGTTACTTCATCATGCCCCATGGATCCCGCAGGGGGGCGTAGGCTAATGTCACACTCTACAGAGAAGTGGAGAGAGCGGGAGTGAAGAAAAGTAACAAGCGCAAAGCTCTGGGTTCCGAATGCGAGTGTCCGCTGAAAACCACCAGCATTACTTACTTCATCAAGCCCGTATGCCTGCCTCTCGCACCTGCAGTGTGCCCACAACGGAATCCCAAAGATGTATGTGTCCGGGTTCCCGGTGTATTTAAATCAAGTGGTGCTGCCGCGCTGTAGCGCTTCCGCCTCAGTCACGTGAGGCGTGATGATGTCACGTGTGACTCGTACGAGGGTTTCAGAGAGTTAACCCCTCCTGTACTGGGCGGATGACAACGCAACTTTATTAACACGTAGAAAGCAATCGAGTGACAATGTGGACAAATAAGGTGTTCCTGTGGTTTACGGTACGTGGGGATGACTGGCAGGAGGGTGAAACAACGTATCTGTGAGCACCGGAGTACCATTATTTCAGCGGACACTCGCATTTGGAACCCAGAACTTTTTGCTCGTTACTTTTCTTCACTCCCGCTCTCTCCTCTTCCCTGTAGAGCGTGACATTAGCCTATGCCCCCCTGCGGGATCCATGGGGCATGATGAAGTAACATCATAAGTAAGCCGGGAACTCCTTTTGCCCGGTTTTCCCTCCTCCATGTTTGTCTGTTTTACATATACACTAACGTACCGAGGTACTCAGTGTGTTTGTTTTTTCCAAACCTTGTGTGACACACTCCAAACCTGGATGCTCACAATGCGGTGAGCATTTTGACACTCACACACTACAATGACTGTGTGGGTATGGTAATCTGAGAGGGGTCTATTATTCACGGTACCCCTGTATAGATATTATGACCACGAATTTGCCGTGAGTTGCGTTGAGTGCACAGGTCGATTGCACAATACAAGTATCCATCACCAGAGTTGGGTATAGCCAATTGCACTTCGTAGTCGGCATGGATGGAAGCACGGGTTGTCTTGCACCTTGCTGTAATTTTACGCGACAATGTGAGATTTACCCTTACAAACTAATATGTTCGGTTTTTTTGCAGAGTATTTTCCATTGCCTTTCATAGAAGGCTGAAAGAAAAACCGTAAGTTTGCGGTTTAACTTGTGACACAGAGACGGGTGCACCTTAGCGCGTGCATATCCCTCGTGCCACCTTTGGTCCTGAAGAAAGCCTCACAAATTTGCAAATCAGAGGCTGAAACATGTAGACCACGATTCCTGCTCACTATATACACTGTGTGGATGTCATGGGCCAATCTAAACCTGATAGGACATCCCCTACTGTTTTTAATCTTGCCTTATTGTTCCATCATAAAAACTTCGGGAACAATAAAGTCAATTTTATATCACTTTGTTTTCACGGACACTCATCCTTTCACCTTAAACATCCTGCTCCACTGTAACCAGGCGTCAAAGCACACCCGAGTGGCATTCGGCTGCTCGAGTGGGACCCCCATGATGAAGCATGTCACCAACTAGGTTGGTGAGTGAGGGTTCTTTTTTAAACATAATTGTTTTCCTCTTTCTCGCTTTCATTCGTATTTTTGGCTTAAGATTTGTTTGGAATCACTCCTTCGTTGTTGTTACTATGACTTTTTAAAGGGGACTGGGAGTAGTTCCACTCTACCCTTTCTCTCTTTGTGTTTAATTGAGATTACTCTATGCACAGAAACCAATTTCTGAAATATGCTCAGCTGCAGCATGCCTGGTTGTGGGTGGAAGGTATGGAGATGCTGGACTTACCTGAATTTGCCCCATTTGAGGGTCTGCTGCTGCAAGAAGTATTGTCTTCCAAGGCTACTTCCCTTGCATACAAAACACTTAACAACAATGTGCCAGACAGACTGACCAGATTGAAGAAACGGTGGTGCCTGAAGGTAGGGGATCTGGAGGACATAGTCTGGGAGGTGGCCCTGATGCACCCGAGGGAGGCAATAAAATCTCGCCTGCACCTGATACACCTCAAAATCCTTCACGGTGTACTCTGACAGGGACCCGCAATACCGAATGGGAAGGAAGGCCTTACCGGACTGTCTCAGATGTGGGGACGCGAGGGGTTCCTACATTCATACGCTATGGAGCTGCCCGGCTATTCAGATGTATTGGACACGGGTGACGAGAGGCCTGAGTTGGGGGGGGGGGGTTGAAACCATTCCTCTTGATCCCAAGTACATCCCGTTGGGAGTGCAGGGAGATGTTGACATCCCCAGGGCACAGCTTCTTTTCTGTAATCTATGGTTAGTCGTCACCAAGCCAAATGTGGCATGGTACTGGGGGGCGCCTGAAACACCAACATTGCTGGAATGGAAGAGAGGAATGGACCCATATATGGCAACAGAAGAGGTCACATACAAAAGCAGGGGGTGCTTGCGCGGGTGGTTGAAATACTACGATATTCATCTTTCATCAGGAGCTGCAATTCCCTCGACATAATCATACTATAGTACTCTGTGTGGGAGCGATACTGTATTCATCATAGTGATTTTTGTATATGGAAATGTCATGCAATTCCCCCTTGTGGTTGAAGGGGCGGGGTGGGTGCGTGCATGCCTCCTTCACTGTTTAGTATTTATTGTTAGATGCACGTTCTGCGCCTTAATGCAGTGTTTGCTGCATTATTTATGAAACGCTGAAAAAAACAAAATAAAGATGTATTGTTTTTTAAAACAAAGCAAAGTGAATACCAATACCAACAATGAAGCTGCTTACAGTAGAATACTCTTCAAGACATCAACCACACTGCCTGACCCTCCTATGCCACACTCCACAGACAAGTGCAATGCATTAGCCTCCTCTTCAGCAAAGAACACAGAAGTTCCAACACCAAAGTTTCCTCTTATCTTCGACCCACTCCATCTTACAGCATTCTGAAATAGCCATCCTTTGAAGCTCTGTCTTCTTCTCATGAAGATGATGTCTTACCCTCGTCCTTCATCAAGAATCTCTCTGGATAAACTCACTCACCCGTACTCACCGATATCAATGCTGCCTACACTCAGTGCATCATTCCAGAATCTCTCAAGACAGGCAAGATCCTTTCACTCCTAAAAAACCCTAAACTAGACCCTGATGTCCTGATCCCCTATCCTTCATTGACAAGATCATTGAAAA
Source organism: Calotriton arnoldi (assembly GCA_963921515.1). Classification (NCBI taxonomy): domain Eukaryota; kingdom Metazoa; phylum Chordata; class Amphibia; order Caudata; family Salamandridae; genus Calotriton; species Calotriton arnoldi. The sequence continues at coordinate 611,772 of CAWUFW010008255.1, forward strand.
TGCATTCTAAGCTCTGCTCCAGGATCAAAATAATGACAACCATTTCCTGCACAACTACCAATCTGGGTTCAGAACAACGCTCAACCCATCTATTATTGGACCTCTCACCTGCATTTGAACACCATTACTATCCTACCCTAATCCACACTCTGAAGTCTCCAATGGGATTTACTTACAACATCCTACACTGGTTCTTCTCATACCATTCCAACCAACATCAGTTCATTCATACGGGCACCTCCAGATCCTAGACAATTACTATTGCTTGTGGAGTCCTCTTGGTGTCATTCTGCATCCCTGTCATCTTCAACATCTGCATGAATTGCCCTGGTGTTCTTATCAGCATTACCTGAATCAAAATCTACTAATATGCCAATGATAGACAACTCTACTTGAAAGTGTCCACTGCTACAGATAGCTACCGCCTTAAACACTGCCTGCACCTCGAACAGACCTAGATGTCTAGCACTTATCTGAAGCTCAACCCCACGAAGACTGAATTCCTGTTATTTGCAAAGAACAACAAGCAAGAAATAGTTCCAACCTGTCTCGATGACATGAACCTTACTGGCTTCAAACCCCAAATTCCACTCAATGCCAAGCCACTTTGAATCACTTTAATTCATCCTGGATAGAAACCTTTCCCATAAGAAACATGTTGCCTAGAAAACACAGATGGCCTTGTAGCAGCTCTCTCTACTAAAGAAAGTGAAAACATTCCTCAAAGAAAGTGACTTCATAACTGCTGCTAAAGCTCTGATACTCTCCCATCAGGATGGTGGGAACTACCTTCTTCCATGGATGTATGACTGTCGAACGAATGGCAATAGGCCGACAGATCAAATAACGAAAGCGTTTGTTAGAATCTGGCATTTTCACACCAGTTTCTATATCGGAGTATATCATCTCGCCGGAATGTAGGACTCTACTTAACTCACAAAAACAACGAATGTCTTATTTACGTGGCCTCTAACAATGCATTTTTTTTGTATTTTAATAGTCCACTCACTTGCTCTTTTTTTAGTTTTCTCATGACAAATTCACTCGTTCTTTCTTTCTCCGGTGCCTCCTGGCGTTGCGGGCAGGTCTGGTTGCGACCTACTCCAGACCAGTTAGCGCTCCATGCCTCAGCTGCGGCCCAAGTCAGGGAACTGTGCAGCACTCCCACGCACTTACCCCTAAACCCCACTCATACCCTGAGCCCTAAACCCCGCACTCCCTTAGCCCTTAAACCTCCCCTTCCCTTATCCCTAAAACGGCGCCTTCTCTTAACCATAAAACTGCCCCTTCCCTTAACCCTAAAACCGCCCCTCCCCTTAACCCTAAAACCGCCCCTTCCCTTAACCATAAAACTGCCCCTTACCTTAACCCTAAAAACGCCCCTTCCCTTAGCCTGAAACCACTCCTTCCCTGAAACCGCCCCTTCCCTTAACCCCTCCCCAGCCTGGTTAGCCATTTCTTCTGGCATGAAAGTAAATGATTCGGCATAGAGACGGGCGTACTAATGATGCCGTTGTGATCCGCTTTCGTTCCAAAGGCTTTTTGTGATAAAGCCTTCGTTCAAAAGGACGCTTCCCTCTTCCATGACCTCAAAGACACACTGGTCCCTCTTGAAGACATCTTACAGACCACAGCCCATCTCATCCAGGGCCTGAAGAAATATGAACACATCCTGGTGCAACTCCTTGTGTTCCCCTTGCAAACTCTCACCATCTTCAAAACTATCTGGCTGACAAGCTCACGATATCTAACGGTTCTTAGTACACAGGAAGCCACAACAGGACTCTTCTGTCTATTCACCCAGGAACCAGAATAATATACCTGTCTTCATTAGGACCACCCTAAGCCTGTTCCAATTTAGGGAAGAGTTGAAGATACTCCTCTTTAACACTTCTGCTCCCAGAAACGAGTCATCTCCCCCATCACATGTTATCTGCATCCTTATCTTTATCTCTGTACAACACTCCACTACCCTTTGGCTAGATTCGCTCTGTACAAATAACATGCATATATATATCTACGTACATGATTACACACATACTACATGCATACATGCATAAATATATACATACAAAGATACTGGGCCTATTGTAATGGGACCCCAGTCATTTCCAGACTGCTGATGACACAACGGTAGAAAAACAGTGTTGCAATGTCTACCATAATCTATTAGTTTTTCTCCTGCTATCATAATGCCTAAGTGGGTATTGTGTTTAGTAATTTGCCTGTATAACAAAAAAAGCATGTCCTGATTCCTCTAATGCACATCTGTTCAATGCGTACATATGGAAGGAATGGCGAATCATCTTTTAACGTGCATTAATTGATGTAGGCATGTCAAAACGTACATTTGTTTGCATTTTTCATTCAGTGTATTTGTAAAACAAAATTATTCATAGCTTTATGAATGGTTTAAATGTAAAATTCCACAAGCATGTAGAGGCATCAACTTGGCTTCTACCTTGGCTTTTACGAGAGCAAAATTCGGACATACTGTTTTTTTCAGAATTTAGTCAGCACCTTTTTAGGGTACATACTAGTTTCGTACAATTTGTCGCACGCAATGCACATGCAGAGCACATATACAAATTTTCATACCATTTCAGATTTATCTGAAATGTTGTAAAACCCTGGTAGAAACTCGCGAGCTCTCGCAGGACCCTCAGAATTACTCTGGAAGCTTTTGCTAACATTTTTACAAGATTTATGCAGCTCTCAGAGTCAAACAATAGCTTTGTATTTTATGGCTGTCCGCTCAAAGAACACCAGTTCTACAGATGTTATCTCCTGAGCTCTTAAACAATTGGAAAGATGAATCATTTATACCTGCAGACTGGAGGAACCGCGGTCTGTATTATTGCAGATAAATGTCTTCTCAGAACACCAGGCAGCCAGTGCGGTGAAATAGGTGCATGGTGAGATTCAGTTTTATACAGTAAAGGTCAACGTAAAAGGATGAAATGTCAATTATTCTCTGATGTTAGGATGACATTTTTACTCTGGTATTTGGCTGTGGAAACATGTACCACCCCCATGGCCTTTTAACATATTATGTTGGAAGATAACAATTGCAACAGCCCACCTTCCTCCTCTTTAAACTCTGTAGATCAAGCCTTCGTATGTATCTATAGTCTCTTCCGAAGCTCATCTTATGAAGACGTATTATAAAGCGTTCTATCTGCAGGGCATTTGTAATAATCCTTATTCAGAAAGGGGGGCATATTATCAAGAACGTGTGATAACCATCGCAAAAGTGACTTAACGCAACCCTCAACATCGCAGTCCATCGCGGGACATTTACGCCCTGTTAACCAAGTATTCACAACACGGCGGTACTGATGGAGCAAGGACTCGTACATGAGACTTGCTCGGAAGCAATCTTCTCGTTTAACTCACTAACGAATTACTAACAACGTGTTTTGTGATTAATGATACGCATTTTCCTTTACACACGGGAGAAAGTGAAGCTTGTCTATGTGTTTACTAACTGCAATATCATGAACGCAGGACTAAGACGCATTCTAACACGGGATCTTCACTGCGCATTCGTCTACTACATCTACGTAGTATGACGTGCTGACGCTTGGAGGGAAATTCTGGCGCTTGCGCAAAGAACTATAAAATGGCCGCTTGAAAGCTCACAGGCATGGCACCTGCTTGCAGAAATTAAAAAAATAAGTTTATACTAACACAAATGCAGAAAGGGAAATAATAAATGGCATGGGCTAGAGTAGAGGTTGGTGGTATACAGTGAAATCATTTATTTTTGAGAATACCATTCTTCCTTTTGACTTTATTATTAGTGCGTATTTGGGACTGTCAAATTTTTCTGAGTCGAGCAGACTGACGTTGCGCGACGCATGCGCCCTGCTATGGAAGTTTGAAAGGATGACTAAGGACTTGTCACGCGTCCAAGGTCAGCGAAGATGTGCCCTGGGAACATGAGGGTGAAGAGTTCATATGAAGGAACTGTATTCAAGAAATTGTTACATTTGTATTAATAAAGTTTAAAGATGTATGGGAAAGGAAGGGCGGAATAAAAGTTTGAGGGGAGGAGTTGGAAACAATGGATTAAAGAAATAAATGAAATATAAGTATGGTGTGATGATCATCCCCCCCTCACCTGTCCAATCAGAAGTTAGAATTTTGTAAGATTGAAACATTAATGGGTGGTACATGGTAATAGAAAGGTATAATTGAGGTAGTTTAGTTACTTAAGTTAGCGAAGAGCGGGCAGAGAGCTAAGCTTGTTGGGAGCGGAAGCAGCAGAAACAATTCGGAGCTTGGGATGCTGTCAGTGATGAGGGTGGTGCTGATGCTCTGAAATGCTGATGAAGAAATCGAATGCTGAACCATCTACTTAATTTGGGTGGGTTAGAAAGAAGATCGCGGAAGAACCACGAGGAGGAAGAGAGTGTCAGAGAGGGGTGCGACGCAGTCATCGGTAACTAGAGAGGTGAAGTATCCTGTCCTGATTCCTGTCCTGAAGCCTTTGTCTCCTGATCTGTCCTGGGGATCCTTACCAGCCCTTTTGCCAGGGGGTTGGTCTTCACACCATACTTGGTAACTATAGATTCATCGTCTTGATAAATGCTCTTCTCTCTCTATCCTTTTCTTTCTGAGCATAGTTATTGTGTGGATCTGAATTGTTGATGTCTATTGAAACTTGATTGAATTGGCACTCTTGCGAATGAGGGTGTTTGTACTGAAACGTTTTTGAGATGGTTCACAACCAATTAATTTAGATAAAGATCTTTAAAATGTTATCGAGTCCGTGATTATTTTAAGCAAGAAATGTTTAATCAAGTCATGTTAATTATCACCATCAACTAGCTTTACCTAACTAGTCCATTGACCAGAGGAAAGAACTATTCAAATAGAGAAAGGTTTAGTTAGAGGAGTAATAACTAGATCTTGAGGTATGAAAATTATAAAACTAAAAAGTTCCAGCGGTCTACTTGCTGTTTAAATGAGAGAGAGTTATATGGGCCCAGGTGAGTATATGGTAGTGGAGTATCTGTTGCTAGTACGCCGCTGGATCAGTTTTCTGGTAGCAGAGCTATTATTGTTAGTAACTAGCTTGGTGATAAGTATAGATTATTGATTTTTGATTTATGTTTTAACAAAAAGAGTTAGTGTCCTGTTTTTTATGTCGTCTGGAAAAATGCCTGGGGAATGAATAGCGGGTGGCGATAGAAACCACACTGCAGTGAGGTTACTCGTCTGTTGGAATAACACTGAGGAGCTAGGAAAAGGCTAGCAGTGTTAAAGTAGGGACTATTTTCTGTGTAAAAGTGAGAGTGGTTGATAGGAAAGAGTTCGCTAGTGAAACTTTAGGTGTTATATCACCTAGTAAGGGTAACCCTGAAGGAGTAGTAGGTTCTTCTAAGCTAGATTGACAGCAAAAGGAGTTCGCTGGTAAAACATCGGTCTCATATTTCCCTAACGCGTGACACCGGAGGAGTAGCAGGTTCTCTGGAGCTTAGGTGAAGAGTAAGCGGAAGGTTTTACTCGCAGTGAAAAGAAATAAACTATCCTTTGATTTAGTGGAACAGACAGAGTAGCGAATGTTTTTACGTCGTTATTAACAAAGAAATTTAAAGAGAAATTCGAGAAATAAAGTTTTGTATTACCTTGTAAAGGGAGGGTCAGTTGCCGGAGTGGTACTGACGTCACGGAAAGCCTCGCTGGAATTGGTAGATACAGCGGGCGTGTGACAGGAGGAGCTTTGTAAAGGAGGGGTGAGAAATCGCCGGAGTGGTACTGACGTCACAGAGAGCCGCGCTGGGATTGGTAGACATAGCGGGTGTGTGACAGGAACAGCATTGTAAAGGAGGGGTCAGTAGTGAGGAGCAGAACTGACATCAGGAAAAGGCCGCCCTGGCATTGGTCAGAGTACGAGAGTGAGCCTGATTTGATTGGATAGTCAGTTAGAAGCCGCGCTAGAATTGGTGAAGAGAAGATTGTATGCGGGACTTTGATTTGACAGTAAGTGCCAGATGTACAGGAAGGAAATTTCAAGGGTTTGCGGAATACAATTTCCTACACCGATCCTCAAGAATGTATGGAGAGAAAAGAAAAATGTCACTTTTTAAGAAAATAAAGAATTTAGAATTTCTTTGTGAAGGATAAGCCTGTGTTGACTAGAGAGGGAATTCCTATTCCGCCACCGAAAACACCAGCATATTTTATGATGATGGAGAGAGGATATCATACTTGCGTGTGGTTGGAAACCTGGATAGAGTACACGAAGGATGATGGAGTGTTAGCATTTCCTAAGGATGGTACGTTTAATGGGAGGATTCTTCATAATTTAAGATTGAAAATTAATGATTTAGAACCTAGACCTAGGTTAACTCAATATGAGGCTTTGGAAGAATGGAAGACTGAGTCGTATGAACGAGAAAAATGCAGAGGTGGAAGATATAGAGGATTCTTTCCGAGACACTTGCATGAGTCATGAGAAGGGCAGATGAAACAGTGGAGGAGAGCTATGGTATCAGAAGGATTATATCCAGTGTTGATGGCTGAGGAACAATCTGGAGGAAAGTGTAAGGAGAAAACAAAACATTTGAACACAGCAGGAATTTGTGAATCAGATGATGAGTTACTAGGGGATATTTTAATTAAAAATCCACAACCGTATCAAGAAGCAGCTAGTAAGGTTGTCCCAAGTGCGCCAGTAATGGGGATACCATTAACTCCACAGATTTTACATGAGACATCATACAACAGAATGTTGCAAGATAATGAAAGAGAAGCTTTGAATAAAACTAGGGATGAGCTAGTTCAAAGGATAAGTCAATTGAATTTAAGTACTGAAGCTTTAACAGTACCAGTAACCATTGGTCCAGTAATCCCATTATATGGGGATAATAAGATTGGCCAGAAACCACAACTTGTGACAGTTCCATTAAGTAGTCCTAGAAAAGAGATAGTAATTACAGATGATCAGGTTAGCGAAAGTGAGTCAGTTATTTCATTAATGGATCTCCCTATTGTAGAACCTCATACGGAAACCCCTAAGAGAGTTACGCCTATGAATTTGAGAGAAAGAAGACCGTTGGTTCCGGCTGGAACTACAGGCACAGCAGTAGTCACCTCTGAAGAAATAGAAAGGTGGGCTCAGGAAAGAGATAATCAGAACCCAACACCAAAGATTTTAGATATCAGCAGATTGAAAGTGGAATTGGAAGAGATGATGACAGGATGTGTCGGTACCGAAAGATTAAATGTTTACAATGATAAGGAATTATTGTTTTTATGTAAGAGTATAACTAGGAGAGCAAGGATATTTCATGAGAGACTAACTGAAGTTGCTTCAGAAATTGGAATAGACATAGGGAAATCAAAGTTGTTACAGAAACCCTATCGAGTGGATTTTACTGATAACGATTTAGAAATTGTAAATGCTTCAGGAAAAAGGCTACAGATAAAAGAATTGATGAACATTTTGCGGAAATGGGGAGACATTGATAAATGGAGAATTAGATGGATAAGAAAGAAAGAGGAGGTGCAAGCGAGAGAAGCAGCAGCTGCATTTCCAGTATGAGAATCAAGTAAAGTGGAAAAATTGTGTCCAATGAGAGAGGTTCCAGGAGGTGAATATGTTCATGTTCCTTGGAGTAGACAAGATATTTTATCATTTACAAATGATTTTCCAAAACTGAGAGAAAAACCTGTTGAGTGGTACAAACAAGTAGAGAGGCTTGTGAAGGTTTCAAAAGTGTTATTGAAAGACTTGGATGGTCTATTTTATATAGTGGTACCTGCTGATTTATGGACAGAATGTAAGATTACAATTGATTGCCCTAATGAGGAGTATCCTAGAGATGCGAAAACTGGAGCACCTTCGGAAGAGGTGATGAAAAAGTATCACCAAGTGATTACGTATTTGAAAGGGAAAATCCCTCCTAAAGAAACAGACTGGGTAAAGATAGATAGAACAACACAAGAACCAAATGAATCTGTACATGCATACTATGAACGGTTATTGCAGGTGTTTAAGCAGTATAGTGGTTTTGAGAATATTGGTGACAAAGATATGGGACATTTTGTGTATCAGTCAGATGATACAGCAGCACATGTTGTATTGGCAAAGCAAGACAGTGGATGAGATTCTAAAGTACGCGAAATATTGCGGAGATGACATTGAGGCCAGGCGTAGGAAGCTAAAGGAGAAAATGATGTGGGCACAAGTAAAATTGGCAGAGCAGCAAGAAGAGAAAGCAAATAACCAAAATAATAATCAAGTGAAAAAACAGAGTCAGAATAATCAAGGAGCGAATGGTAATAAATTTAAGGGGCGAATGGACAGAGAAGAAGCGAAAAAGAAGTTTCCTTGTCATGCGTGCGGAAAGCTTGGACATTGGAAGAACGAGTGTAAGAGTATTCAGAATAATAATAATAATAATGGGCCAAATCAAAATTTAATCCCACAGATGCAGAATGAAGTACTTATGAATCAGCAGCAACAGATAGTTACTCCACAATATCAGGTGCCACCAGCTCCTATGCCAAATTTTGTGAACCATCAAAGTTTCAGTGCGAACACCGGATTTCAAGGAGAAAGTGGTAAGAATAATAGAATAATTGCACAATATTTTTTTCAGAATGATGAAGAACATTCAGATACCGCACAATGACGGTGCCTGAGGGGGGAGGAAGAGGAGTGCGTGCTTGGCGCATCCTTGCCGGTAGATCAGTCAGGTCCAATCGTTGATGGGAGAGTAGAAGGTAAAGACATTACTTTCCTATTGGATACTGGTGCTACCAGGTCTACTGTGAGAACAGCAGACATCCCAAACCTACCCCTCTCGGGAGAGACAATCCAAGTTGTAGGCGTATCTAACCAACAGATTAGAACCCCTATGATAAAGCCAATGGAGGTGCACATTGGAAATTTCAAAGAAATGCATCGATTTGTAGTTTGCGATTCCAGTCCAGTAAATCTGTTAGTAAGAGATCTTTTGTGCAAGATGAACTCTACGATCTATTGTACACCGGATGGTGTTGCTTTCCAAACCCCCGATGAGGATGTTGTCTATAAGATGATGCTGGCCAAACAGGGAACAGAAGTAGATGAAATGTTTTCATTAATAACCGAGAATGAATTGCCAGAAGAATTAAGAACGACAGTCAATCCAGAAGTGTGGGATTTTACAGGAAAAGACATTGGGCTAATGACAAATATAGACCCAGTTAAAGTGACAGTGAAAGAAGGTGCAGTGTATCCAAATACCCGACAGTACAAAATGAGTTCAGAAGTAAAAGCAGGAATTATTCCAGAAATTGAACGAATGGTTAAACAAGGTATTCTAAAAGAGGTGATGGGTAGTCCCTGTAATTCGCCAATAATGGGACTGAAAAAGCCTAGCGGATAATACAGAATAATGCAAGACCTACGGAAAATAAATAAAATTGTAATTCCCTGTTGTCCAATTGTGCCAAATCCAGCAGTGATCCTTTATCAGATACCGTGGAATGCAGGATGGTTTACAGTAATTGATTTATGCCAAGCGTTCTTTTCTATTCCTTTGCACCCAGACAGCCAGTATCTTTTTATGTTTAAGTTTGAAGATCGTATTTACGCATGGTGTCGTGTTCCACAAGGGTACACAGAGAGTCCTTCAATTTTTTATCAGATTTTGAAAAAGTGGTTGGAATCGTTGAACATGCCTGGAAATTCTGTTCTGGTTCAGTACATTGATGACCTATTGGTGGCATCAAAAACACGAGAAGATTGTGTCACAGATGCAATTGCATTACTGAACCATTTGGCTGAAGGAGGACACAAGGTGTCCCCAGAAAAGTTACATCTCTGTTGACAAGAAGTAAGATATTTAGGGCATAAAATAGAAAGAGGAGTTAGAAAAGTGACACCGGAAAGAATAAAAATAATCAAAGAAATGCAATTGCCACAGGCTCAGAGAGAAATGAGAATGTTTCTGGGAGTGGTTGGATATTGTAGGCAATGGATTAATGGTTTTTCTATGTTAGCAAAACCATTAATACAAATGATCCGGAAAAGAGCAAAAGATCCAATTGATTGGAATGATGACTGCCTAGAAGCATTTGTGAGACTAAGAAATTGTTTGTGTGAAGCTCCTGCTTTGGGCATGCCTGATTATTCAAAAGACTTTGCTTTGTTCTGTTGTGAAAGAGAAAATTGTGCACTTTCAGTCTTAACACAGAGACATGGATTGAGTCGACGTCCAGTGGCATATTTTTCAGCCACATTGGACCCAGTAGCTTCAGCATTGCCTGGCTGCTTAAAAGCAGTAGCTGCTACTTGTATGAGTCTGGAGCAAAGTGAGTTGATAGTGATGGGACATCCGGTAAAAGTCTTTGTTCCACACTCAGTTGAGATTCTTTTGACAAGAACAAGAACACAGCACCTCACCCCTAGTCGTTTGACAAAATACGAAAGAGTGATCTTGGGAGCTGAGAATGTGACTGTAATAAGATGTACGATTCTGAACCCAGCCACTCTATTGCCAGACCCCTACGATGAAGAACTGAAAGATGAAAGTGATCATGATTGTTTGGACGTGACTGAGTTATCCACGAAGCCTCGTCCAGATATAAGAGAGACACCTTTGAAAGAGACTGATCATGAGTTATTTGTAGACGGCTCCTGCCTTAGGACACAAGAAGGAGGTTTAAGTGCTGCATATGCTGTTTGTAAAATTTCTGGGGTAATTGAAGCATCCTGTTTACCTGGGGTCAAGTCTGCACAAGTAGCTGAATTAGTTGCCTTAACGATGGCATGTAAAAAGGGGAAAAATTGGAGAGTAACCATATTTACGGACAGCCAATATGGGTTCGGGATTGTGCATGACTTTGGCCAGCTGTGGATGCAAAGGGGATTTCTGACTTCCTCAGGGTCTCCTATCAGAAACAGCAAAAATGTGAAAGATTTATTGGAAGCATTACAATTGCCAAAAGAGATAGCAGTTGTAAAATGCGCTGCACATTAGTCAGGAAATGACTATGTGACTGCTGACAATAATTATGCTGACCAAGTGGCAAAATACTGTGCTAAAAATGCAGTAGCCATAAACAGAAAAATTGAAACGGGTGAAACCAGATGCCAACTTATGTATTTCTCAGTACCAGAAACATAGGATGAGATTAGACAATTGCAGGAAGAAGTTGAGGAAAAGGAAAAAGAAATCTGGATAAAGGTAGCTTGTACAAAGAGACCACATGATGAGGTATGGGTGTTTTTAGATGGAAGACCAGTCATGGCAGATTGTTTGCTTTCAAAAATGGCGAGAGTGTATCATGGAGCAACACACAGAGGGAAAGATTCAATGATCAGGCTATTCTGACACAGTTGGTATAATCCGAAGTTCAGGGTAGTCGCAGAGAGCCTTTGCCAAAGATGCTTAACCTGTCAACAGCAGAACCCAGGTAGAAAGACAGTGGTAAGCTGGGGAAAGATCGGAAAGGCAGAAGGACCCTTTACCAGATTACAATTAGATTTTATTGAATTACCTCCATGCAATGGACTGAAATACGTACTTGTCATAGTATGCCTTTTCTCAAGATGGGTGGAAGCCTATCCAACTCGAAGAAATGACAGTCTTACAGTTGCAAAATTGTTGTTGAGGGAGTTAGTGCCAAGATTTGGTTTTCCGGTCACTTTGGAATCAGACAGAGGCCCTCATTTTAATAATGAGATAATTCGATTAATCTGTGCTGCGTTTAACATTGAACAAAAACTGCACTGTGCTTACCGTCCAGAGGCTTCTGGAGTTGTTGAGCAAATGAATGGCACAATAAAATCAAGATTGGGAAAGGTGTGTGCATCCACAAAACTGAAATGGCCAGATGCATTACCTCTTGTATTGATGGGTCTCAGAAGCATTCCAGACAGAAAAACAGGAATGAGCCCACATGAAATTCTCATGAGAAGAGCTATGAGACAGGCATTTTTTCCTGGAAATAAGCTAATGAGTATAACTGATGATCTGGTATTGGACTATTGCAAAGGATTGGCTGAAATGATGCGTTCTATCTCTCATCAGGTTGGAGAAGACGCAGTTGAAAGGCAGCCAGACCAAGCGCATGATTTGAACCCTGGAGATTGGGTGCTGGTAAAGAAACACGCAAGAAAGTCGTGCCTAGCACCAAGGTGGGATAAACCGCGGCAAGTCATACTAGTCACTACCACAGCAGTGAAGTGTGCAGGTTTGCCCAATTGGATTCATGCCAGCCATACCAGAAGAGTTCTGAACCCATCAGATCAACAAGAGCCACCATTGACTGAGCGAGCTGAAGCGTCAGGAGTTGTAAACTGTGAAATTGAAGAATCTAGAGTGATAGATTCTGAAAGACAACCAAATGACAAACAGCTTGAGATAAGTCAGGAAGAATGGATCCCAGTGATTGAAATAATTGATGATGTTGTTGAAACCAGAAGAAGAACAGAACTGAAAAGACAAGAAAGTAGTCAGGAAGAGACAGGGGAAGAAGAACACACTCAGGTAAAAATAAAGAGAGACACAAACAAACCTGAGGAGGGAAAAATAGAAGAACACGTTCAGGTGGAAGAAGAAAAGTCTGAATTTAGACCTGAACAGGACCAGATAGAGTTAGAAGAACAAGTTCAGGCAGAAGAAGAAAGGTTTGAACTAAGACCTGAACAGGGACAGATAGAATTAGAAGAACAAGCTCAGGAAGAAGTAGAACAAAATATAGTAGAACCTGAGCAGGAGGAAGCAAAAGAAGGTACAAGCACAGAAAACAGAGAAACAGAACAAATTGTGCCCAGAATAAATGAAATAAAAAGAACTTTACAAAGAGATAAGGAAGGTGAAAACGCAGTACAAATCAAAAGAGTCAGAAAGGGAGACAATTGGCCAACTGGAGTAAAGAAACTAAAATATCATCTGAAAAGAAACCAGAGCAAGTGAACGAAATCACAAGTCAAACAAGACCTAAACAAAACTTAGCAAAAATAACAAGAAGAAGTCCAAGAATAAGAAACTTAAACAGAAGATACAAGGCTCCAGAGTGGACATACGTGATTCTCGAGGAATTTGAGTCCCTGGATCTGTCTGATGAGACAGAAGAGGTCCATATTGCCCAAATTGATGAAAGCAAATTGAAACTTTCTTAAGAACAAAAAGAAAAGGCTAAGACTGAAAAAGAAAAGGTAAGAGAAAAGAGATTTTCTCAGGAACAAAATGGCAGATGTTGAAGTTATCGGAAAACCAAAATGTGGATTGAAAAGAAAGTGTTTTAGATTTTGTTTTTGTAGTATTTTATTAGCAGTATTAGGATGGTTATTCCTAACAGTAGGAGTACCTTTAATAATGAAAACAAGTGATGAGAATAATACAGATACTAATGTTAAGGTAGACAGAATAAGAGAAACTAAATTAGAAATAGGGGTAGAAGATGAAGCAAACTATCATAATGAGTCAGACTATAATACGTCCTCTAATGTGTTTATTAAATTGTTATTTCAGTATGTTAGCACTATGGAAATTAACAATTGTTATGTATGTATGAAGTTACCTTCATCAGTATCTGATGGAATTACGTATCACCATATACCTTTAACTTATGGTGTGTCATGTAGTGTTTTATCAAGTTTATTTTATGCTACAGGGAGACTTCAGTATTTTTATTCTAATTTAGATGTAGTATTTTCTGAATTACCTATTAGAAAGAATATGAATCTAGTAGCTAGTAGTAAAAACGCACAGTTTATGGGTGAATTTTTCTTAACAATGAGTTCAATAGATTTAGTTCAGGCACGTAAAGATAATCTAACATGTACATTAAGAAAAGAAGAAAAAGATTTTTTAAGTTTAGTAGAAGAAAGGAGACAGGATTTAATGAGGGAGGCAAATGCACAGAAAACCCATGTACCTCCATGGGTTGGGAAGGAGGGAATCTATGCAAGTGGCAAGGCTCATGCTGCGATGTCCCTGGACTTTGTGAAAAGGGGACATTTATACCTCCATAGATTAAAGACAGACTATAACAATAATTACATTGGTTCCAGTGAATGTGAACATAACTTCCTAATATTAGGAGGATGGGGACTAAAAGGGGAACTGATCCTGTGTTTCCAGGAGTGTATTATGTTTGTGGGAGCAATGCCTATTATAGGTTACCTGCAAGATGGTACGGAAGCTGTTGTTTTGGAATAGTTTTTCCAAAGATTTATCATGTGGATAAAATCAGTGAAACCAATGGAAAATTTAATAGACTAACACGGAAAAGAAGAGCTAGTTTTTCTGAAATTGTAGGAGATATTTTTAGTGCACTGATACCCTCAGTTGGAGTCATTCTAAATTCACAGAAAATTTGTAAGTTATCAACCATAGTTGATCGTCTTTCTACAGATTCTGCAGGAGGATTCTTAATGATTAACACAGAAATGGTTGCAATTAGATCTATGGTTTTACAGAACCGTCTTGCTCTTGATATATTGTTAGCAAAAGAAGGTGGAGTCTGTGGCATGTTGAAAGTTCAACATTGCTGCACTTATATTCCGGACAACAGCAGAGAAATTAAAGGATACATTGAAAATATTACGGGAATGCATAAAGATTTGACCCAACTGGAGGTTGACAGTGTATGGGGAAGACTAACAAAAAGTATAATATCCATAGGGAAATGGTTTGCTGATTTTGGGAGAAGCTTTATAGGTCAAATAATAATTAGTTATGATAATAATGGTAGTGATGTTAGTAATAATTACATACAAATGTTGTAGGAAAGGTACGAAAGAAAAGGTACACTTGGAGAGAAGAGGGAAGGGACAGACATGAAAGAGAAAATATGATGAAATACGTTTAGAAGAAATGAAAGGCAGGTTATATAAGAAGATGCGAGAATCAGAAGGAAATGAAATTGTTGATGGGAGTTGGGAGGAAAAATAGAGAAAACTGAGAAGTGTTAAAGTTGGTATCTGGGACGGATGGGTAATTTTGTGATGGCTTAATATGCCATCAGAGAGGGGATTGATGGAGCAAGGACTTGTACATGAGACTTGCTCGGAAGCAATCTTCTCGTTTAACTCACTAACGAATTGCTAACAACGTGTTTTGTGATTAATAATACGCATTTTCCTTTACACACGGGAGAAAGTGAAGCTTGTCTATGTGTTTACTAACTGCAATAACATGAACGCAGGACTAAGACGCATTCTAACACGGGATCTTTACTGCGCATGCGTCTACTACATCTACGTAGTATGACGTGCTGACGCTTGGAGGGAAATTCTGGCGCTTGCGCAAAGTACTATAAAATGGCCGCTTGAAAGCTCATATGCATGGCACCTGCTTGCAGAAATTAGAAAAATAAGTTTTATACTAACAAAAATGCAGAAAGGGAAATAATAAATGGCATGGGCTAGAGTAGAGGTTGGTGGTATACAGTGAAATCATTTATTTTTGAGAATAACATTCTTCCTTTTGACTTTATTATTAGTGCGTATTTGGGCCTGTCAAATTTGTCTGAGTCAAGCAGACTGACGTTGCGCGACGCATGCGCCCTGCTATGGAAGTTTGAAAGGATGACTAAGGACTTGTCACGCGTCCAAGGTTGGCGAAGATGTGCCCTGGGAACATGAGGGTGAAGAGTTCATATGAAGGAACTGTATTCAAGAAATTGTTACATTTGTATTAATAAAGTTTAAAGATGTATGGGAAAGGAAGGGCGGAATAAAAGTTTGAGGGGTGGAGTTGGAAACAATGGATTAAAGAAATAAATGAAATATAAGTATGGTGTGATGATCATCCCCCCCTCGCCTGTCCAATCAGAAGTTAGAATTTTGTAAGATTGAAATATTAATGGGTGGTACATGGTAATAGAAAGGTATAATTGAGGTAATTTAGTTAGTTAAGTTAGCGAAGAGCGGGCAGAGAGCTAAGCTTGTTGGGAGCGGAAGCAGCAGAAACAATTCGGAGCTTGGGATGCTGTCAGTGATGAGGGTGGTGCTGATGCTCTGAAATGCTGTTGAAGAAATCGAATGCTGAACCATCTACTTAATTTGGGTGGGTTAGAAAGAAGATCGTGGAAGAACCACGAGGAGGAAGAGAGTGTCAGAGAGGGGTGCGACGCAGTCGTCGGTGACTAGAGCGGTGAAGTATCCTGACCTGATTCCTGTCCTGAAGCCTTTGTCTCCTGATCTGTCCTGGGGACCCTTACCAGCCCTTTGGCCAGGGGGTTGGTCTTCACACCATACTTGGTAACTATAGATTCATCGTCTTGATAAATGCTCTTCTCTCTCTATCCTTTTCTTTCTGAGCATAGTTATTGTGTGGATCTGAATTGTTGATGTCTATTGAAACTTGATTGAATTGGCACTCTTGCGAATGAGGGTGTTTGTACTGAAACGTTTTTGAGATGGTTCACAACCAATTAATTTAGATAAAGATCTTTAAAATGTTATCGAGTCCGTGATTATTTTAAGCAAGAAATGTTTAATCAGTCATGTTAATTATCACCATCAACTAGCTTTACCTAACTGGTCCATTGACCAGAGGAAAGAACTATTCAAATAGAGAAAGGTTTAGTTAGAGGAGTAATAACTAGATCTTGAGGTATGAAAATTATAAAACTAAAAAGTTCCAGCGGTCTACTTGCTGTTTAAATGAGAGAGAGTTATATGGGCCCAGGTGAGTATATGGTAGTGGAGTATCTGTTGCTAGTACGCCGCTGGATCAGTACCATGCAATAGTCTCCAGATAACGCGTCAACTGACCGTGTTAAAATCAACGCCACGCCGCAAAAATGCGAAACATGAACGCCAAAAAAGCTGCGATGAGGCCGAACGCGATACAAAAAGCAGCGAAAACCAGCGGCAGGCCTGTAAATCCCACGCGTCTGGCGGAAAAATGCACCATAGAAGCAACAAAAACAACACACCAGAAACAATCCAAAGTGCATAGCAACATGGATGCACCCTGACCCAGCGCAGAGGCCAACGCAAACCCCACAAGCCCCACAGACCACCAGCAAGGACCAACTGGGTCGGGGAAGGCCAAGGAGAAGAGAGAGAGGAAGACGGGGTGCAGTCCGTAGGAAAACAAGACCAGCGTCACGGATGTGACAGAACACTACCAGCAACTGACCCACATTCAGACCACCTTGAATGCAGCCGGAGTGCCGAGGAGGCCAATGGAGGAGGCCAAGAGGCGCTGGCATGACGTGAAAACCTAAACCAGGCCCAAAGCCGCTGCCAACAGGAAGGCAGCTACGGCGACAGGAGGTGGGAGTCCTGCGCCACAGGAGGAGCTGGAGGAAATGGAGGCCAGCCATCAGTGTGGAGACGGTGCAAGGAGGTGGGAGTACGGACACAGCTCGAGAGGACCTGACACAACAACAACAGGGTGAGTAACGAACAGGTCCTGGGGGGATGGGGGGAGATGGGCACAATGGCACACATGCACAACGACATGTAGCACTCTGCACACCCACAATAACCCAGGGTCATGTCCCCCATCCCCGTGGCACACTGCAGCACACACACATGGCAAACACAGCACATCCCATGACAATGTGCCACAAAGTGCAATACCGACACTGCAGAACAGGGGACACAACTGGGTCCGCCCATGCGCATAAACAGGCCAATCACATTTGACAGAGCAGGGAACTGTGAGATGCATATATACGGGTACAACCTCACAACAGTCATGTAGTCCAAATGTCCACTGTCCCCCCTCAAATTGCCAGCACCGCCCAAACAGCAACAATGTACATTGTCACACAGTCTGCATGTCTACAAGAACAATGCGCCAACATAAATGCCAACACAATGTCAACATGCATCTCCCCTTCACATTGCAGAGGGACAAACAACACCTCCAGCAGGTCAGACCAGACAACCCATCAGTGATGCAGGAGACGACCAACACACCTTCGACACCGACGCCCTACAACAGCCCATGGACATCCCACGCAACCCACCACCAGGACCAGGGCAGACATGCTACTTTGAGTAGAACCCAGCCCCTGCAACAGACCACACAGCATGAAGCACACGCAAGCAAGGCTGGCCCACAACACTTCACCGACCCACACATGGCACCCCAATGCCAGGTGTCAGAACGCCAAAAGGAGGTGGCCGAACAGTTGCGGGTGTGGTCCGAACCCATGGAAGGCGAACTAGATCACATACGTGGGTGTCAATTACCCTTTAGTGACCACCTACACCCCACAAAGGAGACCCACACTGCCATAGAGACACACGCAGATATTATGTTGAACTGGCTACGGGCACATGCGCCAGGCCCCTTTATTGGCAGGGCCACATGTACAGTGACGCCTGTGCTGGATGTGTGTGGGGTGAGCATAAGCCAGCCCGCATGGAGTGCTCGGTGCTGGCAACAACTTGAACAGTGGACACCAGTGCAATGGAAACAGAAAACACATGCATAACAGAGTCAACTGCTGAGCAACATGGAGGGAGCAGGAGCAAATACAGAGGTCACCCAACATACAAACAGAAGTGTCCGTGAGTTGCAGTGCACTGAGGTTGGGGCACTAGAGCTGTGCGTGCTCAAGTGATGAAAATAACTTGGATTGTGTCCATTCGGGATATTCCTGATGCTGATGCAGTGGGGTGTGTTAGACCTGCAGCAACTTTCTCATCAACGTCCCAGGTCTCCCACACTGCCTGAGGTGACATTGCTGCGCAACATCTCCACATCACAAAACTCAATCAGTAACGGTCCATTGTTTGCGGTGCACTGAGTCAGTGGCACCTGGAGTGCTGAGCAGGGGATCAGGCAGATGATGGCATCCACGACAGGTCTGAGCAACTCTGTCAGTCTGCCAGTACCACTGTCTCGACTCTGGCAGATGGTGGTTGGAGTTGGCCCTGGCGATGGTGGCGTGTGCCTCCTGCAGTGATGCGAAGTCCGGGCCGGTCAGGACTCGATTTGATGTGTGAGCCCTGGTGGTCCGCAGTTGAGGCAGGAGGCAGCGGACAGCGCAGGGCCACATGCACATGGCGTCGATGACCCCAAGACCACCGTCACAGAAGTCATCCAATATTCATTCAGACAGGGTCCCGGACTTGAGCTGCACAGAGTTAGTGGCCCCGGGTGCACAGCGGCAGGCACACCGCCACAGGACAGTGACTTGCGGTCCAATGAGGTAGGGCCACGCAGACTGAGCGGGTCCTCGTCAATGTCAGAGGTGAATGTCGCGGAGTGTTTCGGGGGACAGTGGAAGGTGATCTTCCAGGGCATGATGCAGAGGGCAGAAGCTATCCGGAAGCAGCAAATGGAGGAGTGGAAAGCGCCTGCCTCGTTGCCACCACCAATTCGGTATCAGCTGCATGAGGATGAAAACTACCCCCTAATCCATAGACTCAAACGCCACCAATGTACGACCAGAGAGTGTCCATGAATGTCGGGGAACAGACTTAGTGGCACTGGGGCTGAGAGGGGATGCAGTCTGCGATGATGCCGGTACACTGATATGAACTCCGGCATTGACGATTCCAGACTCTGTGACCTACTGGACCGCAGTGTAGGCCGGAGGCAGCGGTCAGCAGTGGGCCACAGCCACGTGTGTAAGGCTCGCGATGCACAGAGTTAGTGACATCAGAGCAGTTGTCGGTAGTGTTCGATCACCTCCGTAATGATGATCCTTTTTTCCTCCCAACTGCAACGCTTCATCCTCGTATGTCTCTCCTTGCGTGCAATGATTCCTACTCTGCCTTTGAATAATCGATGTTCAGTTCGAATTCTGTGACCTACTCGAGCGCATCGTAGTCCGCGTGGGCCCACAGAATCTTGCGGCTGTGATGTAACACTAAGACCTGTTGGCACCACATCGAAGGGTGTATAGTGACATACACTCAGCCATGATTTATGTGCTCTGCCATGGTGTAATCAAGACTCAGTTCCAAATGTGTGACCTACTTGTCCACTGTGCATGCAGGTGGAGTACGTCAACGTGAAAGGAATACTGCGGGCCTGTGTTGCGGAGGCCGTGATGGTCTGAGGAGGCTGCCAAGGTCGCAGGCCTCGGGCTTGGAGATTGCACCGGCACGTGGTGGGCCCTCATCGACTCACGCCGGTGTCGGAAGGTGGGCATTGAGGCCTGGGTGCGCAGGGGCGGGCAGGAATGATTCGGGGACCAGCGTCCAGGGGTGCAGCAGGCGCACAGGATCGCTGGCAACACCGCTCACGGCGTTGGCCTCGTGGCGGGGTGAGGGGCGCCACCCTGGCAGAGACGTTGGGCATTCCGGATGAGGACCACGCCCAGGGTTACGTGCCTTTTATTCACACCCCTACGCTGGCCTGGCGTACGCCGGGCCAGCCCACTCCGCTCACGCTTACGGGGGGGGACGTCACAAGCTACATTTCCGCGACTTCCCCACTGGCTGGGGTGACATGGTTGCCTCCACTGTCCACTACACTCCAAACACCAGCGGTGTGTGTCGATATGGATATGTGTGTGGTCTGCATACTGCAGTCTGGCCAGCACATTCACGACACACTTGGCATTGTGTACATTCTCATTCATAGGTCCCTTGCCTCCTTCGCACATGCCTGGTCCCCACCTCTTCCGACAATCTGCTATTGTGTGTCCGAGGTGCCATGCCGTAGATGGCTCATGTACATGGCTGGCACAGGTTCCCACAGTGAGTTGTGCTGTCGTGTCTGGTGGGTGTGCATGTTGTATGTGAGCCTGTGATGTGTGCATTTCCTGTGTTGTGTGTTGCATGATTGTGGAGTTGAGGTGTGTGGTGTGTGCATTTGGTATTGGCCAACGAGCAGTGCATTTCCATGGGTGCCATCCTGGTGGCACAGGTTGATGATGGACTGTCGGGAGGTGCAGGTATCATGCACACTGCCTGGGTGGTTGGCGACGTCGTTGGCGGAGATTACACGGTGGTCCACTATTGCCTGCACATTGGTGGGATCCGTGCGCTTTCTGTTGCGCTTCTTGTGTGCAGTGTCGCAAGGGGCCATTAGTAGGACATGTGTGCAGTCACTTGCCCCCTGACACGTGCGGAAAGCCAGCTGTGGCGTACACGCCTTGCTTGGTCTCCGGCTGTTCCTGCGCAGTGTGTGTGAGGTATGGATAGTGGGGTACCAAGCTGACGGTGTCATCCATGACCGTTGTGGGGGACTTGGATTGGCCAGGCTGTGTGACTCCTCCGTCTCAGGCGGAGGTTGGTTGGAGGGTACCAAAGGCCAACACGTGCAGCACGGCCAGCAGCTTTGTCTGCGGTGGGATGTTGGTTGTCCGCTGTGTTGGTACCGTCAGCCTGTGGGCTATGGTGGTCAGGATGCGGAGGAGGGTTGTCCCTTTGGGCATATAATGGGCAATGACATTCTCTGGTGTTGGGTCTGTGGAGTTGGTGCATTTTCGGAGGGTCGCTGTCTTTCTCTGCGCTGCCTCAGTGTTGGCCCGGGGGGTGCGGTGGGTGTCCTGGGGGGGGGTGGCGGTGGGTGTTGTTGCCCTCTCGGGGCTCCGGGATGCATGGTGAGTATCTCCATGGCATCTGTTGTTCTTCATGTGTGGCTGTGGCCTGGGCTCCCTTTGATGGTGCAGGTTGTCGTACGACTTTACACCAGGTCAGAGCAGGTGTTAGATCCCTGCTGCTAACGCACCTTATCGCCTGTTTTGTGATCTTATTGCTGATCGGGCTGGTCGTTGAGAATGTTGAGGTGTGGTGTTGTCGCGGCTTTTTGCTCGGGAACGCCTACTCTGCATCGCATTAGCGATAGTTGCAGGGGTCATCTGTGGCGATGTTTTTTGAGGATGCTTTCGCAGGTATACTGGCGTTATAGGCTGTTAGCACCAGCTTGTGAATGGGGCGATAAATTTATCGCAACTTTGGCTGCGATAAAGTGCCGTTAACTCGGTGATGGCTCCTTGAGAATATGCCCCAGGGTGTTTTATATACCTGCGAAGCGCTGACATTGTACATCTCCAACCTACAGCTATGTCTACCGAGCTAAAGCCCACTGCACCCTCCAGGTGGAATCCCGTGACATAATACAGCTAGTGGTGCCAGTTAGCGGTTTGTCGTACATGTCCCTCATTTATGTACCCACAAACCCGTAATACACAACCTAACAATACTTTCCAATTGTCCTTCTATGTACAAATAGCAAAAGAAGTACGAAGGCTCATTAGTAAACATTGTCATTTCGTTGAATAATACCCCTACACTTAAGTGGTGCAAATTGCCAATGATATACCTGTGACACCCATACTATGCCTAAAGGTCAAGTTGGTGTACGCCAACACGTTCTCTGCCATATGTAACATTCTTTCATTCTTCTCCATGGCAGTTCACAGAACTAAATTTACACCATCTAGAACCATCATCCAGAACCTAAAACAAACGTTCTAATTTCTGCACCTCTCATGGAGTCATGATAGACACACCATTATTCACGCTACAAGTTTTATGAACCCTAACCTAGTCACCAACAGGAAACTGAACCTCCTTTACTTGCTTGCAGCCATCATAATACTCCCTTCTATACACTCCCTCCTAAACATCTGGGTCTGCTGCTACGATTCTTACACTATATTTCCTTCCTCATATAGCTACCAAGAGCAAAGTTTTGATCAGGTTTTCTTCCCTTTATCAGCACAAATGAGTTCACCCTCAAAGTAGTGCAGCTAATTTTCCCATGTGGCAAGGATATGCCCTTTATGGCACTCCATGATAAATACTAACCACAAAATTGCCCTAATGATTCTAGATACACAACCCCTAAATAGGTCTCTTCCCCTCCTCAGCACAAATGAGTTACTTCATAAGGGTATGCTCAACCATCTTATCTATACAGAACATCTCTTCATAGGTAGACATTCTGATACATTGTATGGTGAATGGAATGAATGCTTCTCCTCACTGTTAACACACCAAGAATCCTACACTTTTGCTCGCTGCCTTATCAATGACCAGGTGCTTACTTCTATTCAATACCATTAGCATCTTGATTTGTTGGTCCGCCCAATGCACACTACCACCACTCTCATCTTACCATTAATAGTTTTTACACACTTTGAAGAAAGTTCTTTCCATATATTGAGCAGATCTTCCAAGGTGGTATTCCTCATCTAACACACTTTCTCTTTATGTTGCGGTTTGCTAAATGCATCATTATTTGATCATATATGTATTCATTACAAGCCCCTATAAATTTCACAGAGAGGTAAAAGACTCCTAATTCTCCATGGAGGAAACCAGATTGATAGATTATCAGAGACGGAGGACCCTGATACGATTTGAGCTGTGTTCAAGCTTCTACACAGGCAAAACAACCTAAAGCATAAAAGGAAAAGCAGTTTTCTGAAAGCGATCTTGAGCTTATCCTTGGTAGCTTGGCACAGACTGCAAGGCCTTATCAGAATAAGCGGCATCTAGTACTTGTACAGCCACAACAAAAACACTGTATTAAACAAATATGTTAAAATTCCCAAATATATTTTTTTGAATCTAATTACTAAAAAGACACCAAACTGACCAAATATGGTATTTTGGGAAGTCAAAAGCACCTAGTTGGGAAATTGTAGCAGAGCAGGGTAGCTCAAAACCAGGCTGATCTGCAAAATGTTTAGAGCAGGACGGCCTTTGGAATTTTCAGATGTGCCATCGAGAGGCTTACTTTGGCAACTTTTTCTGATCTTGCAGATTATTTCTGACTTTTTCTCCTGGCGGATGCAATACTTCAGCAGTACAGGGAGGGAAACTGTGGCTGAAGAGGACTCCACAATGTCAAATAAAGTGCTTGTAAGCTCCAGCAAAAGCCTTGATTCTTATAAAAAAAAAAACAGAATGAGACAAACCAGAAAATCTTTCCTTCCAACAATGGGCCTGCTTCAAAAATCCTTGGCACCTTGTCATGGTCCTCCAGAGCTGAATATATTTTAAAATTCTAACTTACAGAACTTGTAGCAAGCGTTTTGTAACTTCCAGTCTGATCTTTTACATGTTCCCAGTTCCTTACAGCAAAACTATGGAAGACTAGGTCCAACTAATCATGATAATGTTCTTCCAGGTATATATGCCTGCCTCTGTTTCCTGGATGATTCTTCCATGCTTTCCTTCCCAGAAAAATAAGGTTCATGGCAGGAGGGCCTCTTCTGAAGAGATCCTGTACCCTTGCCATGTAAATGGAATTTCAGGTTTCCTGACTCTGAGAGTAGATTTCAGATTCAGAGATGTAAGCTGGAGCAAGAGTATTTTTTCACAGACTTTTTTCACAGGTCATCAGTATAGTGACAGGAATCCATCCAAGTAGACAGTCTTTTCATGCCTTCTCAGCGCCAAGCAGCACTATGATTTGAGTGATTTGTAGCAGTAATGCGAGAAAAGACATTTTTGTAAGTGGTTTTCCCGAGTTTTGGATTGACCACTCCAGGTATTTAAACTCTGAGCAATGTGACACAGTCATTCAATTTCGCAGTACGTTTACCCTAAGATAACATTGGCTACATGCAACTGACTTGTTTAATTTTCAAGTAAGGTCATATTAATTTAGTGCATAGAGTGCACTAGTGGCATACAAGTTAAACATCACATGTGGCTACAGTGCACAGTACAAATATGGTTTCAGGTTCATCATTGTAGCCTGACTGCAATGTAAGCCTTGCAGTAGCACCGTCCTACAGGAACACATGACAACGGAGAGTCCTTTGGCATGTAGGAAAGTCTACTTTTATACATTAGCTAAGCCACCCCTAAAAATGCCTTTAGGCCACAGGAATTGGTGTCCAATGCATAAATGTGCGATATGCTAAAGAAAAAAACGTCCCTACAGCGAATGGCTAAAGAATGTAGTTTTCACTGCACAATAAAGTGATGCAGGAGACGACCAACACACCTTCGACACCGACGCCCTACAACAGCCCATGGACATCCCACGCAACCCACCACCAGGACCAGGGCAGAC
The DNA here is from genome assembly GCA_963921515.1 of Calotriton arnoldi. Classification (NCBI taxonomy): domain Eukaryota; kingdom Metazoa; phylum Chordata; class Amphibia; order Caudata; family Salamandridae; genus Calotriton; species Calotriton arnoldi. The sequence goes on from CAWUFW010008255.1 coordinate 636,677, forward strand.
AAGCTACTTTGAGTAGAACCCAGCCCCTGCAACAGACCACACACCATGAAGCACACGCAAGCAAGGCTGGCCCACAACACTTCACCGACCCACACATGGCACCCCAATGCCAGGTGTCAGAACGCCAAAAGGAGGTGGCCGAACAGTTGCAGTGTGGTCTGAACCCATGGAAGGCGAACTAGATCACATACGTGGGTGTCAATTACCCTTCAGTGACCACCTACACCCCACAAAGGAGACCCACACTGCCATAGAGACACACGCAGATATTATGTTGAACTGGCTACGGGCACATGCGCCAGGCCCCTTTATTGGCAGGGCCACATGTACAGTGACGCCTGTGCTGGATGTGTGTGGGGTGAGCATAAGCCAGCCCGCATGGAGTGCTCGGTGCTGGCAACAACTTGAACAGTGGACACCAGTGCAATGGAAACAGAAAACACATGCATAACAGAGTCAACTGCTGAGCAACATGGAGGGAGCAGGAGCAAATACAGAGGTCACCCAACATACAAACAGAAGTGTCCGTGAGTTGCAGTGCACTGAGGTTGGGGCACTAGAGCTGTGCGTGCTCATGTGATGAAAATAACTTGGATTGTGTCCATTCGGGATATTCCTGATGCTGATGCAGTGGGGTGTGTTAGACCTGCAGCAACTTTCTCATCAACGTCCCAGGTCTCCCACACTGCCTGAGGTGACATTGCTGCGCAACATCTCCACATCACAAAACTCAATCAGTAACGGTCCATTGTTTGCGGTGCACTGAGTCAGTGGCACCTGGAGTGCTGAGCAGGGGATCAGGCAGATGATGGCATCCACGACAGGTCTGAGCAACTCTGTCAGTCTGCCAGTACCACTGTCTCGACTCTGGCAGATGGTGGTTGGAGTTGGCCCTGGCGATGGTGGCGTGTGCCTCCTGCAGTGATGCGAAGTCCGGGCCGGTCAGGACTCGATTTGATGTGTGAGCCCTGGTGGTCCGCAGTTGAGGCAGGAGGCAGCGGACAGCGCAGGGCCACATGCACATGGCGTCGATGACCCCAAGACCACCGTCACAGAAGTCATCCAATATTCATTCAGACAGGGTCCCGGACTTGAGCTGCACAGAGTTAGTGGCCCCGGGTGCACAGCGGCAGGCACAGGCACACCGCCACAGGACGGTGACTTGCGGTCCAATGAGGTAGGGCCACGCAGACTGAGCGGGTCCTCGTCAATGTCAGAGGTGAATGTCGCGGAGTGTTTCGGGGGACAGTGGAAGGTGTTCTTCCAGGGCATGATGCAGAGGGCAGAAGCTATCCGGAAGCAGCAAATGGAGGAGTGGAAAGCGCCTGCCTCGTTGCCACCACCAATTCGGTATCAGCTGCATGAGGATGAAAACTACCCCTAATCCATAGACTCAAACGCCACCAATGTACGACCAGAGAGTGTCCATGAATGTCGGGGAACAGACTTAGTGGCACTGGGGCTGAGAGGGGATGCAGTCTGCGATGATGCCGGTACACTGATATGAACTCCGGCATTGAAGATTCCAGACTCTGTGACCTACTGGACCGCAGTGTAGGCCAGAGGCAGCGGTCAGCAGTGGGCCACAGCCACGTGTGTAAGGCTCGCGATGCACAGAATTAGTGACATCAGAGCAGTTGTCGGTAGTGTTCGATCACCTCCGTAATGATGATCCTTTTTTCCTCCCAACTGCAACGCTTCATCCTCGTATGTCTCTCCTTGCGTGCAATGATTCCTACTCTGCCTTTGAATAATCGATGTTCAGTTCGAATTCTGTGACCTACTCGAGCGCAGCGTAGTCCGCGTGGGCCCACAGAATCTTGCGGCTGTGATGTAACACTAAGACCTGTTGGCACCACATCGAAGGGTGTATAGTGACATACACTCAGCCATGATTTATGTGCTCTGCCATGGTGTAATCAAGACTCAGTTCCAAATGTGTGACCTACTTGTCCACTGTGCATGCAGGTGGAGTACGTCAACGTGAAAGGAATACTGCGGGCCTGTGTTGCGGAGGCCGTGATGGTCTGAGGAGGCTGCCAAGGTCGCAGGCCTCGGGCTTGGAGATTGCACCGGCACGTGGTGGGCCCTCATCGACTCACGCCGGTGTCGGAAGGTGGGCATTGAGGCCTCGGTGCGCAGGGGCGGGCAGGACTGATTCGGGGACCAGCGTCCAGGGGTGCAGCAGGCGCACAGGATCGCTGGCAACACCGCTCATGGCGTTGGCCTCGAGGCGGGGTGAGGGGCGCCACCCTGGCAGAGACGTTGGGCATTCCGGATGAGGACCACGCCCAGGGTTACGTGCCTTTTATTCACACCCCTACGCTGGCCTGGCGTACGCCGGGCCAGCCCACTCCGCTCACGCTTCGGGGGGGGACGTCACAAGCTACATTTCCGCAACTTCCCCACTGGCTGGGGTGACATGGTTGCCTCCACTGTCCACTACACTCCAAACACCAGCGGTGTGTGTCGATATGGATATGTGTGTGGTCTGCATACTGCAGTCTGGCCAGCACATTCACGACACACTTGGCATTGTGTACATTCTCATTCATCGGTCCCTTGCCTCCTTCGCACATGCCTGGTCCCCACCTCTTCCGACAATCTGCTATTGTGTGTCCGAGGTGCCATGCCGTAGATGGCTCATGTACATGGCTGGCACAGGTTCCCACAGTGAGTTGTGCTGTCGTGTCTGGTGGGTGTGCATGTTGTATGTGAGCCTGTGATGTGTGCATTTCCTGTGTTGTGTGTTGCATGATTGTGGAGTTGAGGTGTGTGGTGTGTGCATTTGGTATTGGCCAACGAGCAGTGCATTTCCATGGGTGCCATCCTGGTGGCACAGGTTGATGATGGACTGTCGGGAGGTGCAGGTATCATGCACACTGCCTGGGTGGTTGGCGACGTCGTTGGCGGAGATTACACGGTGGTCCACTATTGCCTGCACATTGGTGGGATCTGTGCGCTTTCTGTTGCGCTTCTTGTGTGCAGTGTCGCAAGGGGCCATTAGTAGGACATGTGTGCAGTCACTTGCCCCCTGACACGTGCGGAAAGCCAGCTGTGGCATACACGCCTTGCTTGGTCTCCGGCTGTTCCTGCGCAGTGTGTGTGAGGTATGGATAGTGGGGTACCAAGCTGATGGTGTCATCCATGACCGTTGTGGGGGACTTGGATTGGCCAGGCTGTGTGACTCCTCCGTCTCAGGCGGAGGTTGGTTGGAGGGTACCAAAGGCCAACACGTGCAGCACGGCCAGCAGCTTTGTCTGCGGTGGGATGTTGGTTGTCCGCTGTGTTGGTACCGTCAGCCTGTGGGCTATGGTGGTCAGGATGCGGAGGAGGGTTGTCCCTTTGGGCATATAATGGGCAATGACATTCTCTGGTGTTGGGTCTGTGGAGTTGGTGCATTTTCGGAGGGTCGCTGTCTTTGTCTGCGCTGCCTCAGTGTTGGCCCGGGGGGTGCGGTGGGTGTCCTGGGGGGGGGTGGTGGTGGGTGTTGTTGCCCTCTCGGGGCTCCGGGATGCATTGTGAGTATCTCCATGGCATCTGTTGTTCTTCATGTGTGGCTGTGCCCTGGGCTCCCTTTGATGGTGCAGGTTGTCGTACGACTTTACACCAGGTCAGAGCAGGTGTTAGGTCCCTGCTGCTAACGCACCTTATCGCCTGTTTTGTGATCTTATTGCTGATCGGGCTGGTCATTGAGAATGTTGAGGTGTGGTGTTGTCGCGGCTTTTTGCTCGGGAACGCCTACTCTGCATCGCATTAGCGATAGTTGCAGGGGTCATCTGTGGCGATGTTTTTTGAGGATGCTTTCGCAGGTATACTGGCGTTATAGGCTGTTAGCACCAGCTTGTGAATGGGGCGATAAATTTATCGCAACTTTGGCTGCGATAAAGTGCCGTTAACTCGGTGATGGCTCCTTGAGAATATGCCCCAGGGTGTTTTATATACCTGCGAAGCGCTGACATTGTACATCTCCAACCTACAGCTATGTCTACCGAGCTAAAGCCCACTGCACCCTCCAGGTGGAATCCCGTGACATAATACAGCTAGTGGTGCCAGTTAGCGGTTTGTCGTACATGTCCCTCATTTATGTACCCACAAACCCGTAATACACAACCTAACAATACTTTCCAATTGTCCTTCTATGTACAAATAGCAAAAGAAGTATGAAGGCTCATTAGTAAACATTGTCATTTCGTTGAATAATACCCCTACACTTAAGTGGTGCAAATTGCCAATGATATACCTGTGACACCCATACTATGCCTAAAGGTCAAGTTGGTGTACGCCAACACGTTCTCTGCCATATGTAACATTCTTTCATTCTTCTCCATGGCAGTTCACAGAACTAAATTTACACCATCTAGAACCATCATCCAGAACCTAAAACAAACGTTCTAATTTCTGCACCTCTCATGGAGTCATGATAGACACACCATTATTCACGCTACAAGTTTTATGAACCCTAACCTAGTCACCAACAGGAAACTGAACCTCCTTTACTTGCTTGCAGCCATCATAATACTCCCTTCTATACACTCCCTCCTAAACATCTGGGTCTGCTGCTACGATTCTTACACTATATTTCCTTCCTCATATAGCTACCAAGAGCAAAGTTTTGATCAGGTTTTCTTCCCTTTATCAGCACAAATGAGTTCACCCTCAAAGTAGTGCAGCTAATTTTCCCAAGTGGCAAGGATATGCCCTTTATGGCACTCCATGATAAATACTAACCACAAAATTGCCCTAATGATTCTAGATACACAACCCCTAAATAGGTCTCTTCCCCTCCTCAGCACAAATGAGTTACTTCATAAGGGTATGCTCAACCATCTTATCTATACAGAACATCTCTTCATAGGTAGACATTCTGATACATTGTATGGTGAATGGAATGAATGCTTCTCCTCACTGTTAACACACCAAGAATCCTACACTTTTGCTCGCTGCCTTATCAATGACCAGGTGCTTACTTCTATTCAATACCATTAGCATCTTGATTTGTTGGTCCGCCCAATGCACACTACCACCACTCTCATCTTACCATTAATAGTTTTTACACACTTTGAAGAAAGTTCTTTCCATATATTGAGCAGATCTTCCAAGGTGGTATTCCTCATCTAACACACTTTCTCTTTATGTTGCGGTTTGCTAAATGCATCATTATTTGATCATATATGTATTCATTACAAGCCCCTATAAATTTCACAGAGAGGTAAAAGACTCCTAATTCTCCATGGAGGAAACCAGATTGATAGATTATCAGAGAAGGAGGACCCTGATACGATTTGAGCTGTGTTCAAGCTTCTACACAGGCAAAACAACCTAAAGCATAAAAGGAAAAGCAGTTTTCTGAAAGCGATCTTGAGCTTATCCTTGGTAGCTTGGCACAGACTGCAAGGCCTTATCAGAATAAGCGGCATCTAGTACTTGTACAGCCACAACAAAAACACTGTATTAAACAAATATGTTAAAATTCCCGAATATATATTTTTTTGAATCTAATTACTAAAAAGACACCAAACTGACCAAATATGGTATTTTGGGAAGTCAAAAGCACCTAGTCGGGAAATTGTAGCAGAGCAGGGTAGCTCAAAACCAGGCTGATCTGCAAAATGTTTAGAGCAGGACGGCCTTTGGAATTTTCAGATGTGCCATCGAGAGGCTTACTTTGGCAACTTTTTCTGATCTTGCAGATTATTTCTGACTTTTTCTCCTGGCGGATGCAATCCTTCAGCAGTACAGGGAGGGAAACTGTGGCTGAAGAGGACTCCACAATGTCAAATAAAGTGCTTGTAAGCTCCAGCAAAAGCCTTGATTCTTATAAAAAAAAAAAAACAGAATGAGACAAACCAGAAAATCTTTCCTTCCAACAATGGGCCTGCTTCAAAAATCCTTGGCACCTTGTCATGGTCCTCCAGAGCTGAATATATTTTAAAATTCTAACTTACAGAACTTGTAGCAAGCGTTTTGTAACTTCTAGTCTGATCTTTTACATGTTCCCAGTTCCTTACAGCAAAACTATGGAAGACTAGGTCCAACTAATCATGATAATGTTCTTCCAGGTATATATGCCTGCCTCTGTTTCCTGGATGATTCTTCCATGCTTTCCTTCCCAGAAAAATAAGGTTCATGGCAGGAGGGCCTCTTCTGAAGAGATCCTGTACCCTTGCCATGTAAATGGAATTTCAGGTTTCCTGACTCTGAGAGTAGATTTCAGATTCAGAGATGTAAGCTGGAGCAAGAGTATTTTTTCACAGACTTTTTTCACAGGTCATCAGTATAGTGACAGGAATCCATCCAAGTAGACAGTCTTTTCATGCCTTCTCAGCGCCAAGCAGCACTATGATTTGAGTGATTTGTAGCAGTAATGCGAGAAAAGACATTTTTGTAAGTGGTTTTCCCGAGTTTTGGATTGACCACTCCAGGGGGCAGATTTACAATTCCTGGCGCATCCCTGCAAATCAGCAGGGATGCGCCAGGAAACTTACGACACGCATCACCATCCTTGCGCCACCACTGATGCGCCGCATTTACAATGCGGCGCATCATGGCGCAAGGAAATGCAGATGCGTGTCGCATCTGCCGTCGTAACGTTGGCGCAGTGCTGGAGCTGTGTCGCGGGCGCGACGCAACTCCAGCACTGTGCCGACCCGGCCTATCTTGCACATGGTGCGTCACACCTTACGCCTGCTTCATGCAGGCGCAAGGTTTAGACGCACCGGGTCGGAAAAGTGACTGAGTGAAATCTAGTAGATTTCACTCAGCCACTTTTGCGAGGCGTTCCTGCGCCGGAACGCCCCTCCCTGCTCGGAACGCCCACATGAAACCTGACGCAGGTTTCATGTGGCGCAGGGCTTACAACGTGACGCATCTCCCTAGATGCGTCACGTTGTAAATACCCCGCAGCATGGCGCTGGCTTTACGCCGCCGTTGCGTCACAGAAGTGACGCAACGGCGGCGCTAAAGTGGCGCAAGGGGCTTGTAAATCTGCCCCCAGGTATTTAAACTCTGAGCAATGTGACACAGTCATTCAATTTCGCAGTACGTTTACCCTAAGATAACATTGGCTACATGCAACTGACTTGTTTAATTTTCAAGTAAGGTCATATTAATTTAGTGCATAGAGTGCACTAGTGGCATACAAGTTAAACATCACATGTGGCTACAGTGCACAGTACAAATATGGTTTCAGGTTCATCATTGTAGCCTGACTGCAATGTAAGCCTTGCAGTAGCACCGTCCTACAGGAACACATGACAACGGAGAGTGCTTTGGCATGTAGGAAAGTCTACTTTTATACATTAGCTAAGCCACCCCTAAAAATGCCTTTAGGCCACAGGAATTGGTGTCCAATGCATAAATGTGCGATATGCTAAAGAAAAAAACGTCCCTACAGCGAATGGCTAAAGAATGTAGTTTTCACTGCACAATAAAGTGGCATTTTTCTAAGGAAAGCCATAGCTGTCATTATAAGTTCATTTTGCTAAATGCTAAACTGCCTGTGCAAAGGTCGTTCTTAATGCAGGAACAGATGACCAGACAAAAGACACAACTGAGGCTCAGCTTTTGTCTCGGTTATGCCAAGTGGGGCCTGGTAAGGAAGAAGTCTTTCATCGTGAGAGCCCCGTCAGACATGCTCTCTCCCTCATCTGGCTTCTTCCAAAGTCAAACTTCGCAGGTCCCCTGAGGTTTCAAGCAACATGCAGCTTTTGAGGCACCCGTGGTTTGCCTACTCTAAGGAGACATGCTCTTGCATTCTATGAAATCCTTGTAATTCAAAAGAGGATAATACTGTGGCTTTCTTTTGACCCATGATTGTGTGAGACTGGACGGATACCTTTTGTTGGAGCTGCCCACTGAAGGATACCAAACTTCCCCTGACCAATGTCAAGCCTGTCACCTATAGGGTGTGTGTGAGGTGTTAATATACTAATTCTAGTTTTTGTGCCCCGAATGTCCTACCTGACCCATAGGTGTATTGTAAACAATACCCTTACAGGCACAAGTCCCATGTTCCTGTTTTCCATAACATCCATGTCTGACCTTTCTGGAACTTGAAAAAAAGTCCTAAATCCTCTTTGGCAATCTGGTGATGCCATAGCCTGTGTCCCTTTCCAATTAGTTTGTGTCCTTGTTTTCTGCTGATCCCTGATATTCCTGTCATGCACACTGAAAGCAGTATCACATTATGTTCAGTTCTGTACTCTAATCCAAAATAAGGCTCATATTGAATTTTTCAACTCTGAAGCTTGACATGCACATTTCATGTGATAGGATTTGCTCTAGATGTGAGTGGTAAAAGCTTGGCTATAAGCTATTATCTGGTATTTGCCTTGTAAACAGTTTGCATACTTTTTGTGCACTCACAGCTGAATAGTAAAAAAAGCAATTTGCCAATTAAATCGCTAAAATGATTAGCATCTTTTTAGGCAATGGCACATATTGTGCTCAGCAATTTAAAACACCTATTCAGACCAACGAAAGAAAGAGAAAACCCATATTAGTAGATGGTTTTCTTACACTTACCACATAGATATATATATAATCCCATATAATTATTTTGCCATTAAAAAACATATTTTTCAATTTCGGTCTTTCATAAACAATGCTAACTTTAGACCCTATAGGTTCCTCAAGTTGCCGGGGTGACCTTTGATGTAAAACTTGTCCCTGTCTTTCCTCCCCGCAATAGGTCTGGCAAATTGCAGAAAATAAATAATCAAGTAATATGGACTACTTCCATTTATCTGAATATGTCTCACCCGCAGTAGATTGAACCTATTAATAAACGTATTCATTGGAAATACTGGATTTTGGTACTAGTAAAAAGGTTGGCAATGGTTTGCATGTATATATGTATTTAGTATTTGTATCGCAAGCAACACTGAAAAGCAGCAGAAGATTCTGCATGGCCAAAGACAAAGTCAATAAGCGATTGATGGTTAACTTGGTTCTAAGAACGGATGTGGACTATTACTACATGGTCATTTAGATTACGAGTTTGGCGGTGTGGTGCTGGGTCCGCCCTGCCGCCGTATTGCCAAACCTGTGGTGAGGCCAACTGCCAGATTACGAGTGTAACTCATGTCCTGAGGGATTTTTACGGCGTTCCCACAGCGGTGCCTTTAATAACAGGCACAGCAAAGGGAACACCAAAAACAGTTCCTGCACGGCATGGATTCGAAAGTCATGCATGGACTCAAAGTCGAACATGTTGTGCCCTCCCTGTGTGCATACACAAGCCACAGAGGCACAAGGGGGCCCTTTAGGGCCCCCTTTGTTTCCTCTCCGCCAGGGTTTTCATGGAGGAGGAACACCATGAAAACCCTGGCAGAGAGTAAACTCGTAATATGCTTGGTGGGACCATGGTGGTCCCGCCAGGCATATTGTGGCCTTTGACCGCCACACCTCTACCAGGGATCGGCGGTTCCCTGGCGGCTGTGGTGGCCCCAGGGGAGTCCGACTGCTTGAGCCGTAATCGGTCAGTCGGGAGACCACCACTGCCCCGCCCCACAAGTCTGGCAGTCCGTGGACCGCCAGACTCGTAATTGAGGCCTTAGAATTTTTCAGATAATTGTGCCTTCAGCTTTTTCCTTATTTGGAGCACATTTGGACAGTCCTCATGCCTACAGGGATGTTGCTGCAGAACCTTTGTGATAAATAGAGAAGGCCATTGCCTTGTGATCAATCACTTGCTCTGAAAGCAAATTGCTGACACTAAGGCACAAAAAGCAACCAACTGCTCTTTGTAGTAACCATTAACATGTGGTTTCCTGAAGAGAACCATCTCTTTATATGTCATGGTAGTACACACTGGTGTAGAATCATGTGTGTTTTGTATGTGGGGCTATGGAACCATACAGAACACCCCACTAAGCAGTCAGCCACTTGTGAGTAACAACAACGTCAACCCCTGTACGTGCAGGTAGCACGTCTGATAGATGCGATCAAATGACCAACTCCACATATATTTACCTTCAAGATATACATCTTCAGGATGTATATATGCAGAGTTAATAAAATTAGATATGTTTTTATCTATAGTAGGAAAGTGAATTATATATCTGCCCATCTCAACAGACAATAACACTTCTTGTCAGGATGAGCCCTCAAAGTCACTAAATTAACCTGAGCTCAGCCCCCTACTAGTTATGGCACAGAACAGACAGGCTTATCTTAGAAAAATATGTAAAGTATTTAAGCAGTACCAAAATAGTAATAAAGACAAAACACCAACCAATAAAAATCCCAAACTGATTTAGAAAAATAGAGTAAAATGTAATGAACACCATAACATAAAAAGTTCAATAAAGGGAACTGGAGATATGAGCTTTTAACATTTTTAGGTGAAAATAGTGCCAATACGCACAATGCCCAAATGGTAGTTAATAGCTGGGTTAGACTGTGACCTGGGTGTGATTTGAGGCCCGCCACAATTGACCACCCATCTGATACACCAAGTTGATTGGTCCTGGTGGAAGTGAGGAAGATAAAAGTTTTTATGTCCCACTTCAGAAAGGGACTTTGGGCCCGATTTAGACTTTGGCGGAGAGGGTACTCTGTTGCAATGGCAACTGAGTACCGTCTCACCCAAACCAAAGTTCTGCCCACCTCATTTATAGTCGGGAGGAACAGGAGTATGTAGATGGCAGAGACTATTCTATCTCTGCTGCCTACAGAACCTCCGACCACCTGAGACTGACTGACTGACTGACTGACTGAAATATTTATAAAGCGCTCTAATGCCGAGGCGTCTTGGCGCTAAGGTAATAGCCGTCCACCAGATTTGGCAGGCCTAGAGCTTAGAGAAGAGCCATGTTTTAATCAGCTTTCTAAAGAGATTCCTGCTTGGCTGGAGTCTCATGTGGATTGGGAAGGAGTTCCACAACTTAGCAGCTTGGTGGGAGAACCCCCTTCCGCCCCATCTAGCTCTTCTTATAGTGGAGAGCAGAACCAATCCGGTATTTGCCGACCTAAGGCAGCGTACCGGCAGATAACGTGGGAATAGAAGTTGAATATCTGATGCCCCTCCTCCATAGAGGGCTTTATGGACTAGGCATAGAGCCTTAAAATCTATTCTTCGGCGAACTGGGAGCCAATGGAGACGTTTTAGGCTTGCAGATGTTGGATGGTGTTTAGGTAGCTCTAGCAATACTCGTGCGGCCGCATTTTGTAGAGACTGTAATTTAGAGAGTTGTCTAACACCTGCCCCTAGGTATAGCGCATTACAATAGTCTATTCGAGACAACACCAGCGCACCAACTACCGTTTTTCTTAACGAGGGTGGAATGAATGGAAGAATCTTCCGTAATATTTTCAGCGTGAAAAAACAGGCCGATCTCACTTGATTAATCTGGGGAGCAAGAGTTAAGTCCTTGTCTACCAGAAACCCTAGATTTCTGGCCTTCAGAGCAGTGACAGGAAATGTTCCGGCTTCAGGCGGCCACCAGAGTTCACTCCAGACCGAGGGTTTTTGCCCGAACTCTATGACCTCAGTTTTTTCCGTGTTTAACTTCAGGAAGTTTAAGTTCATCCAGGTCATCAGAGCCCTTAGGCAGTTCCGGAATCTTTCCGCCGTCAGCACCACGTTTTGAGCAACTGACACCACTAATTGGGTGTCATCCGCATATGATACAAGAGAGAGACCATGGCTTTTTATGACTCTCGCCAGAGGGGCAACATATACATTGAACAGGGTGGGGGATAGGGCCGAGCCCTGGGGCACTCCACACGGGAGTATGAACTTTCCCGAGTGAAATCCGTCCCAGTGAATTGCCTGTTCCCGGTTTGCCAGGTATGAGGCTAGAAGATCCAAAGCATTCTCCCCAATTCCAGCTGCTTTCAACCTTTGTATCAGCACCGTATGATTTACGGTGTCGAATGCTGCAGTTAGATCGAGTAGTATTAGGATGGCCCTACCGCCTCCGTCCATCACCTTTCTTATCTCTTCTGTCGCCATGATCAAGGCAGATTCTGTTGAGTGCTGAGCTCTAAAACCATGTTGTGTAGGATCTAAGATGTTATTCTTATCTAGGTGTTCCGTCAGTTCTCTGTTTAGTGCTTTCTCAAGTATCTTAGAGGGAAGCGGGAGGCAAGAAATAGGTCTATAGTTCTTGACCTCCGAAGGGTCGAGTGAGGTTTTTTAAAAATAGGTCTAATACAGACTTTTTCCAACACATTGGAAAAACCCCAGAAATAATGATTGTATTCAGTAAAGGGGTCAAAGAGGCACTGATCAACTCTGGGGCTAAGTGTATGATATAAGGCGGGCAAGGGTCGAGGGGAGAGCCCGACTTGGTTTTCAACAGTAGATCTAACACTTGACTCTGTTCTAACAATTGGAACCGTATCAGACTAGCTCCAGGGGCAGTCTCTTCTTGTCCAACTGTCCCATTCCCCGCGAGGTTTGGTGCTATATTTAAAAGCTCGTTGTATACTGACTGTACTTTATGCTGAAAAAAGCCAGCCATGTTATCCACTAGTGATTGATTTGGTGCAAACACCGTATCCCGTGGGCATTTGGATAGAATAGTGATAATTTTAAACAGTTCTTTGGAGGAGTTCGACGCCTCCTGAATTTTAGCCGTAAAGTATTTTGATTTGGCTTGCTTTATAGAGGACTTGTATTCCTCTAATACTGAGTTGTAGTGACTCCTTTGTTCCGCACTGTAATTTGATCTCCAAATTCGCTCTTGACGTCTGCACTTGATTTTTAGCTGTTTAAGCTCAATCGAGTACCAGGGCGAGGAGGCTAGTCTACTCCTTTGGTGCTTTGGACCTTCCGGTGCCAACTTATTTACTGCCTGAGTTAACCAGGTTTCATAGTTGTTGGCTGCCACGTCTGAGTCCAAAACATCTGGTAGATTCTTTACTAAGGCTGAAATCAGATCCTGTTCTTGGATTGATTTCCAGGGGCGGGATCTCCCCAGCGAGGAGCTAATCCTGCGGCCATCACTGGTTGCTGCCATCCGAACATTAAAATGGACTGCGGAGTGGTCTGACCATATTAATTGTTGAACTCTCGACACTTCTGTAGAGGAATTGTTTGTAAAAAGTCCATTTAGCGTATGGCCAGCTAGGTGCGTAGGTTCTGATACTAGCTGGCTCAGGCCATATCCGACCATGTTGTCTATCAGGCTAGCTGTATCAGTAACATTATTTAGTTCCAGATGGAAATTAAAATCTCCAAGGACTGTAAAAGAGGTGGTGTCTAAACACGATTCTAGGAAAGTCTGCAATGATCTAATAAAAGCGGCTCTCGTTCCTGGGGGTCTGTAGATAAGAACACCTGAGAAGAGCTCGCAATTGTTTCTTTTAATACTAAATGACATTGCCTCTGCTTCTAATGTGGGTTCATGCTTCGTCTTCACGGTAAAGTGGGACCGATAAATCAGCGCTAGACCTCCCCCTTTAGCGCCAACCCTATCAACATGAGCTCCAAAATAGCCTGCAGGCACGGCGGCTCTCCAGTCAGGGTCGGAGAGGTTGTTTGCCCAGGTTTCTGTAAGAAACAACAGATCTGGGTTTTCAACTTGGATCAGACATTCTAGCTCATATTTATGTTTGATCATGGAGCGTGTGTTAAGTAAAATGCAGCAGATGTTTCCAGACTCATTTCGGCCGGCTCCTTGAGAAGGTACATGCCGCTGAAAGACCCTAGTATTTCGGGTGACTACATGATCTAGGTTGCTGCCATGTCTAGTAGTCGTCCCTTCGCTGGTAGGGAGATTAGATTTAGTTAGAGGATAACCCGGTGTTAGAGCACATGTATTACATTGCATCGGGCAGCTATTCAGTGCATCTAGAATAGGCGTAGGTTGAGGGCAGTCATCATGTCTAAGAGTGAGGAGTTCATTTCGGGTATAAGTGAAACTTCTAACTTTAACAGGACTCCTGGCGCTGGGCGCATTCCGGGCGCTGACGGGCGCAGACGGGCATGCCTTTGGCGCGCCTTCGACGCGCCGGCGGCGCGGTCGCAGCATCCGGTTTTTAAAGGAAATGGGGACGGAGGTTAGGCGTCTAGAGCGCTGACCCCGAGCACCGCAAACAGCGTGATGACAACAGTGTTTTCAAATCACAAGTTTCCTTTTTTTTTTAAATCACAGTATCACGAGTTCTAAAAGCATTAAGAAGTCAGATTAGGCTAAAATACTATATAACATCCCCCCAGCTCTAACAACTCTGTGTCAGGTTTCGTGACTATTACCAATTACGCGGTCGCAGCATCCGGTTTTTAAAGGAAATGGGGACGGAGGTTAGGCGTCTAGAGCGCTGACCCCGAGCACCGCAAACAGCGTGATGACAACAGTGTTTTAAAATCACAAGTTTCCTTTTTTTTTTAAATCACAGTATCACGAATTCTAAAAGCATTAAGAAGTCAGATTAGCCTAAAATACTATATAACATCCCCCCAGCTCTAACAACTCTGTGTCAGGTTTCGTGGCTATTACCAATTACGCGGTCGCAGCATCCGGTTTTTAAAGGAAATGGGGACGGAGGTTAGGCGTCTAGAGCGCTGACCCCGAGCACCGCAAACAGCGTGATGACAACAGTGTTTTAAAATCACAAGTTTCCTTTTTTTTTTAAATCACAGTATCACGAGTTCTAAAAGCATTAAGAAGTCAGATTAGGCTAAAATACTATATAACATCCCCCCAGCTCTAACAACTCTGTGTCAGGTTTCGTGGCTATTACCTGAGGGATTAAGGGATGTCAGAGGTTTGCCCATGTATGCACCCACCCAATTTAGAGTTGGAAAATACATGGCCAGTTTTCACTGTCCATCACCACCAGGTAAAACGTGATGGAAATGGACAGGGGAAACTGCAAAATGACCCCCATTGAACGGGGGTTTATTTATTTTTGTTTCAAAAAGTAAATTCCGCTTTGGGATTTTCTTTTCGAACATCCAAAAAGTTGAAAGTTTGCCATCTGGCTCCATCCTGTTGATGAAGCCATCTGTCAAACTTTCAGTGCATTTACTGAAACAGCCATGATGGCAGTTCCTGTAAATATGAGCGACATCAGCTGGGTTGATGGACATCCCTAAATTTGGACACTGGTTACTCCATCAGGGCAAAGCAGTACTTTCTTCCGTCACTCTAACAGAGTAAATTCCCATCCACCAAACCCAAAATCAGGCCCTTTGTCAATTTTATAAAGAAAAAGATTGGAATTTCTTCTAAGTCCCGTTTGAGAATGGGACTTCATCACTTTATGAGAAGAAACATTCATGAAACTGTAACTGCCACCGTAGAACCGAAGCCTGGATACCTGAAGCAGGTTGGTCCTGAGACTGCTCAGGACTTTTAGAGAATTCTCACCGAAACTTTTTAAGTCCCAACACAGAATGTCCCTTTTTTTTTGGAGTGAGGAGGTTTCCACCCGGGATGAAATGGAACTGCCAGTTGGATACAGTTTCTAACAGGTCCCGCTGAACTTCTGGAGCTCTGGAGAAAAAGGTTTGAAAAGTTTCCAGACTTTCTTCTAATGCTAAATCAACTACAGGAGTACACATTTAAGTCCCCAAGACCTCAGTGGAAGGTTCTTAGAAACTCTCAGGGTGCCAGACAGAGGCCAACAGCAAAGTCCAGTCCAGGACTAGTTGCTGCTGTCCAGCTAGGCACTTCAGGCAACTGGTGGCTGGCAGCTTGTGTGTCCATAAAGCCACACAACAGACGAGCCAACTGACCTTTGAAGTTCACTCCTTTGTCTCTTCTGATCTTCGCAGGTCCCGAAAGAGTTCTGCAGAGGATAACCTGGGTTGCCACATTTATGGATGTCACTAGCTAGTGGGTGGGGTTGTTTCCTGGGCACCCCCTTCCCAATGGGGTAAAAGTTCCCAGCCCTGGCCTACATACTTTTTCACTTGTTCCTATTTGCTCTACGGGAAACAGGCCCAAAATGCAATCTGTCAGGGCAATTTCAAAATAACCAAACTCTTCAGCCACACTAAACGTGGGCTCTGAGACCTGTGTACAGGAGTGTACTATGAAAGATACTAATTTTCTCCCACAACACTAATATCAAGAGGACACACCCTGCACGAACACGAAGTATGTGGGAGGTAAGATAATGGACTCATTAAATAAATGTAATTATAAATTATGCTTCAACAGTTTGTGCTCTCCAGCTGGCATCACAAACTGTTCTTTGAGGGAAATACGCATGATGTCGCCTCTCAAAGTGAATGGCACGGGCTAGCTCAAATTAAAGACAAAGGGCCTAATTTACTGGTTGGTGTTGACAAGGCTTGCGCCAATTTCCTGTCTGCCCCTTCTCTATTTCCCCACTTCATTTATAGATGCAATGACTGGTGTGTATTAAAATACAGAGACTCAGGCACCTCTGTTGTTTCAGAAATGCCTTTGTGGTGGGCACCCATGGCAGCCCTCCAGTTTCAAGACTTTATAAAGCATCCTATACAGAAAGAGACTTTTGATCCTGTTTTCCTTACTCAGAGCTACCATGAGCGCCTCACATACTCAAAGACATCCCCCAGTGAACCAGGGACATTGATTTTGTCCCTGAAAATATAGAAGGTGTCAGTAAGTCTACCATTCTACCATGACATACTGAGCCGCGGGAAATGTGCAGTTTTGCCAAAAGTGTAACATTGGTGGAAGCACTTATGCTAATATTGGGCTGCTACACTAGAGGCAAAACTAAATTAGGAGGTAGGCCATAATGTTGTTGGTGGTAAACTCTAAATGGTGTACCCCCAATATATTGCATGTGTTATATTGCAGGACAGCAGTATAGCATCCATATCTCGCAAGTCAAGTACATGTGGAAGAAGGACAAAATGGGGCAAGACTTAGGGGTGACACAATGTTGACTCAAGAAGGGGTTTACCTCCAACACTACAAAGGTGCATATTAAGTTATGCCTGGGATTTCCACTTTCTCACATTACAGTGGCTGGTATAATAAAGCTGATATTTGAATGAATGATTTGGGGTCTCCCTTGACATGGTTGGTTAGACAGGAAAGGCAATATATTTTGCTACTACAATCTCCTAAATATCCCTTTCTAGATTCTTCCCTCATGTATCCATCCTTTGACTCATCCCATACCTCATTTTATGACTCTGCTTTCCCTAATCATTTTCTAGACGCTTTCCTCCTCTATGCCTCCTTTGACTGATCCCAAACCTCATCTTACTACTATGATCTCCCAAATAACACTTTCTAGACTCTTCTCTTCTCTATCCCTCCACTATTTAACCAAACTAACAGACTCACATGTGCGCCGCTCAGATTAACAAGTTGTATTTCCCTATAGTAATCCACGACCATTCCTTTTTGGGTTCTGGAGTAGCGTGCTACTCACTAAAAAGCGTTTCAACGCCTCATTAGCGGTAGTAAGTGCTATATTAATACAATTACAATAACAATTATTTCATTATAAATTTACTTTTATAATTTGTAAACATCAACATGTCCCGAAGTCCTTGTTCTCAGCATAAGGGTTAATGGGTGCACAGAGTAAATTCTAACAGAGGTTGGAAGGGTGTTAGCTTTCCATCTATAATGTGTCAACTACCTTCCAGCGCCATCTCATCATTGATATAGGGCAGTGGTTCTTAACCTTTTGACTTCTGCAGACCCCCACTTAATCATTACTAGAACTTGGTGAGCCCCACTGAATCATTATTGGAATCTGGGGAACCCCACTGAGTCATTACTGGAAACCAAGGAACCTGGACTAAGGCTTTTCGATTATTTAAACAGCCAAACAATACACAAAAAACATAAAGAAACAACGCATAAAACAAACACAAATTATAAAATATATTATTCAAATTACCAATAAATATATGAAAAAAAATCAAATCTGTAATTTTAACGGGAAGGTTGTAGCCTTCCTAAATTCAGTTGAGGCCATGCATCGTCTATACTATAGTCTGTTTGATGCATTTGCACTGCTCCCCGAGGATACTAACTTAATTTTTAATCTCCAATTTCAAATTCTTTCACATTTACTGAACATTTTAAAATGTTTAATTTTACATTTTGCTTCATTATTGACATACACTTTATTAATCTGTTAATAATATTTAATGTTCTAAGTAGGTGCGGATGCCCCTGAGTAGGCTTTGTGGATCCCCACAGTCCCTGGACCACAGGTTAAGAGCCACTGATCTATGGAGAAGCGCAAAAGGAGGGAGGAGATGACCTATTCCTCAACTTCATGAAAGTAAAAACAATATGCCATGTTGATCAATAATGATATCAAATGTACTAATAAAGACACTAGAAATTACATCATAAGATCATTGATTTATGTGTCACTAAATAATTTTCATTCTCACTCTGAGCAATATGCACAGTGCACAATCCTACAGATCTCCTTCTGTTATCTGAATGAGTATTTTGAGCAGCAAGCTTTAATCACCTTATAATTACTGGTAGACCGAGGATACAGGTCATGATAACAGGGCCGTGCCTGTTGAAAGGTTTGTGCTGATACTGTGTCCCCTCCTTGTCTTTTCCTAATACTCACTTTCTATGACCTTTCAATAAACATAATCCCCATCTGCACTCTAAACAGTTTCGACAAGTGCAACTAGTTGTCATAGAACCACTTTGGGAGTGTACAAATAGCTGGGAATGTGCTACACAAATGCACTGATCAGGAGCGTGCTAGGAGGTGGCTGATGACCTAAGCACTCCACATGAGGAAGCGCTATGAGACCAGCTCTCCCTGTAATGCGCACTTTAGTCACTACCACAATAGATCATCCATCTGGTGTGTGGTGGACTGGCAGCGAATGCTGTAGGCCAGCAGAAGGAACCCCAAATCTTGCATTAACATGAAGTTCCTGCAGGATCTGGTATCCCTGTGTTCCTGTTCCTTGTTTTGTGACGTAAAGTGCATTCTCCGTCGTCCTACACACGGTTGGATGGGACACCCATTCCTTCCTGGAATGATGAAATGATGCCGATGTCATAGTCCTTTTAATCGAAGACATGGTGAAGAAGGTTGGAAAAGAAGGGATAGGAAAAGGCCTGGCATAGTTGAGCCGAATTCTGGTTGTTTGAGGGTAGACCTAGTCACGACAAAACCCCAATTCAGGGTAATCATCAATGGCTGTACAGGACAAAGGGACAAGACAACTGCTTGAGGAGATCACAAGAGTGACTCCATCACGGACTAGAAAATAAAGCTGAGCTATAGCAATAGCTATTGGGGGGGGGGGGGGATTAAGTCCAGCTGTGACTTCTGCCTATGAAAACAGAGAGAGAGGAGGAGGTTTGAGGATCAACCTATGAAGTTCAATGTCACCCGTATCTTGTTGCATGCCTCATCATGCTCATGTAAGTGACACCAAACAAGATCAGGAGACACTAAAAGCCTACCGATATTATGGGTGATTATAGGTTTGCTCCATGGGAATCCCTATACTCATATACCACCCTTTAACCCCGCTGATACTAATTCTTATTTTTGCTCTATATCAAAAGCCCTAACAGCAGCCCTTGAAATGGGATGTTGTCACCTAGCTGACCTATTGCCAGGGTAAGATTGGCCTATAGGTCAATCTAGCAATGCCCGAATGCCTGTTCTGACAGGTCAGTGTGACTGTGCTGAATTTGTAGCTGTTTGTGGGCCTGTTTTATGGTCTGGATTGCCGTTTTTACTGTTGATTTTCCTGATATTACCGCACACATTACATGCTTCAAGCACAAATAAATGCAGTCTCCCATACCTTGCAAAACACTTAAACAGCATGTCTTTACAAGCTCAAAACTGGCCCGATTTGGAAACGGGAGACACTTTTTTAGCTATCTGATTCGCTAATGGAGGTCACTTTTATTTTGGTGCCCGGATTTATTTCTGTTCTAGTCCGACCCTGCTACTGTTAAAATTAAAATTGTCTTTTAGTGGAACCCAAACTTTATTCACTCCCTTCTTTCACAAAATAAAAAGCTGCATTGAAATCTGTGCACCACGTCATGCCTTATGGGCTGCATTAGACATGAAGGGGTTTTAACTTTTAAGAAAAGGTCAGATAGATGACAGCAACAACTCCTTTCAAAGACTGATGTTGTTATTCTACCTCCACCTAATACACTTATGAGGCATATTTGTCATTTTCCTGAACGTTTTTACCTTTCACACAGGCGTTAATGGGTTTTATTGCCCTTCTGTATTATCGGTTGTTTTCACGGACACAACAAAATCGTTAGATTTTACAAATCAATGTTTATAAGCACTTTACCGTTTCACTTGATAGTGATTTTACTTATTGACGTTTGCCTCCACCTGGGACTCTTAATGGAGATAAGGCTTTTGATTTTGATCCATTTTACCATAAACGAAACAAATGGGTACTGCAAGTTGGACTTCTGATTTGCCTTTCTTTATAGACCTCTGGATTTGAGCATTTTAGGAGCTCAGCTAAATAATGACGAATATCGTGCAGTCATAACTAGGAGAGCGGAGGGGGCGGACCCCTCAGGCATAGGAGCCCTGCAAGAACCAGTTGCAGGAAAATGTTCATTAACATATGATGTGGATTTCTAACTTTTCGAAGATCCACTATGAGGAACTTTGTTCGTACTGAATCAAAGATACACTGCGGATTATGGAGACACTTTGGGGCATATGTACAAGGAAAGTGGCGAAGCATGTCGTTAAGTCAAGAAGGCTAACAACATGCTCCGTCACTTTACAAACGCAGGGCTGCACCATATTTACAAGAATATGGTGCAGTCCTGCGTTTCCCCCTGCGCTGGTGCAAAATTTAGTCGCCTAGCGCCAACGCAGGCCCCCTTGCACCATAGTGCGAGGGTGCCTGCGTTGAGGGGAGTGATTGTTTATGTGCAGGAAGGTGTCCCTTCCGGCACATAAATAATCTGAAATGGCGATTCGAAACTTTTATGCATGCTGCTTAATGCAGCACACATAGAAGTTGCAAAACGTAATTTTTTGTAATGTTTGTTTATGTGCAGGAAGGGACACCTTCCTCCACATAAACAATCAAAGGCATTTTGCTTTTTCCATGTGTGCCCCACAAAGCAGCACACATGGAAACAGCAAAAACGAGGAGAAATAAAGCCTTTGTCCTCGTTTCGGCATGTTAAGGCCAGGTTTTCCCTGGTCTTAATTCTGGCACTGCCCCATATTTACGCCACTCTTGTAATTATGGGGCAGCATCAAAATCAATGGGTGTTGTGGTGGAACTCCCACAGCCACATCAATTGCCACTCCCTTTCATGCTAAGTATAGCGTGAAAGGGTGCCTTATTTACAAGGCGGCGTTAAGCCACCTTAAGTGGCTTAACACTGCCTTGTAAATAAGCCGAAGCTCGTATCGCCACCACAACTTATTTAAAAGTGATATTGTGGTGGCAATAGGGGCTTGTAAATATGCCCCTTTATGTTTATTCGTCTCATCTCTGTTTCAATCTCTTATGTAATATTACATCATTCCCTTTGTTTAAGGTCTTTTTACTCTCAGACAGACATACATGGCCTGATTCTTAAACTGCACATTGTATTACATTTTGTAGGACTACAAAACGCAATTCACAAATTACATACAGAGTTTTACAACTCCGCACTCCCTATACATATGTGTACAGAGTTCTCCGCCCAGACTACGGAGTGTCTGAGTGCAAAGAACTCCACACACATAAATTTTGGGAGTGCAGAGTCGCACATAGTCTGTGAATATCTAACATTAGGACACTTACTACAAAGTGTAAAGTTACCTTTGAGAATTAGGCCCAATGTCTCTTTTCCTGCCTTCTAGAGTTCCTTCTGTGTTATCACAGTACAGTTAATAACCCAACTTCAGTTTGGGGTGGAGTTCTATATACCCTGAAGACAAGGCTGGGTGGTCACCTAAGAAGAGATAAAAGCAGATATCAGTTGCTGTTGTCTCTGTGGAGCTCTTTCTTTCCGACTCACTAAAGGAGCTTGTTTTTGTAGGGGTCCTTGAGCCACTATCTGCCTGCTAAATCTTCTTCCTCATCCTATTTGTGTTCAGGCCAAAAGGGTGGAGTGCTGGTTCCACATTTATGTTGGAGGACAAGACACCCCATCTCTCATTTCAGGCCACCCCTCCCTCTATCTTCATGTTCATTTCACGTTTTGGACTATGGTGGTGGGATCCAGGCACTTGTCTGTAGCTGCTGGTAAATGAGGATTTTTCTGGTTCAACACCCGACCCTTCAGAACACCATCGCCATTCAAATCTCAGGAGTCGGTATTGCCCAAAAACCTTTTTTTTACAGAACAGGGGAGGTATTGCATTTTAGATTGCGTGAATTCTCTCCTTTTATGGTTGCAGAGACAAGTGCTGACTCCTCATAGAGCCCAGAAATCTGGGCCAGCTTAGGGTGGTGTGACCGGAGCCAGCACGCAGTGGGCTGAGCTGGGGGGCACTGTATTTTGAACTGTCTGAAGGAGTTTAAAGCACCTGCTGCAGAGTTCCTTCTGCGCCCATTAATTTTCAAGCAATAATAAAAATGGTAAGATAACTCTGGTGGGGGGCACGGTCTGCCACAATCGAAGATGGCTGCTTGATGCCGGAGCTCTGTACAGAAACGGGCTCCAGGCAGCAGTGGCGCTCTCAGCATGGCGGAGGCACCCTAACTTGCCTCCCCATTCCACCTGCTAAGTACAGCACCCGATACTGGCACCCAGATGACAGCAGAAGGCACCGCAGCGCTGTCGGACACTCTCCTCCAGACCTCATTGGCGGAGGCGGCTGGGCCTGTGACACGAGGGAAAGCCACGACCCAAAGTTGGGAGAAGCGCCTGGCCAGGTCAGCCTACGGTGGAGTGCCCCACACCGGCGAGCACCCTCTCTCCAATTTTGGTGACTACGGGCGGCGGGGGCTCTTTGACCTGCCCCACCGCACCCAATACACACTGCATGTGGCCCGACCCCGGCTCGTCACCAGCAACCCTCCAGCTGTGAAGACATCGGTGCCATCAGGCGTGACCTGGGCCAGAGGCCCACAAAGACCTTGTGGCCTGCTCCTGGGTGGCGCGCTGGGCCTGCACGGACAGCGCAGGGGCCCTCTTCCCTGACCAGACTGTGGGAGGACACTGACCACACTGCTTGGGGCACTGATCGCTGTCTGCTCATCCACGCAGAGGGCCGCTCCTCGGCCCCCGACCCGGACTACATTGAGCTACTTCACGGCCTCATCTGCTCACATGGACCAGACGGCGGTGAGTGACCCTTGGGCCTGGGGTCGTAGAAGGCTTCCAGACATCTGCTTCCTCTACGCGCCGAGACCCCCAGCTCCTGCGGGGGCCTCCAGCCCCACCAGACGCGTGTGCTACGATTGGGACCTGGATGTGGCGCATGAGCCAGTGACCCTGCCATTCCTGCTCTACGGCGACCCTGCCGGGTCGGGCCTCCTATGCCACAGCAGCTCGGCCACTGTGAGCCAGTGGTGATCCATGGCCTTTCCCATACCTGTGTGCCATACGGGGGATACATGAATTGTGCCTGCTGCTGTCTGGTTGCCGCAGGCCCTCCCTACATGACGAAGAGCACTGTCTCATACTCCGGCGCCGCCTCTGTGACGTCCGGTCTGTGGAGATGAGCGGACATCCAAGCTACGTGTTGCCAAGACCATATTAGGTCACCTTTCCCCTTTTTCTTCGGCTGCATCATTATCGCTATTAGGGTTACTACTGGACTTCCACGAGGGCCCCACGCAGCTACCACCGAGCCGCATTAAAAGCTGAGGTACCACTCACAGCGGCGCCATCTCGCCTAAGGCCTTCTTTAGGCCTTCTGCATCACCGTCCCCTGGCCTGCCACAGAGTGGCCATCCTGCACTATGGATGGCTGGGGCCCTTTCTCCTCGCACGAGGGCCCTGCGCAATGACTGGGGATGTCTCCTGGCAAGACTACAGGTAAACCGGCACAGCAGCTTCTCTTCACTGAAGCCCTCGACCAACCTCGTTCCATGGTCACTCTACAGGGCATGACCCCTCCTGAGTCCAGTCAGCCCCAACCCGCCGCGAACACATAGTCCAGGAAATTACTGCCGTAGGCACAGCTGAGGCCAAATACATCCGCTCAGACATCGCTGGCTTCCAGACCCACGCGGATGGCCTGACTCATCGAGTCTCCGTGCTGGAAGACCGCCTCAACATTTTACCGGAGCGGGACCAGGCGCTCTTCTTTTTACGCAGCAAGGTCATTGAGCTGGAGGACCAGAGACGGTGGGACAATGTCTGCTTTTTTGGCTTCCCAGAGAATGTGGAGGGGCCTGACGCCAAATCCTTCCTTAGAGACGCTCTCCCAAAGCTCACTGGCCTGGACTTTGATCTTCCCTTGGAGATGCAACAAGCTTATCGCATAGGCCCACCATGGTGGGGTGTGTCCGCACGCCTGCGGCCCCTCATAGCCTGCTTTCTGAGCCATGAATAGGCCCGACAACTGATATCCGCAGCCCACACCCGCGGTGTTAACACATTGAAGGGCATGAGATCCGGATCGCTGCGGATGTCTCTAAGGAGACCAAAGAACGCTGCAAAGTCATTCTTTCTCTCCAACCCCTACTACATCAGCTGGACATCAAATAAGGCCTCTTTGAACCCGATTGCCTACGGATCACCAAGGATGGTACCTCAAAATAAATTTTCGATCCGGAAGACCTGAGCCACTTCCTGGAAGGTGTCTCCTTGCAGGACATGGATACTGCCTCCTCTGCTCCCACGGAGGGCCACAGCCTGCCGTCATTTTCCACCCCTGCCCCCTCCAGCGGTCTCCAGCAGAACTCCGGAGGCTACCGACACAGGGGCCTGGACCCCGACAGGGTGGATCGTTCCCAGGGCGACAAGAGCCAAGATATCTAGGCAGTGGCTGCTATTACGTAGGAGCAGGACAGGGACAAGTCCTGCTCTACCCTGAAGCCCACCTCTGCCGCGGAGTGTGTGCCTTGAGGACTGCCAAGCTGCATCAATCCTGGTGCAGCAGAGGTGCTGCAACTGGAGTGCCGAGACCGACTATCAACATGCCTCTTTTGTGGACTGTTTCTTTGTTTCTCTCACTGTTTCATTTCCCCATTGTTTTCTTACCATATGTATGGTCATTGTGTGCTATGTGAATTGCGGGCCGACCTACCCCAGATCACCCAGGGGACTCATGGCCCGACAAGCACGAACATCGTCACACTGGCTCCAAGGCTGGGAAAGCTTTATGCCACTCCTCGCATCTTCTCCTACACATTTGCCTCCCACCCCTCCACGTATCCTGCTGCTTTGAAGTTGGTGGAACCCTGAACGGCGCTGTCACCCGATTCCCCGAGATATGGTGAGTTGAGTTGCGTGTCTCTCCTTGATTTTCGACCACTCCTGTACCTGCCTGGGGTGTGGGTGTCCCCCACCCCCTGCCTTCCCTCTCTCCCCCACAGCCTGGGACTGCCCCCAGCACGCTCGCTTCCTCATCCCACTCCCACCGGGTGGCTCTCCCACCATCCTGGCGGAGGCCACCCGCTGCCATGCCGCAGCCGAGGTCCTGCTCCATGCCCATGCCGACCCTTGGCTCACCTTGCCTGCTACTTTGCCTTAGGCACCATGTCCCCTGGTAGGGATGGTGGGTCTTGACCCCGCACCCTGATGGTGGCCTCTCGGACTCCTGCCCGTCCAACCGCTTAGCCCCCCTGATACATGACCGGGCACGCTCCTTCTTGTCCCACTCCTCCAATGGACTCCGGTGTTTGCTCCATGCCCCTGCGCGATCACTCCCACATATCTACATGCCCCTCAGACTGCCCTGCCTCCTCGAAGAGGCCCTCCTGTCGCATCACATCTGTAAGCCTAGACCCGCAGTACACAGTTCAGTGCCCCTTGCGCTACACTTGCAATGCCCCTCCTTTGCCCCTACTCCCTCCCCCGATACGTCTCTTAGTGCTCCCTCGTGACTCGCACCCCAAGCCGGCTGTTGTTCATTGGAAGGCACTTTTCCTGTGTGTCTGGATCCTTTGCCAGGCTGCACCCCCTTTCCCTCCCTCGGTCCCCACACTTTGCCCTCCCTTACCCACTCCTGTTCTCCCTTCCCCCTAGCTCTCCCCTGTGCCCTCTCCCTGTTTAACCCTCTCCCTATTCCCTGTTTGATCCTCTGCTCCCCACTTCCCCCCGGACCTCTTACTGCTTGTGACATCCAGCTACCTGCATAGCTTTTGTGTCAGGGAGCATCCTCCTTTCTCACCCCCTCCCCTGTGCTTGGCCCTAATCGCCTACTCTCCCCCACACGCTGCCTAACGCCTTTGTGGGCCCCAGGCCCCCACATGTCTGCGCCCGCCCCATGGGTCCAACCTCTTGTTGTATTCCGCTTTAGGGGTCCGTATATAGGTTTTCCTGAATCATGTCCTTATATAGGCACAATTCGTCTTACCCTTATATAGGCATAGAATCCCAGTCCTTATTTAGGCATTAACCGTGCACTCCAAATACAGGCATGGTCACCGACATCCGTCCACCCTAACGCCACAACGAGTTCTTAGAAACCAGACCCTTAAGCTTCGGGAGTTCCCCTGGCACAGGACTATTGATTTCTCCAAGAACTCATCTATTATGTATGAACCGTTATACCTTAAGGGTTCATTCCTGACGTCTTCCTCTGTCCGACTTCACGTCAATGCTAACATTCCAAGACACCTACCAGGTATAAATATACCTTCCCTTGCCAAAGCAAGTTAGAGGAGACCTCGACTTCAGAGGAGCCCGTATCCCGGCCTGACGCACTGAGAAGACGCTGTCATTCCTGCACGCAGACAAATCCAGCTTCCAGTGTTCTGACTCCCTTCGCGGGGTGTTAGAGTTTCAGATCCGGCAGGAGATTCCCACCTCTCTCATTCTCAAGGTATGGAGCTGACTATATCCTAGAGGGACTCTTGGCATACTAGACTTAACACACTCTTAGTCTACCATACTAGAGAATACTCCACCTACTTCTATCTTTCCCTACACCTAGACTAGGTTAGGCACATTGGGGTAGAACTAGCTTAGAGACGCATCGAATGAGTACCCGCATTCTTAGCTCATGTTATTTATGTATGTAAATATATGCTAAAAGATAATGCTAGCGCAGTATTATTTATTTCTACTGCTTACGCTGTACATTATTTATCTTGCATACTGTCTTGTGATCATAACAGCACATATCTCTTACACGAGAAACAAGACTGTTCAATAAAACCCTTTTATTGAAACGCCCGTCTTTCCTTTCTGTGTAACTCTGTAGAAACTAAGCATGCACGATTGAATGAGTGAAACTGTTATCTATTGTTTCTACGATTCTGAGACGTGTTCCGCTTCTAAAGGGAAACAAAAGTTGTCATGTTTTTCGGTTGCCAGAAACTACTCCCTTCTTGTTCTCAAGGAGTTTCTAGTGGCCTCTGAGCTAGCTGGCACAGGTAATTAAGTTTAATATAATCGATAGGGACATACCGACCTTAGTCCTATGTCAAACCTATAGGTTATATTATTCCAATGCGCAGAGCCTATTAGGGAAATAGGAACTACACTACATGGCGCCCAACGGTTTGGTAAGGCAGTAATTTAACGCTGGATACTGAGTAACTCATTCGTGCTTTTCTCAGAGACCCCTACTCACATACTCCATAAGACGTCCGGAGTGGGTAGGGCTAAATATCCGCCATTACTAAATAGGGAAGCACCCTATATATTAGTTGTTTGGTTTGTTCAACGTTGAAGGATACAGTGTTCCAAAATATTGTGCACCTTATCTTTTTGTTTCCTTGAAACTTGTTCTGCATTTTTCAAAAAACAAATGTCCAACAGCGAAAATGCCACCGACACCGGTGGAGCTGCGGCTGACCCAGCCATAGCAACAGTTTTTAACTTTACAGGTTTAAATGAACCTGAGGAGGGTGTCATAGACATCAATCCAAACTTAAGAAGAGCCATCACTCTAAAACTTATAAAACACGGCCTACCACCAAGAGGAGGTAGATCAGTTTTCGTGATAGAGGCACACGAATCCTTTCAGACAAAGGTATTCTATTCATGGGTCATATTTCCTGAATCAAATTCAGTAACAAGACTGTTTCACTTCTACAAAGAAGATGATCCACCAGAGGAATATATTCCTTTCGAGGATATTGAAATTCCACTAACATACCAGGAGCATCCGCTCTGGTTTAAAGGCGCCCTAAAACATCACAGAAACATTACCAGGCTCGGTCCACTAGGTAGACCAGGAGCAACATGGCCAATTCTAGCCGGCTACACTCCTCATCCTGAACTGGATATAATGTCAGACGAGGAACTACTTACTCAACTTACAGAGTTAATAAAAATTTACAGACAACTAGTCCAATATGTCATGCGGACTTTCAAAGTCCAACCACCATTGACACTTCCAAATCAAACTCCTCAACAGGGGAATACACTAAAAATTACACCACAGACTCTATACGCAGTCATGGGAAAAATGCCCACAAAACGTGAGCAAATTCCGTTTTGGATTGCTCAAACAAATTACTCAAAACGAAGCAGTATTTCCAAATACTAGCCCATATGAGAAACACAGAATCCTAACAATCTGTTTACCAATGGGGATCACACCACAACTGGAAGACTGCACCACTTGGGGCTCAGTCTTTGCTGCCATCTATATTAAAACACATGGTATTCCATCAATTGCAGTAATACCTGATGTCCTGAAACAAATTCAAAACGAATACGGGGCAGAGACTGCTCTAAATTTAGGTATGAAATTACTGAAAAATTTCGACCAGGTCTCAACAATAATATTATCTAATATTAAAGGGGAGGCAGCAGCAGTGGCAATCCGCCAACGATTAAGGGAATTCGATGTTACAGAACATCAAACTGAGCTACCCAGAATAATAGAACAATCTTATGCAGAATTAGGCAGAGATAGTTTGGGTGGAAGACCATTAAAGCCAAAACTATCTGAAAGTCCTGAGAAGGACTCTATTAAACAAACTCCTACATCTTCTAAAAAGAAGTGGGAAACTAATAAACAAAATTCAAACAAGAACCGTTCTCAATCCCGAGGTAGGTCTCCTCAAAAGGAGCCCTCTGAAAGGAGGTATAACCTCAGGAATAGGGATAATTTGAAAAAGCCTGACAGGTATCAAGATACTGATACACGTTCCTCTCGTACCTTTCAGATCTCGTCACAGACATCGGAAAGAAGAGGACATAGAGAAGAACATAGAGAAGAACGCGTGAAATCGAAAGACGACAAACACGTTCCGAAAAACAAATCAAAACCTCAATTCTCAAAGAAAAAGGTAGCAGGTCTGAAGGTCAGACATGCCGAGGATACTGAGAACACAACTCAAGAACGGAGAATGGGTTCAGACAATGCTGGACAGTGCAGCAGAAGTCACAATAGCTCGCCAGAACCTGAAGGAACTTCTGGAGATAGTGGACTTGAATGAGTACAACACAGTTGAGACTGTAGACACCAGGGTTAGTACTCCACAAAAGTTATATGAAATAACACTCCGGATGGAGGGAGACATACCCAGACAGGTGAAAGCACTCTTTTGGGAAAAACTTTCAAGGGGCTATGACATACTTCTAGCAGAAAAAGACTGGCCACCACAATTTGTCAGGGAGTGCCCACATGGTGAGGACATCATTATGCCTGCCTTCTCCAACCATATTCCAATTCATCTAAAATATACTTATGCCAGGAAATGGGCAGTTGCCCAGGCCCCAGCATTATATAAAAATCATGTAGGATGGGATGAGGATTCACCTCACCATAAAATACATTTGAAAAATGAACCTACTGCACAGAGGCAGTACCCAATAAAGCAAGACACTTAAACACTTGTTCAAAAACATTTGCAGTGCAAAATGCACATAGTACAGCATTAATGAATAACATTGTGCGTAAAAAATACAAAACCACATTGGATATCTCAAATGGTTTCTTTTGTCAAAACATAGCACCTGAAAGCAGGTACTTAACAGCTTTCTCAATAATGGGGACCCAGCGTCAATTTTGTCGACTCCCACAAGGGTTCAAGAACAGCCCAGGGTTATTCTCAGCGAGAGTAACGGAGTTACTACAAATTTATGATAATGAGGCATTGTCATATGTCGATGACATCTATCTGACAGACGATAACCTTGATAAACACTTGAACAGGGTGAGTACCATTATACTAGGCTTCGAGTCTGAGGGCTATAAGTTCAAAAATCCAGAATTGCCCATCTCAATGTCCTGTTTCTAGGATATGAGCTTTGAAGTGAAGGCAAGAGCTTGGCAGCCACCTTTTTAGAAAGGTGTGCGCTGCTCCAACCTCCAAAAACGCTGAAAAATTTACAATCCATCCTGGGTTTCCTAAATTTTGGAAGAACATACATTCTGAATTACGCAGAAAGGGTTAAACCTCTCTACGCATTAATCAAACCTGATTTTTCAATCAAACATTGGACACAGGAACACACAGAAATCTTGCATTCACTCCAAGCTAACATGTTAGCAACAAATCACTTACAAACACGCGTAAGTCAACACAATTTAGTGATCCGAATAATTTCGGGTCAATGCGGATTCACCTACTTAACATTTAATGAGGGTGAGAAAGTACCAATTGCATACAAATCACATTTGTATACACAAGCAGAAATGCGCTTCACTTCAACAGGAAAAATTCTGACAGCAGTTCAAACCGCTGTAGAAAAAGAAAGAGCTCAAGCCCAAGGGAAACGCATTATTGTCGTAACCCCTGTTCCGGCCTTAGAGGCGGTAACAAAAGCAAGCATTCCAAATGCAAAAGCATTACATCCGAGATGGATACAATGGGTTAATTCTCTTGCTGCAACAGATGTTGAATATGTTTTTGATCCTGACTTAAAAACACAAGCGTTCCTGCAATATGAACATGAATGTCCTCTGCCTACTGAGATTCTGCCTCTCGATCAGTATGAATTCATAATTTACACTGACGGATCCGCACAACCCGCAACAGGGAGTAAGCAAGCTTACAGTGCAGCGTGCGCAATCGTTAAAGGTCGCATGCGCGATGGCAAATTCAGACCTATGGTCACAAAAACCCAATCTCTAGGAGATTGCACAGCTCAGCGAGCTGAACTACAAGCATTCAAACTGGCACTTGAAAGTACAGATCGAGAATTCCCCACATTAATAGTGTGCGATTCTTTCTACTGTGTGCAGTCGTATAATGAATATATACAAACTTGGCTTGAAAACGGGTTGAAAGATGCAAAAGGTGGCACAATAAAGCATAAAACGCTTTGGGAACAAGTAGTTCAGTTAAAAAGTGAACTACCAAAGGCTCACGTGATCCGTACACTGAGTCATCAACGTGATGGCGTTCACGTTGCAGGGAATTCATTGGCTGACGAAGCCACAAAGGGGGCTGTTCAGACGGCTTCCATAGCTGCGATCACTCGTTCAAAAACGAAAATAGACAGTGAGATAATGTTGGCTGTCAATGCTATGAGCAAAGGCAGTGGTGCAGCGTTACCAAAAAACTTTCCACTCAAGTACTCATATGTAATTGATGTGAATAACGTTCCTTTTGCTCGAATCCCTGTAGTGGGGGATAGAGTAATTCCAAACATGGAACGTAGAGCAGCTTTGATTTATGAAACACATTTGGGGGAGGGTCTGTCACATCAAGGGATCTCTAACACAATATTAACATTAAAAGAGATATACTGGTGGCCTGGGATGAATACAGAAATACACATATTCATCAATAACTGCATAGACTGTAAAATACAGCGAGAAGGCCACCAGACACCATGCTACGAGTGTAGCTGCCCAGCACAGACACCATTGTTAGACAGCATTAGACTATCCATGCACAGACGTCCTCATGGACAAGTGCAATCCCACAAATACTAAGTCAAGGTTCCTATGGATATGGCCTCAGCGCTCGGCTGACGCTCGAACTGTTATAAAAGATTTGCGAGTCTTTATCGGCACATATGTAATAGGCACGCTACATTCTGACCAGGGCCCTGCGTTTAGCTCTCGGGCTTACAAAGACGCTATGGCCAGTCTGGGTGTTGCATTGCGGTACTCCTCTCCGTTTCATCCTGAGGGAAATTCTGTTGTGGAAAGGAAAAACCGGGACATAAAGCAGTCTATAACAGCTAGGGTATTAGGTTCGGGTGATGGGTGGGTCAAACATCTTTATGGAGTCCAACGCTCTTTAAACAACTTGCCAAGAAGTTCTCTAGGGGGGGTCACTCCATATGAGGTCCTATTTGGGACAAGAATGTGGGTGCCTGATCTGGAATGTAGAGGCACAGTGGTGATATCAAAGATCGTTTGGCTGTTTTAGAGGAACTAAATGAACTAAGATCGAAACAAAGCAACGTATTCCTGCAGCCAACCACCACTGGGGAACAACCGGCGGTCCCAGCAAGGCCTGTCTGGATTCCAAAAGTTGGGGATCTAGTCAGAGAAAAATTGCGGACAAGAAGGAATTTGGACCTTCTTACAGACAACCAGTACCTGTCCTAGCCATACACGGAACAAGAACAGTACTTCTGCCGCCCTTGCTGGAAAAAAGGAGAAAAGATTTGTGTCCATCGACCTCATCAAACCACAGTATCTGGCCAATACTAAATAGTAGGCCTCATGGACTCCGACCTAGTAGCAGACACACTCCTCTCGCTACTATCCAAGAGGTTCAGACTGAAAGACTGATAACCATCAAGAATTCAGCAGTAACAGATGAAGGACTGAGCAACAATGCTATGGAACTCATCCCTCTTGAAACTCAAGTAACAGTTCGTCCAAATACACCTGTCTACACCAATGTAACAAGTGATCAACTGGTTCCAGCGATTTCTACAAATCCTGAGGCAATTCCAACAATTGACAGAACTGCTTCTGGCTATTTCATTAACTTTGATACGTTTTCTGAGGATCTGAGTGAGCTCGAGACGTCGCCAGCATCAAAAACTTTTAAACAGCAAGTACAAGACTTTTTACATTTTTTGAAAAAGACTTATCTGGTTTCACCATGGATTGAACTTTGGGTTATTTCTGGAATATTTTTCTTCCTGCTTTGGCTAGCTTTGGTTCTGACTATGAGCGTGCTTATAAATGGGAGATACATCTATTTGGACATTGAAAGAAAAGAAGTGAACTTACTTTTGAAACCTCACAAATCATCCCATCGTGAAACAAGAGACTTGTCTGCAGTGAACATCAAAGCCGTTCCTATACAGGATGGTATAGTGTGGGACAAAACAGATTTCGATATCTTCAGCCCGACGGAACATTTGAACATTCCACATTTATTTAAGATCTCACTGAGTGATTTCTGTTTCATCCAGTACCTTTTCTGATGATTGGGACTTTGAAACTGTAAATGATATGATGTTTGACCTAGAAAAATCTGCTGCGTTTTCTAATAATGAATACTTAGAGGGTTCATCAGACTATGAGCAGCTGTATTGCTATAACCATTATGGTCATCATTTTTTGCATAAATCTGCAACACCTAGAAATGTGTTTATGTTTAACCAATGGGAGCATTGTCCTACACCACCAAAAGGTAGTTCAAAAACATTTGCTAAAAAGTTTCCATATTTTTCAGGATACAATATATCTGATCCAGAAACATTTTACTATAGAAATGTAACCAAAACAGGACTGAAAATTATGTTAACAAATACAAAACAGATTTACTCTGCAGCACTTATTACCCAACTGTCTAGACAGGGTTTCGACTTATGGAAAGAGACAATAGGCACAAAATCTGTCTGGGGTACTAAAGATTGGCAAGTGCAGGGGATAGAAGCTTTATTTAGAGCCTGTATCGTCCCTCAGCAAATAATGTTTTTGAGTGACACGGTCCAACAAAAGTCTTGCCTTGGGTTAGCCAAGATTAAAGACATGAAAGCACCTTCTGTACCAACACCTGCAAGTGATAACAATACACAGGCAGCGGTTACAGTTGACGCCATACTACAACTCAACAGAACAAATCCTGATTGGAGAAAATGGTTGATCTGGCCCACAGACACAAACAACTGTCAAGGGAGATTCCTGAATAAAACACAGGGGTTCTATTCATAGGCCAGACCCACGATACGTCCAAAGACAGCATCCGGGGGTAGTAACAACATACAGTGTAGGAAAATTGTGCATCGATTGGCTGCAAAAATCTACACTTAAGGATGTGAAACAACACTTATCTTTACTTAAAGAAGACGCAGACCTTAGGGAATTCTTGCTTGGACCAAGAAAACCGCGTCAAAAACGTTTCATATATGGCGGCATTTATGCTACTTATAATGAAGCATGGAAGGTGTCACAGATGGAGGCCGCAGAACGAATACGTGAACTTGATCGTATTAACTTAGAGAAAATCTCTCTGTGGTCTACAATGGGTTAACAACTTTGTCCTCCAGAATTTATTCATTGGACAGTATTGTATCCTCTGCTATCGACATACTGGAACAAGATTTAGCCA
Source organism: Calotriton arnoldi (assembly GCA_963921515.1). Lineage (NCBI taxonomy): Eukaryota > Metazoa > Chordata > Amphibia > Caudata > Salamandridae > Calotriton > Calotriton arnoldi. The sequence goes on from CAWUFW010008255.1 coordinate 671,124, forward strand.
TGTTACTACAAGGCCAAACACAGTTACGTTCTATTATGTTATTAAGCTGGACGCTGCAATCTTTGCGTGCAGGCTACGTGCCTTGGCGTTTATCAACACGACGGCTCTGTTTGCAGAATACAATCTAACTGATAAACAGATTGAACTGGCACAAAGGGGAGCAAAATATACAATACTGAGCATTGAAAAACTTGAAAAATTACCATTTACAATGGCAGAAAAACCAGCTACAGAATGGCTTATTCATGGCAAAATTATTCTACCTGTGACTAAGTTTCAGTATTGCCTTAAACAGATGCAAGCAGGCAAATATGAAAGGTTGGGTAAAGAATACATTAAGACATCCTGGAATTTACCTTACACCTATAGATGTTGGAGTGGGGGTCGTGAAGTGTTTCTAAGCGGTACACACTGTGAAAGTGCACTGAGCGGTTCACTGATTTGTCAGGACATTTCTTTACACAGGGCTTGTAATGGTTCTGTGGCTAACTTGTCCTGCCACCAGCAGGGTACACCAGCTGCTGTGATTAATCCAACGTTTGGACAACTTTCTAATGGGAGTTACCTCATGTTGAATGATCAGAGTTGCTGTGGCATGTTGCCAGGCATCCCATATCTAGTAACGGTCAAATCCAGGGTCACTTGCTGTATGCAAGTATTGTTTGCCCCAAAAGACACAGTCAGGGAGTCGCCTCTATGGCCTTCGTGGAATGTCTCTTTTATTCGATTTGATACTTTAAGCAGAATGAAAGCCATGCTTATACAACAATCAGTGCCTTTGACCTCGGCCAAAGAAACCTATGATCTACAAGTTGCAAGGACTTTGGCTGAGATACAAGCTTTAATTCGTACAAACTGCCCTATACATTTCGTAGAAATGATAGGACGTATCTTCAACATGTCAGATACAAGCAGAATTGTACATGTATTTAAGACCATCTGTTCCGGACTATTAGCACCTTTCCAGGCTGTCCTCGGAATCATCCCAAACTTCGCACATTCGGTGTTTGGTGGTGTACCGTTAATTCTAGCACTTGTTGCAGGAATTCTGTTTCTATTCCTCCTACTACGCTATGGCAAGCCTCTTCGCCAACATCACTCCGAGCGATGTGGAGAGAGCCCTCCTTGAACGGAAATGCCGTGAGCGAATAGTACAGCTTTTGGGCATGCCTCGTCTACGGGAACTTAATACAACATGGTTCCTGTCCTTCAGACCAATCTGGCAAGATTGTATCTTACCTGTTCTACGCTGCCTGTTTTGCGGTGAAGAATGTGTGCTAGACACCTGTCTAACACTCCCATCAGTCATGCCAATGGATATCGATACTCTGCTGGACCCGATAACGGCCCATGCTGTGTGTTGTCCCCAGAGACTACCAATCCTGATGACGGCATACATTGAGATCTCACAGACGCTTCCGGCTGCTGCTGAGGTACGAGATGGATCAACGGGCACACAGGTAACAACGGACGCGAACATTGCATCTTCTGCTGAAGGCGATGTTTCTCATCTCTGTGCAATTAACCTTCTGAACGAGGTGTTCCAAATGTCGCCAACTTCGGTGGACGATATTTTGGCTACGGACATAGATGATCTAATGTTTACACCAGACCCATACACTGACTTTGATTCAGCTCACAGTGTACCAGGGCAACAATGAAATTTGGCCTTCATATTTTCAAACTTGGAACCTTTCCCAGAATTGAACTTTTTTTCTTTTTAAATTTTTTAAATGACATGGCAATTGAACAATCTGCTTACAGTAGAACTAGTCTTATAAAACGGACTTCTTTGAATACTTCCAGGGACACATTGTCACCTTACTTGTCTAACATTTCATTTACTTCCATGATATGCAATGGCTTTGATTGTATGAACCTATCGACCATTTCATCATATGTATATATTACTGTTTTATACACGTTGCATTCCACTTCCATTATATGCTTAGAATGAAAGCAATGCTTTAAATGTACAGTACTTATTCCATTTCAACAGTTTTGAGCTTCTTTTAAAACGCTTTTAGAAATGTTTTTAGCAAACATGTGGTACTCAATTTTATGTTTAGCATTTAACATGTTTAGCATTTAGTATTATCGTTCAATCGAAGATGGAGTGGGTGTTGTATTCCACTTTAGGGGTCCGTATATAGGTTTTCCTGAATCATGTCCTTATATAGGCACAATTCGCCTTACCCTTATATAGGCATAGAATCCCAGTCCTTATTTAGGCATTAACCGTGCACTCCAAATACAGGCATGGTCAACGACATCCGTCCACCCTAACGTCACAACGAGTTCTTAGAAACCAGACCCTTAAGCTTTGGGAGTTCCCCTAGCACAGGACTATTGATTTCTCCAAGAACTCATCTATTATGTATGAACCGTTATACTTTAAGGGTTCATTCCTGACGTCTTCCTCTGTCCGACTTCACATCAATGCTAACATTCCAAGACACCTACCCGGTATAAATATACCTTCCCTTGCCAAAGCAAGTTAGAGGAGACCTCGACTTCAGAGGAGCCCGTATCCCGGCCTGACGCACTGAGAAGACGCTGTCATTCCTGCACGCAGACGAATCCAGCTTCCAGTGTTCTGACTCCCTTCGCGGGGTGTTAGAGTTTCAGATCCGGCAGCAGATTCCCACCTCTCTCATTCTCAAGGTATGGAGCTGTCTAGATCCTAGAGGGACTCTTGGCATACTAGACTTAACACACTCTTAGTCTTCCATACTAGAGAATACTCCACCTACTTCTATCTTTCCCTACACCTAGACTAGGTTAGGCACATTGGGGTAGAACTAGCTTAGAGACGCATTGAATGAGTACCCGCATTCTTAGCTCATGTTATTTATGTACGTGAATATATGCTAAAAGATAATGCTAGCGCAGTATTATTTATTTCTACTGCTTACGCTGTACATTATTTATCTTGCATACTGTCTTGTGATCATAACAGCACATATCTCTTACACGAGAAACAAGACTGTTCAATAAAACCCTTTTATTGAATCGCCCGTCTTTCCTTTCTGTGTAACTCTGTAGAAACTAAGCATGCACGATTGAATGAGTGAAACTGTTATCTATTGTTTCCACGATTGTGAGACGTGTTCCGCTTCTAAAGGGAAACAAAAGTTGTCATGTTTTTCAGTTGCCAGAAACTACTCCCTTCTTGTTCTCAAGGAGTTTCTAGTGGCCTCTGAGCTAGCTGGCACAGGTAATTAAGTTTAATATAATCGATAGGGACATACCGACCTTAGTCCTATGTCAAACCTATAGGTTATATTATTTCAATACGCAGAGCCTATTAGGGAAATAGGAACTACACTACACTCTGAGCATTCTCTCTTGGAACGTCAACAGCCTCACGCACTACATCAAACTGAAAAAAGTGCTCTCCTACCTTCAGGCGAAAAGAGCAGATGTGGCTCTCTTGCAGGAGACACACCTAGGAGACCTAGAATCCGATAAGCTGTGCCGTGACTGTGTTGGCAGAGTGATACACAGTGGCGCCTCAACGCCAACTGCTGCGAAGAGTGGTCCACCGCAAAAGTGCGGGGTGGCGATAGTCCTCCGCAAATCACAACCCGTCACTGTTGTGAAAACATTGTCCGACCAGGACAGCAGATACGCATTCGCCAAACTTCGGGTGGGAGACAGATCCCTTTGTGTGGGCTCGATATATGCACCAAAGGGGACCAACTGCCCTTTCTTCCTTCAGCTGAACCGCCTTCTTGCGAAATCGGAGTGTCTCAGTACATCATTGGAGGGGACTGGAACCTTGCCTGGGACCCGGTACTGGACAGGACGGGCCCTCTGGACAAGGGGACGACGTGGACAGGACCCTGCTGGGAGATGTAACCTTGGACCATGGTCTCATACACCATTGGCGTCTCTGCCACCCAACGGATAAGGAGTATACCTTCCTGTCCTCAGTTCATGGCACTCAGTCCAGGCTGTATTATTTCCTCATCTACCATTCAGCGGTGGCACTTGTCGGGGACTCTCACATCCTGAAGGCGGCCTTGTCCGATCATTCTCCGGTTCTACTATTCCTTGACGTGGGCCTGGCCTCCCTGGGCTGCAAGCCATGGTGCCTGACTGTGCAGAGATATCGATTACCCCTGGGCAAGTCTCAACTGAAGGCCCACGATTCCGGATACTTGGCAGATAATAAAAAAACTCAGTAGACTCTCATAGGGTGCTCTGGGCAGCTGCAAAAGCAACCATATGGGGTCAACTGATGAGGGACGCCGCCGTCTCCAACAAATAGGCGTCTCTTTGTTGAACTGAGCTGGAGGGACAGATTGCTTCCTTCACTCTCCTTTAGTCTTGCGGCCCACTGTACCCAACCGCTGCCGCTTAGAACGGGCCCGTATGGCTCTTAACGGCCTCTTTACCTCCAAAGATGCGTACTCTCTCTAATGCCTGAAGTGGAGGCACTATGAAGAGGGGGAGAAGGCAGGCTGCCTGCTGGCAGCCCAACAGTGACAGCGGGAGGCTGCGATGGCCATCCCTGCTATTCAGTCAACAGGCTGGGAAATCCTCACTAGACCACTGGCCATCGTCAATGAGTTTGCTCCGTTCTATAAGAAGCTTTACACCCTGGAGGCACCGGCCAGTGTGGAATGAGTGGCCACATTGGAGGGGAACGACCTCCCACACTTAATGGACAAGGGCAGGGAGCTCTTAGCAGGGGAAATCAGCAAGGAGGAGATAGCAGCGACCATCTCTAAGTTACCCTATCACAATGCCCCGGGGGAGGCTGGCTTTCCTGTGGAATTCTACAGGTGGTCTGGGGAGGAGGCTTCCCTGGGACCCCGCTCTAAGAAGGCTGTGATCATGGTCCTACCCAAACCAGGGAAAGACCCTTTACTGTGCAGCACTTACTGAACCACATCCCTCTTGAATGGTGATGTTCGAATCCTCTCCAGCATGCTAGCAGCAAGTTTGTGCAATACAACAAACAGGGTGGTGGCTGGGGAAGTCAGCGCACACAACTTAAAGAGCACAAAAGGTAAATATATATGCATAAGACTGTTATATCAATGTCCATTTATCGTTTGGTGCTCTGGAGGAGGAAGAGCCACCTGATATTCCTCAATTGCAAAGAAACTTTTCCAAGTCAGTTTCAAGATTTTTCCAAACACTCAAAAAATATTTTAGGTGTCGAGGTCATGATATCAACTATTCTAATTTTTTCTGCCCTTATAGTAGGACTTCCCATGTGCCTGTTCTTTATTGAACTATTCAAATTTTTTCTGCCCTTATGGTAGGACTTCCCATGTGCCAACACGTGTTTCGTCTTACGCTGTAGTCATGACAGCAGAATTCATCAGGGCATGTCAAATTATTTTCAGCTTATCTTCTACTCGAAAATTATAAAGGAATAGTATAGATGCAATCCAAATAAAATAATATTCTTGCTAACCCCAATTGTCTTGTGTGGAGACTGGGTATAAGCAGTAATGCCGGCTCGGTGCGATTGGAGGCTATTCGTCACTTAGAGTGTCGGGTCCTTAGCGTTGCGCAAGGTCATCTCTTCCCTCATTCACCACACGCAGACTGGCTTTGTCCCGGGACGATCCTACAGGAACCATCTCCGCACACTGGCCAACAACCTCTGGACCGCTAAGGACCTCCCAGAGGATGTGGTGGCCCTCTCCCTGGGCTCCAAAAAGGCATTCGACTGCATTGAATGGGGATATCTGTTCGCCAGCATGAAAAGGTTCGACCTAGGAGACCAATTCATCTCCAAGGTGCGGCTGCTGTATGACTGCTCAATGGCTCAGGTCAACTGCAGAGGGTTCCTCTCAGATCCCTTCCAGATCCAAAGGGGCACCCGTCAAGGAGGCCTGCTCTCCCCCTCCTATTCCTCCTGGCTATGGAACCTCTGGCCTCAGTCATCCGCCACTTGCCGCATATAGTGGGCATTCCCATCACGGGAGGCCTTTCTAAAGTATACCTCTATGTCAAAAGTGTCCTGCTCACCCTTACGGATCTCCACCACTCCCTGCCAGCATTACTGGACATAATTGAAGACTTTGCGGCCCTGTCCGGCTATGAGGTGAACTGGGACAAGAGTGGGGCCCTCTCGCTCTCGATCGGTACCACGAAGGCGGCATTCCACGGACACCCTTTTCACTGGAAATCCTCACTGCTTAATACCTGGGGATACTGATCAATAGAGGTCTAGCCAGGATGGTCATGGACATCCTGACACCCCTGATTACTCAGATGAAGATGGAATTTGACAAATGGTTGCTCCTGAGTTTTTCTATATAGGGCAGGGTGCAGGTGGTAAGGGTGGTCACGCTAACGTGCTTTACTTACACGTTAGGCATGCTACCTGTTGTGGTGCCCCTAGCCACCTTGCGCCTCATCGACTCCCGGGCCTTCGTATGGAGCTCCACCTGACCCCACTTGGTCATGTCCAAACTTATGGCACATTGTTCCTGCGGAGGCCTGGGCCTTCCATCTGTGGAGCACTATGAGGTGGCCCTTCATCTTGCCCACATCTGCTCTCGGCCACCCTGGACCCTCCGCAGTGGGTCCGCATGGAATGATCGCTCCTTTCGTGCAGTGACGATCTTGGCCTCTTTTATGGGGACTACGCCTCCCAATTCCCCCTCCCACTCCCTGTGTAGCCGGCCATGCACAAAGCCTGGCACTGCGCTCATCGCCTACTTGGAGTGGACCAATGATTGCACATCAAGGTGCCACTGTGGGGTAATGATAGCATTCGCATCGACGGCCAGGTCCTCTGCTGGTCGTGATGGATGGAGGCAGGCATACAAACCATGAACCAGGTGTTGCTGGACGGCGACCTGAAACCCTTCGACCGTCTGAGGGAAGAGTTCGGCCTACACCCTCGGCAGGCCAGGCAGTGCTTACAACTACAGCACTGCCTGAGGTGCTGTTTCGTGGTCTCTGCAACCCTCGCCGGTGGTGGAATATTTGACCGTGTGGGGCCGGCATAGGGGAGTGATGCTGGGGCTCTATGGCACGATCACGGGCCACCTTTTCTCCCAACCCCTCTCGCGCAGCCTCCGTACCAAGTGACAGGACCACCAGCAAATCACCATTGAGGAAGAGGATTAGGCTGACGTCCTGGAAACCCTGGACAGAGGCGCCCGGGAAGCTCGGTTGAAATTCTGCCTATTTAAGATGCTTTACGAGTGGCACTGGACTACGATAAAGCTGCATAGGGCTGGCCTCCTACCCCACTTGAATTTTTAGAGATGCCCGGATCCCCAATGCAATCTTACTCATATTCTATGCAACTGTCCCTCAATATGGCCCTTCTGGTCCCATGTTGGAGATACCTTGGGAGTGTCGTGCCTCTTTGACTCCCCCTCGCCTCCTGCCATCCTCCTGCATGATACTAGAGACTCCCTGAACCTCTCTCACCCACAACGTTGCCCCCTCCACACTGCACAGCCAAGGCCAAGCTCTGTATCCTCCGCCATTGGGGGTCACCCATACCCCCCTCGCACGGAGTACTGGACAGTGGCAATGATTCAGACAGCATCACCTGAGTGTGTTATCTACAGTATGCAAGATCAAGCGGAGGTGCTTGCACAGACATGAGCCCCCTTCCTGCGTGATGCCCACTAAAGTGGGCCATGTCACCACTGCCCCCCGCTATCTACACAGAATGGTGTGACTAGCACTCTGGGGAGTTAAGCTGATGGCCCCTGGTGCTTCCTTCAGCAGCCTCAGGCCTGGTCGCCCCAGCTATGGCATCCATGTGATGTAACAGCCCACCCCCCCTTACCCCTACACACCTTCATCTCTTTCTCTCCTTCTCTCCCTCTCTCCCTCTCTCCCCCAGCCCCTACACCTCCTCTCCCCTCTTTCCCACACATTTGCCATCGCCATCCCCACCCACTACTTCTTGTGGTGCTCCCTCCCTACCCAGTCCATGGCCCTCTTTCTTCCTCCTTTTGTCCCCCGTCTACCCGCCCCCTTCCCCTACCCTCCCCCACTTGACACACAAGCATGCGGACCCCCCGCATGGACAGCTACTATCACGCCCCCTTGTTGCCTCACACAAACCCCTTCTCTCATCCCGCCACACCAGCAGCTCATGGCCCTCACCGGTTATACCTACAGGACCCCCTCGCACCACCAATGCGTCCCTCTTCCCCACTACGTCATTAACATTAAGGAACGGGACTTGCGGCCTACTACACTCCATGACCTGGGTGATGGCCCCACCATCTTTTCCTGCTCCCCTCGTGCGTAGGCTCACTTGGCATTTCATCCCCCCTCCCCCAATATGAGGAGTCATGGCCACGGGCCCTACCCCCCCTACTGCCAGCGGGACTGCTTGGTGTTCAGCACCCAGTGCCCATTGTTCAAGACCCAGCGTCCAGCGCCAGGATGATCGGCTAGTTACAATGACTGTAGACAATATGTATCCCTCCCTCCACTGATACCCCAACCACACCACCCCCCACTGCTCCCCCCCAATTACTGTATTGCATAATGTTGCTTATTCCATTCTATGCTACATTTTTCCCATGCTGTCAAATTTTGCCTCAATAAAAAATGATGACACAAAAAAAGATAACTCTGGTGATTAATGTACGTGCTGGTGAGAGAGCCGAGTTTTGTCTAGTCTCAGTTTTGACACACCATAAAATAGCACAGAGGATTTATGTGCCTGCTGCAAAACACATGTACATGTACCATGCAGATCACAGAATTGTTTTTTTTTTTATGGAGGTGGGTCAGTGGTTCACTGCTTTTGTCACAGAGATTCTTTAGTCATTTGCAGCTAATTAGTCACAATCCTAATATAGCACAGTGAGCTAGGAACTAGCATCAAAGAGCAGCATGCAAATTGTAAGACATAGGTGAGAAACATAATAAGATTAGAAGTATATTGCAACACCCTTCCAGACTCGATTAAAAAAAATGGTATGCATTGCTTCTTATCTGCCTTATTGTGGCAATCAAATCTTGCAGCAATAGTTGCCTTGAAAAAGAATATGGAGTAACGTAAGCTATTTTATTTAAGAATTTCCTAGCAGATGTTATAGAGCTCAACATACCTATAGATGAACATTGGAATGATCTTAATGCATTGCTTGTTTAGAAGTCAAAACATTCTTGGCCTCTTTTTGGGGGGTGTTTGTCACTATGTCAAGTTAGATAGTATCGACCTACAGTGATATCACATTCACTACATTGCCTACCACTAAATCACAAGATACGTTTATTACAGGTGACTTGTGACATGACATAGCTGCTCAACTGTAATAAGTTATTACAGTTAATGTGTGACATCATAATGCCTCCTGACCAAGCTAGCAGCCAAGATGCAAGGCAGGTCGCAGGGCATCATTTCAGCTGCAGCTTAACCAACATTGACTTTGCATTCTTCTGGTCTTTTTTCTTCAACAAACAGTGAAGAGCAGAAAGGAAGTATTTATGGCAACATGTTTATTTTGTGCACTCTAAAGGTCATTAAAGGAAAAATAGAATCTCTCTTCCTTTTTCTACACAATGAGCCCCAGCACTTTTCTTTAGCTGACTGCCATTAAACTGATTCTAATATCTTTTTGCAGCAAATTACTTACTTCCTTTTTGTGTGTTTAGTTTTACACTAAATTCTGCTGTTATTATTCATGTCTGCAACCATGATACCTCTTTCATATGAAAGAGCAAGGCACCAATAATTTAAGTCGTTTTCCGGAAGGGTGATGGTGTTGATCCAGCGGTATACCAACAACAGATACTCCACTACCATATACTCACCTGGGCCCATAAAACACACAAATTGAGTAAACCGCTGGAGTGTCAAAGTTTTATATATATATTTTCATAATATTCAGGATTAGTTATTTAATTTTCTTAACTAACCTTTCACTGATCAAAAAGTTCTTTCCTCTGGTCGGTGGACCATTAGTTGAACTAGTTGATGGTGATAATTAACATACTTCTTAACTATTCTTTTGTTTGAAGTAAATGATCACAGACTCAGGAAGGTTTAAAATCTTTATCTAAATTAAATGCATGTGAACCATTTCAAAAATATAGTGCAGTCACCATCATTCCAATAGTCACTGGTACTGTCAAAGCTTCAGCATTTAAATTCAATTGGCTTACTTTCTGAACTAATTCTTCTCTAGTTTTATTTAAAGCTTCTCTCTCATTATCCTGCAACACCCTATTAAGTGATATATCATGTAGGATTTGTGGGGTTAAAGGCATTCCTATCACTGGTGCACTTGGGGTAACCTTACTAGGTGCTTCTTGGTACGGTGGAGGGTTTTTAATCAAAATATCCTCTAATAGCTCATCATCTGATTCACCATAACCTGTCGTATTCATGTGTTTCGTTTTTTCTTTACACTTTCCTCCTAACTGTTCTTCAGCCATTAATACTGGATATAAACCCTCGGTCACCACAGCTCTTCTCCAACGCTTCATTTGATCTCCACTTGACTCATACGGATATCTAGGCAAAAATCCTCTAAATCTCCGACCACTTCTGTATTTTTCACGATCAAATGCCTCAATTTCCCATTCTTCCAAAGCTTCATACTGTGTCATTCTAGGATTTGGTTCTAACATATTCATTCTATCTCTCAAATTCTGAAGTATCTTTAAATTAAAAGTATCATGCTCCGGAAAAGCCAAAACACCATCACCTTTAGTATACTCCACCCAATTCTCCAACCATACACATGTGTGAACTCCTTTCTCCATCATCATAAATGAAGCTGGTGTTTTAGGTGGTGGAATAGGAATTCCCTCTCTTGTCATTACAGGCTTGTCTTTCTTAAAGAAAGTTTTAATTTTCTTCATTAATGTCATTTTCTTTGGTCTTCGAACATTTCAGATGGTCGATATTGGAAAGAGTCTTCTGTATATCTTCTAGCTCTATTACCTACGTCTCGTCCTATGTCAGCACGACTCACACCCGCAGTCAAATCAGGACTCAACATACAATTCTTTTTCGACCAATCCTAGCGCGGCTTTGATTTATCAACCATTCAGACTCAGGCTTACGCTCGTGTTCTGACCAATGCCAGCGCGGCCTTTTGTGACATCAGTATTACTCCTCACTACTGACCCCTCCTTTACAATCTGCCTCTGTCTCATGCCCGCTGTTTCAACCAATCCCAGCGCAGCTCTCTGTGACGTCAGTATAACTCCGCCGACTGACCCTCCCTTCACAAGGTAATACGATAACTTATTTCTTAATACCTTCCATTAAATTCTTCGTTAATAACAACATAAAAACATTTGCTACTCTGTCTGTTCCACTAAACAAAAGGATAGATTTCAACTTATTCTTGAGTTTTAGAATTACTCTTCTTCTACTGCGAGTAAAACCCCTGTTTACTCTTCATTCAAGCTCAGGAGAACCTGTTATTTCTTCAGTGTCACCCGTATTGGGAAATTAGATGAAAGTTTCACCAGCGAACCCCTTTCACTATCATCCGCACTCTACTTTTATACGAAATAGTCCCTAGTTTAATACTGCCAGCCCTACGTAGCTTCTCAGTATTATTCCAACAGACGAGTAACCTCACTGCAGTGTGGCTTCTGTCACCACCCGCTATTCATTTTCCTGGGATTTCTAGACAACATAAAACAAGACACTAACTCTTTTGTTAAACATAAATCAATAATCAATATTTATCACCAAACTAGTCAATAATAACCATAACTCTGCTACCAGAAAACTGATCCAGCGGTATACCAACAACAGATACTCCACTACCATATACTCACCTGGGCCCATAAAACACACAAATTGGGTAAACCGCTGGAGTGTCAAAGTTTTATATATATATTTTCATAATATTCAGGATTAGTTATTTAATTTTCTTAACTAACCTTTCACTGATCAAAAAGTTATTTCCTCTGGTCGATGGACCATTAGTTAAAATAGTTGATGGTGATAATTAACATAACTCTTAACTATTCTTTTGTTTGAAGTAAATGATCACAGACTCAGGAAGGTTTAAAATCTTTATCTAAATTAAATGCATGTGAACCATTTCAAAAATACAGTGCAGTCACCATCATTCTTAGGAGAGAAAATTCAATTGATTAGACATCAAGCATATATTTCAGACTCATACAATAATTAATGCTCAGAAAGGGAGAGGACTGAGAGAAAAGGACATTTGCAAATAGCGTGAAATTATAGTTACCAAGAATGGTGTGAAAGACCAACCCCCTTTCCAAAGGGCTGGTAAGGGTCCCCCAGGATAGGTCAGGAGACAAAGACTTCAGGACAGGATTCAGGACCTCTCTAGAATACCGACGATTGTGTCGCACCCCTCTCTGACACTCTCTTCCTCCTCTAGATTCTTCTGCGATCTTTTGATCTAACCCAATTAAGTTAGGATAGAAAGTTCTTCTTCAGAGTCTGCATTCGATTCTCCATCAGCATCTCACAGCATCTCTCCCAGCAACATCATCTCCGACTCACAGCATCTGCGTCTCCTTCCTCTAACTAACTAACTAAAGCTACCTTAGTTATACCTTCGTTTCTTCATGTTCCACCCACTAAAGTTTCAATATCGTAAAAATACGAAATATGATTGGTCAGGCAAGGGGAAGCTCCATCACACCATGCTTACATGTCATTAAAATTAATTCAACTATTGTTCGCAAACCCATCCCCTTAATTTTTATTCATGTATTGGGTTCCCTTACGGTTTTACATTTTACTTGCAACATTATTATAACTTTATGAATAAGAGTCTTCATCGTTGAACTTTTCACCATCTGTTCTCAGGGTATGTCATTTGCGAACTTGGCTCTTGTTCAACATCCAAGTCATCCTTCCGAGTTAACTTTCAGTGGACATGCGCAGTCGCTTCATCACTCTGCTTAATTTAGCTATGTGTGAGAGGCCCAAATACGCACTAATAATAAAGTCAGAAAGACAAATATTAATTTCACAAATAAATGGTCACACTGTATACCTCTCACCTCTACTCTATTCCCGTTCTCTTATTAATACTCTTCCCGCCTTAGCATTAGTAAAATAGCTTGTTTTAGTTTCAGCTAAGCAGATGCCATGCACGCGATACTTCAAGACTCCATTTTAGTGTCTTCTGCTCATGCGCTAGAATTTCCCTCCAAGCGTTACCTCGTCATACTGCGTAGATGCAGTAGACGCATGCGCACAACAGTTTCCCTGTTTAAAGCGGTATTAGTCCGTTTTCATTGTTATCCGCATTAATACACACATAAGCAAGCTTCACTAACCCGCGTGTTCATGTGGTGCGTATTAGTTATTCACCAAACATAATTAATTACTTGTTAATGAGTTAGACGAGTGGATTGCCTCCGAGCAAGTCTCTTTCTTACGAGACCTTGCTCCATCAGTGTGACCATCTATTATAAGGCATAAAGAACATTCTACTTTTATTTTAAGGATATTGCAGGCTATCTCAGAACTCCTTGACCTTATAAAAAGACTTAGCCTTTGAGTGCATTCCTCTAAGTGGTCACTGAACTCCTTAGGGACTCTCAATACCCTAATAATATACAGCAGGGGGTATTTTATGTCAAGTATAATTTCTGTTTAACTCTGACTATACTTGGCTTGTGAGTTAACTATTTGTCTGCTCCTAAAATGCTGGTGTGCATGGGACAGTCTATGATTCTATCAGCAGAGGCAAGGTTGGATATCACAACTGAGGGATCACTGATATAATATCAAACCAACAAATATCGAAAAACGTAAATATCGGAAATGTAATATCGAGAGCAAATATATCACCTCCATATACATAACTAAAAAACACTAATTTAGAAACGATTTTTACAAATATCAATAACAAAAATATTGGAAACACAAACATCGTCACCTGAAAATAAACATACATGTCACAAATATCGATTACCACAATATTGACTGCCAAATTATCATCAAAATCACTAATAAATACATAAAATAAACACTAAAGTACTGATTTTAACATAAACCATTTACTTTCAAAAACCCTACAGTTGTTATTAACATCTATAATTGAACTAAAATATATTACACCCAAAAACTCAAACATTCACTCCCAAAAACTTGTACACCTGATTAACATATAATAAATACATCACAGGCCTAATTAGGGGTCTGAGGACCGCCAGTCTCACGTGGGTGCGGTGGTGGCAGTCCAGCACCGCCGCACCGGCGGTTCCACCGCCATATCACAACTTTGGCAGTTATATCACCATTGCACCACCACAGCTGCCAGGAAACCACTGTTGCCTGGCAGTGGCACGGCAGTGAGGGCCTCAGTAATATACTGCTGTACCACCAGGTCTTTACGCCATTAAAAGGTTGGCGGTCCTGAAACGTTGCCCATTTGCGTGGGGATGCATGCAGGGGAGCACAAAATGTGCTCCCCTGTGTGCATGCACCCCAGTTCCTGCATCGCATGGACTTTACAGCCCATGCAATGCAGGATCTAATTTTGGTATTCCCATTTTCAGAGGCACCGCAGTGGGACCCCCTAAAAAAGCCCACCAGACACAAGGTCCCAACCAACTAATTAGGATGCGGCCGAACACTGTTCTGTCGCATGCCTATACTTTACAATGGGAGCATGTATTCCGGCCGAAATGCATGCTCTCATTGTAAAATACGAGGTGCAGTTCATCCCTGCACCCTTTGGCAGGCACCTCAAGGTACCTGCCACGGGGTGCACGGATCAACAGGGGGTCACCATAGGTGCTCCATCGGCCTCCAGCCGGAGGCTGTGCACCCAAGGGGGCCCTACTTGGGGCCCCAAAATCGAGTTCCGACAGCCTTTCTGTGTCGGAATGGCCAGCACAGAAAGGCTGCCAAAACCCAACATCGTAATCCCTCGGGCGAGAAGAGCCGCCCTTGGGATTACTGGCCGCTTTCCGACTGGCAGACGGGCTCTCCAAGCCCATTGGAAGGAAGTCGGAATGACCGATCAGATTCCTTTCCGACCGCCTCCATCGTAATGAGGCGGTCGGAAAGGAATCTGACTGACATATTACGATGCGGTCGGAAAGGCTCTGACTGGCAGTCAAAGCCTTTTCTGACCGCATCGTAATCAGCCCCTAAATGAAACTTATCCAATGTCAAAATTGGATGATAGACAGAACCTTTATAATGTGTCCTGAAGCATTAATTTAAATATACACCATGCATGGTGAATATCAACATACCAACATCCGTTTCATTTATGCTTTACTCCCAAATAAACAAAAGCATTATCTATTCTGAACTCTTAAATCATATCAAACAACAAACAAATAACTGTTACCCCCCAAAATTAATCATGGAGTTTGAACAAGCTATGGTTCAAACAATTTTAAAAATATACCCTGTTACAGCCATACAATGCTGTTAATACCACTTTATTCTGAGTATATGGCGACACCTACAAAATTCTACACTAAGGAGCTCATTACGATGTTGGGCAGGTAAGCCTCCACCCGACACTGACTAGTTCAGTCTGGGTCCCATTGTTCCCTATGGGAGCTTGTGTTCCGCCCAACAACTGGCCGTAACACAGGCTCCTATGGGGAAATGGGGTGTTTGCTGAAAACCCTGCACCCTGTCACAGGCACCCCATGGTGCCTGCCACAGAGAACAGGGTTGTATAGGGGGTCCCTTAGGTACCCCCTCGGCCACCAACCGTAGGCTGTGGTGGCTAGGCAGCCCTGCCAGGGGCCCCTAAAGCCACTTTCCGCCAGCCTTTCCGTGTCAGACAGGCTGACATGGAAAGGCTGTTGGAAATCATCTTCATAATCCCGAGGGAGGAAACGCTGTCCATAGGGGTGTACGGTGCAGTTCCGACTGACACGAACACTCTGCAAGTAGCTCGGAACTGAGTCGGAATGACTGCGCGGTTTACATTCCGACTGCGAACATCGTAATCGTGCGGTCAGAATGTAAACCGACGAGTTGGTTGGAAGGTCTCTGACGCGGTCAAGAATATTCCGAATGTCGGGAGGAGGCTTACCGCCCGACATCGTAATGAGCCCCTAGGCACAGAATAATCCACCAACAGCCAATTTGCCTTCAAAATTAAAAAAATTATAGCGCTAGCTTACGTCCCTGTTACAGAGGTAGTCAACCACCGTAAATTATTGATAGAAAGCTCTTTCTTTCAACAAAATGAAGACAAATCTAGTTCCCTAATGGATTATTTTGAAGACACATGGGTGGGCAGGCTGCCTCGTTCAGGACACAGATGCCACACTAAATGCCAAATACCGTGGTGGAATGTGTATACAGGAAGCCAAAACAAACAATGCAGTGGAAGGATGGCACAATGCCTTCCAATCCGCACTAGGCAGAATTTAACTTACACTATACACATTTATTGAAGCAATACAAAAGGAGTAAAGCTATCAAGAACTAAGAATAGAGCAATCTGTTACTCAAGTTGGCCCTAAACTTAAAAAGACAAAAAATGTAAGAAATACTACAATGCAATGTCTGAATATTCGTAAATAACACAGGACTAGACTACTTTGGGGCCGATTGCGATCCCTTTCGGAAACCATTCCATCCGAATCGGTTCCGGAATGCTTTCCGGACGATTCGGATGGGGGAGTCTGACTGAACGATTTGGATGCATCCGGATGCTTCCCGATACGATTCGGTCAGACTCCCATTAACTTCAATGGGAGCCTACGTTCCGAACGAGAACACAGGCTCCCATTGGAGAAAGGGGTGACTGTGTAAAATTGTGCACCCTGTGGCGGGCACCCCTTGGTGCCTGCCACACTGTGCATGGTAGGAAAAGGGGGTCCCTTGGGTACCCTTACGGGCCTTGTGTGAAGGGGGGCCTGCTATTCTGACAGCTGTTTCGTTCTAGGCAAACCGTATCGGAACGGCTGTCCGAATTTGTCATCACAATCGCTCACTCGTAAACGGTGTCCATAGAGCTATACAAATTGGCTCTAAATGGCTCGACCTGTACGAATGCCTTTCAGGACCAATTTGGACGGCCTAATGGTTTTCCAGGCATCGTAATTGGTCATTCAGAACTGTGTACAATTCTGTCAGAAACAAGGATTCCGAATCGGATTCGGCAAGCCCGAATCCGATTTGGAGCCCTACCGAACCGGATCGTAATCGGCCCCTTAGAAGTAACAGCCAAATTCATCCTTTAAACCACATATAAACCTACCAAAAACCTCACAAACTACAACATACTCTAAACCAATAAACCAATTTTTTAAATATAATTATATGAATATTTTATTACATCACTGAAATAATTATATACAAACAAAAAATAAATAGACACTGCTATAATAAAATGTACATATTAATAATTACAAAAAAATACTAAGCATCTAACCTACTAAAAGCAAATTCATACTGTCACATTAAATAAATACAACACATAATCCAAACAATTCTATGTAACAATAAATAAGCACAACATAAACACTATATGACATTTTCCACCCACAACAAAAAATCATTATGAAACTTATCATTTGGTAGCTATAGATCTTTCTCCACCTCCACATAACAAATAACAATAATTCAATAAAAAAAAAAGAAAATGATTCCAAAAGCCCCTCCAAAAAATGCAAAAATATAAACAATCCATTCGAAATCCCCCAAAATATTTCAAAGTGTGGAGGTTCCATAAAAAACCCCATAAAGTGTATTAAAAAAAGAACTGCTCCAGGAAACCCCCCAAAAAGAAAATCTAAGTAAAAACAATTGGTTTAAAATAAACCAAAATTGATTTTCTTTAAAAAAACAAATTGTAAAGTTCAACTTCTCATCAAATTCGTTCATAGATAAAAACCTGTTAAAAACCATTAAGCACCCTCCCGTACAATCACTACATACTCAAGAAATACACATAAATTAAACTTCATCATCAAAACGTAAGTAACATTACATATTTTAACTGAACATAATCATACATTAGTAATACATTGTAAAAAAAAATGCCAAACAACAAAATAGTGAAACACACTAATAAAAACACATCTAAATATACTTTTGACTCCCAAACGACACTATACCAAACTTTTAAATATCCATCCTAGATACCCTCTACCCTCAAAACCCAAACAAAAATCCTTAAAAAGGACTTACCTGTTTTGACGATCTAAGCAGCACCTAACCACGACTCGGTTCCTGGAAAAAAGACCCAGAATGACATCAATAGACTGCAAAATACAAGGTAGAGTTAACAAAAAATGGTAGCCAAATGAAACTAAAAAAAAAGACTATTTCCCCATAAAAATCAATAGGAAATGTATTAAAAATGTTAATAGATTTTAAAAAAAAAAAAAGAAAAGATAAAAAATGTTCAGCATATCAAATAATACTGAAAACATGTGTTAACATTTGTAAAGTATAAAATACCTTTTGTATAAAATACATACACTTATTTAACATAAATTAATTAAAAATATGTTAAATAATGTTTACAAATGTATTACAAAATTTCTGGAATGTGTAAAATTACATTCAATGCAAAATTACATGTGAAAATATACATTATAATTATGCATATAATATGATTTTTGTATGTTTTTAAATAAAAAAGACATTATTTCATTTACTTGACTTTATAATTACTATTATTTTTTAATCAGAAATATATATATATATATATTTTTTTTGTCCTCATCTCACCGTTAAGCCTTGCAGATCCTAACAAGCCATCCTCTCTCCAACTAGGCACCCTTCGGCTTACTGCACTTGCTTAGGTCAACCCGACCAGCACCAATTGATAAAGGCATGGTGTAATCATAGGACCGTGGAGGGAAACCAACACAGATTATATTATTCTCAAGTCCCGGCCCCAGCTCATAAGGGGCTGCCAGATGTTTATCGAGCGTTCCCGCATTTCATTCTGATCTAAGCGGGCCATGGCAAATGTAGCTTTAAGCCAATCTTCTCTTTTCGGGGAGTGGGGATCTTTCCACTTAATGCAAATCTCTCTCCGTGCAAGTAACACCAAGTATAACAGCAACCCACTATGGATCTGTGGTAAGTACTGACTAGATGAACCATCATCGCCAAAGAACACCAATGATAGATTAACCTCGATGTTGACTTTAAAAATGCCAGAGAGAGTGTCTCCCACATCTTTCCAAAAAGTTCTTAATTCGGGACACTCATAAAAAATATGGATGTCATTGGCATTAAGTGTCATACACCTGGGGCATTTTGGAATAGTAGACACCGCAAACTTGGCTATCCTAGCCAGGCGTATAATAAAGTTGATTGATAACAAAAAAGTGATTCTTCTTTAGACTAGCTGGTTTAATGTATTTATAGAGTAATTTCAGAGAAGGCTCAAACAGATCTACAATGTTAAACTCAAGGGGAGAATGGTTCCAGACCGAAGATTGTGATGGAAGTTCCATATCTTCTGCATCAAGAAATTTCTTATGCCAAATAGAGATCTCTTTCTTTTTTGGCTGTACTGATTTTAAAAAGCGCTCTGTTTCCCAGTCTCCCCTTATATCGCCTTTTTCTGCTTCGAACCAGGATTTAAGTTGTAGATACTTAAACTTAGAAAAACCGGGGCCTATCTTAGCTCTTAATTGCTCCCATGGATGAAGTCCTTCTGCGTCCAACAAGTCGGACCACCTGGCCATACCCGCTCTCTTAATTGGTACCGCCAGACTATCTCCAAGGCAAAGTGGTGTCCCAGGGGAATCCCAGATAGGTGAAAAATCAGAGTAATATCCGATTCCCCATCTACATCTCACCTTATACCAAGTTTCCAACGCGGCCTTAAGGACCTTCAGACGTACTCGTTTAAAATACCTCGGGTCCCCAAACTTATATAGAAAGCCTTCTCCGCCTCCTCCTCCCTCCATCATAGCCATCTCGCCCAGCAGCCTTCCCCACGATGTCTCCTCTGGATTAAAGAGTAACATCCTAATGCCTTTGAATTGAAATGCAACTAAATACCATCTGATATCTGGGAGAGCCAACCCCCCTTTAATTAGCCTCCTCCTCAGCTTCTTCCAAGACATCCTTACTCCTTTGTCACCCCAAATGAAGCTCCCGATCTTGCTTTGGATCTTACTAATACCTTTACTAGGAAAGGCCAGGGGGACTGCATTAAACAAGTAGGTCAACTTGGGAAGGACAACAATCTTCACCAGGTTAACCTTCCCATAGATTGTCAAGGGAAGATTCCTCCATCTAGCGAAGAGGCAATCGATTTCCTTTGTGATTTTGCTCAAGTTGATCTGGGGGATTTCATCCAGTTCTTTAACAATATAAATGCCTAGGTACTTTAGCTTGTTACTAATAATACCACCCCATTGATCAACATTCCAACACATCACTTCCGTCTTGGAAGAATTGGCTAGGTAACCCGAAAGAGAGCCAAATTCTTCCAAAAGGGCTTCGATCTGTGGAATAACCAGCCCCGGGTTGCTAGTATATAAAATGATGTCGTCGGCATATAGGGCTAGCTTACATTGATAGAGTTTAGATTTAAAGGGATAAATTGAATCGTCCAATCTAATGGCTTGTGCCAAAGGCTCTATATAGATATTAAACAACAGAGGGGAGATAGGACAGCCTTGTCTAGTTCCCCTCTGAATGTTAAAACTAGAAGTCAGCAGGCCATTCAAGAGAATCTTTGCAGAGGCGCCCTGATAGCATTTTCTCAAAGTTTGAATGAAAATGGGGCCAAAACCCATTGTCTCTAACACCTCCCAGAGATACACCCAATAGACCCTATCAAATGCCTTGGCCGCGTCCAAGGCAACTACTGCCAAGGGATCTGATCTTGCCACAGCCAAGTCTATATTGCCTATCAGCAATTGTGTCTGCTCCTGGATATATCTCCCTGTTACAAAGCCCTTCTGGTCGATGTTTACCAGATTAGGAACCAATTTAGCCAATCTCCCCGCTAGAACGCCCATGAAGATCTTGTAGTCGGCGTTCAGCAGGGAGATTGGACGATACGAATCAGCTTTTAGTGGGTCCTTTCCTGGCTTTAATATCAGTACAATGGTTGCTTCCTTCCAGGACCTGGGGACCTCACCTGTTGGACTATATACAAGGTGCCCAGCGCCGGAGTCAATTCATCTGACAGAAGCTTATAAACCTCATTAGGGAGTGCATCTGTTCCTGATGCTTTATTCTTTTTGGATTTCTTTATTTGATTTTTGATCTCTTCCGGGGTAATAGGGGCATCAAGAAGATCACGACTAGCTTCAGTTAGAGTTGGCAAAGATTTACCCCTTAACCAAGTTTGTATTTTGTCTGGGGGAGGGGCCAAATTCTCTTTATAAAGATCCAAGAAAAGAGAGAGGAGACAAGTTTGCATGTCCTCTACGCTACTTGATTTTTCCCCATTGTTATTAATTATCAATTCGTTGATGTTATTTTTTGAACGGTCAACTCTGGCTTTCCAAGCTAGTAAGGCGCCAGCCTTCTCCCCATACTCAAAATTTTGCATACCCTTGGTGAGCCATTGTGCCCTACACTTCTGATCCAGTTTCCCCCTAAACTCCTGCCTAGCCCCCTCCAGATCTCTCTGGACTTGTGCGAACCTTCCTAGACTCCCAAGACTGAGTCTATTCCTCTCGGCTTCTAATTGCAAGATCCTTCCCTCGATGACGTGTAACTCCTGAGCCTTAGCCCGATTCTTGGATCATATAAGGCCATGCAGCATACCCCTTAAATTGGCCTTGAAGGCGTCCCAGACAATGTCCATAGTCGTTGAACCCATGTTTATTAAGAAGTATTCTGAAGAGGATGATTTAATAGCCTGGACGATTTCGGGGTCTAACAGCATTGTTCTATTGAGCGTCCATCTGGTTTGTAACATATTGCTCCTCCTAAGATATGAAAACACCACTGGAGCATGGTCCGAAAGATGACTTGATAATACTGAGACCCCCGTCAAACAATCCAGGACATACCTGTTAGCTAAAATATAATCTATCCTAGATGAATGATGATATTTTTTGCTATAAAACGTGAACCCCTGAAGGTCTCCCCTTTTTGCCATCCAAACGTCCACCAAATCCAGGTCATGCAACAAGTTTTTCATGGCTCGACGAGATCGAGGGGCCCCTATATAGTGGCTCTGATTTGACCTGTCTTTTAATGGATCCAAGAGGACATTAAAATCTCTACCTATAAGTAAAGGGGGAGTTACCACAGTTAATTTAGATTGTAGTTTACAGATGTAAGTTGGATCATCAACGTTAGGTCCATAAAAGGAGGCGCAAACTAATTCTGAACCTCCGAAATCCAACTGTGCCATTATCCACCTCCCTGTCTGGTCTGTCTGTACAGATTTAATAACACACGAGGCCCCCTGCTTAATTAAGATTGCAACACCTCTACTGTTAATCGTTTGTTGTGAGGAGCAATAACTATTTATCCATGGGATTCTAGAAAAAACTAAACGGCATTCTGCAAAGCTCAAATGTGTCTCTTGTAGGAGACAGACCTGGGCAGAGGAAAGCTCTAAATATTTCAGTATCAACCTTTGTCTACGTGGACATCTTAATCCATTTACATTCCAAGAGATAAGGTTGTCCTTACTATCCTTTATGGGATTTCCTGCCATCGACTTAGAAGCCCTTGACCCGAGCTAGACGGGCATTTCTTAAAATTCAGATGAGATGAGGTATATTTTTAATTTTATCCACTGCTCCCCACCCAGAGCACCCCTTCCCCCACTCCCCACATACTGTGACCCCCTTCCCAATGAGGAACCCTCCCTTCCGATAGGCGTTAGCCTATTTGATCACTGCTCCCTCGGGCATCCCTAGAAAATACATAAATAATTAAATCTGAGAACTTGGTGCCTGAAAGCCACCCATAACTTCAATGCCCTCCCTCTCTACCCTCCAACTCCTTTTTGATTTTAACAATAAAGGCATCCACCTCCTCGGTCGTACGGTACTGATACATGTGATTGTTCCACATTACACGTAATAGCGCTGGGAACCTCAGCTGAGCTTTAGCCCCCAAGCTATTTAGCTCCTCAAGCCTCTTCCCCAGTTCCCACTGTCTTGTTGCAGTAATATGTGAGATATCCGATCTTATGGAGAAGGAGAAGGGGTTTGGCCGGTAAATGCAGATGTTATAGTGCCTTCCTTAAGAGCAGAAGATAAGATTAGCTCAGTGACAGAATATGACAAAAAGTTGATCAATTTCTTCCTGGGTCTTTGCCTACCAGGGTTCCTCTTAAAGGGATCACGATGGACCCTTTGAATCTCGTGTACAAGATCTATACTAGGCGAGTTCTTTAAGACTGTGCCCTTTAATAAAGAGATCATGAACCCCTTTAAATCTGACCCCTCAAGGGCTTCGGGAATATTTAGTAATCTTAAGTTATTTTTCCTAGAATGATTTTCTAGACGTTCAAGATCGTCTTTTAATTCCTTATTTTGGGCTGAAAGTTTTGCTAAGTCCGCTGAAGTCGTATGTATAGCTTCCTTGAGTTTAGGGATCTCCAACTCTATTGCATCAGTCCTCATGGTGACTTTTTCCAGTTTCTGAGCCAACACTTCACAGGATGATTGGATAGCAGCCTGGTTCGCTTCTGACACAGAAAACCTACTGGCCATCTCAGCTTGATTAAGCTCTGATACCGTAAACCTATTTGTCATCTCTTCCTTCATGGCAATCAGTATATCTACCAATGAGTGTGTCACAGGATCTGAACCAACAGTTTCCTCCGTATCAGTGGTGCTTATGCTTTTAGTTATACTTTTAGTTGCCTTCTGTTGAGTATCCACGGTGTCTTGTATTTCCAAAACAGAATATCTATTGGAAAGACTCACTGCGGGGTGGACATCAGATGCAATTGCAGTTGCAATTGTAGTTACAGATACAGCAGATGGAATTACCAATGCAGTTGCCGCAGATACTAATAGATCAACGGAGCGCTCAACAGGGTTGCTCAGAGGAACCAGTAGTTTTCGCCCCTTCGAGTCACTCCAAGCAGTAGAGGATGCAATTTCTGAAGCAACGCTCATTTGATCTGGAGACTTACTTGCACCGACATCTATGGGACTCTGTAAACTATGCCCACCTCCCGCGGAGCTATCCTGGACTACATTCTTTATGAACTTGCCAGCAGTTGCAGATGTAATTGCAGTTGAAACAGTAGTGGCCTTGTTAGTTACCTTGTTGGTTGACATCGACATAACTTTATAGTATGTTTTCAAGGATGGAGTAATTTTCGTCTTTAAGGGCGACAATTTCTTGCCTCTACCTTTCCCCTTTTCCTTACCAGCCTCTTTCCCCTTAATGGCAGTCCCGTGATCCGTTGTATCCCTACTCGGCTTGCGCTGTTTCACTAAGACTCTAACTTCGGAGATAGGGGGAGAGGCCCGGGGGGGCAAAATAGGCTGAATAATGTCAGAGTTGAGGGAAAAGTGGGCCACCCTAGCTCGCAGGGTATACCTGCAGATTTTTGGCGGTGAGGCACCCACTTTCACCGCGTCGCTTGTCTCCATACGATAGAGGAGCGCCTCTCCACCTCCTGATGTCCAAGTAATTACAAATACCCTCTTGCAATAAGGGAGAAAGGTGCTGCCGGTGGAGCTATCAATAGGGCTGCCAAAAAGTAAAAGAGGCCTCCCCTTTCCCTTACTCCACCTGGCCGTGCTATGCTCTTGGGGTGAAGTAGATTCCCAACACCCTACCTGGGGGGCTGCTGCCTGTCGCCTCTGATCCACCCCATGCTCGTTTTCAGCTTTAGAGCTCGTGTATATGCCAGCACTTGTGCTGACCCTACCCCCGATGATCCGGAGCAGGAAACTGGCGGTGTCTCGGCATCTCCTCTCCAACGCTGCTTCTTCCCACCGCCAACGCCGATCTCCACCCTCCGTCCCGCGGCAGCAGCGAAGATCGAGGGCCATGGATCGACTGGAACAGAAAAAAAGGAATTTTCACCACCGCCACAAATAGCACCCCCTAAGGTAAGGGCAGAGTGAGGAGTATTTAACCTAACGGGAAGAAATCAGGACTCCGGCATTAAGCCTCAGTGAAAAGCCTGAGGGAGCGTGACCGCGGCCGTTTAGCTAGCGGCCGCCATGTTCCTCAAGACCAAATCTTCAATCAGAAATATATTTAACAAAATGTTGAACTGTACAATAAATAAAAATTATGAAAAAATGAAATTTGATAAATATATGTGACACCAAATCATTATACTAAATGTTGTGATACTGTTATATACTAAAAAAGTTGCCATTTACTATTTCCACTCCAATCTAATCATATTGGGGAAGGTGCTGGCAGTAAAGGGGTGGCCTATACTATTCCCACTCCAGCCTAACCATAATCGGGAAGGTGTTTGTCACTAAAGGGGAGGCATTTAGTATTCTCACTCAAACCTTAACCAACTCATAGAAGGTGTTGGACACTAAGGGGGTGACATTTACTATTCCCACTCCAATCAAACCATATTGGGGAAGGTGTTGGACAGTAAAGGGGTGACATTTACTATTCCCACTCCAGCCCAACCAGATTGTGGAAGGTGTTGCACACTAAAGCAGAGACATTTACTATTCCCACTCCAATATTAACCAACTCATAGAAAGTGTTGGGCATTAAAGGAGTAACATTTACTATTCCCACTCCAATCTAAACCAACTCAGGGAAGGTGTTGGACACTAAGGGCCCGATTCCGATCTCGCTCAGAAAGCCCTACGGCCGACTTGGTCCCGTAGAGCTTTCCGAATGACTCGTGCTCCTGGGCTCCGAACGCCCAAGTACGATGCAAGTACGCGCTGACGGACTCGGGTCGCTCGGAGCCCCATTGAAGTCAATGGGAGCCTGTTGTACGTTGCATACATAGGCTTCCATTGAAAAAAAAGTAAGTCTCATGGGGACGCATTGGTGCCCCCCGCACCGTACATGCATGTGTAGGGGGGACCATTGGGTCCCCCCTGTGACTGAGTCGTAGGGCTACGGTTGAAGGGAGGCCCGCTACGGCCCCCAAATTTTGCTTCCCGAAGCTTTTTCGAGTCGGAGGCTCCGAATCGTTTCGGCTGCCCGACGCGTGCATTGTACTTGGTCGCTCGGAAATCAGACCCATTGCGCTGCATGAGTCGGCCATGTTGTAGTCATCTAGAGGGCTTCGCTGACGGGTGCGAGTCGCTCGGAGCGTGAGGCGATATTCACATCGTACTCGCTCGCTCATACGGCGGGACGAGTCGGTCGGAAATTGCCCTCGCGACTCGGACTCGCTCCTGACGGATGCCGTCAGGAGCCCTTCCGAGCGAGATTGGAATCCGGCCCTAAATGGCTGATATTTTCTATTCCCACTCCAATCTAACCAACTTGGAGAAGGTGTTGGACACTAAAGGGGTGACATTTACTATTCCCGCTCCAGCCTAACCATATTAGGGAAGGTGTTGAACACTAAAGGGGAGACATTTACTATTCCCACTCCAATCTTAACCAACTCATTGAAGGTGTTGGACACTAAAGGTTTGACATTTACTACTCCCGCTCCAATCAAAACCAAATTATAGAAGTTGTTGGACACTAAAGGGATGACATTTACTATTCCCACTCCAATCTAGCCAACTTGGGGAAGGTGCTGGACAGTAAAGCTGTGACATTTACTATTCCTACTCCAGCTTAACCATATTGTGGAAGGTGTTGGGCACTAAAAGGGTGACATTTACTATTCCCACGCCAATCTTAACCAACTCTTAAAAGGTATTGGACACTAAAGGGGTGACATTTACTATTCCCACTCCAATCTAAACCAACTTGGGGAAGGTGTTGGGCATTTAAGGGGTGACATTTACTATTCCCACGCCAATCTAAACCAACTCCTAAACGGTGTTGGACACTGAAGGGGTGACTGTTACTGTTCCCAATGCAGCCTAAACATATTGGAGAAGGTGTTGGACACTAAAGGGGTGATATTTACTATTCCCACACCAATCTAAATTAACTCATAGAAGGTGTTGGACACTAAAGGGATGACATTTACTCTTCCTACTCCAATCAAAACCAACTTGGGAAAGTTGTTGTATAATAAGGGGGTGACATTTGTTATTCCCAATGCAATCTACACCAACTTAAAAAAGCTATAAAAAACTAAAAACAATTTTTTTATCCAATTCCAAATACAATTTTTTTTTAAAGTAAAATAATTCACTATACACTATTAATTGATCAAACTTTGTTAAATATTTAATAAAAAAAACATTAATATAAACTACTATTTTCAAATACTAACATTTGTATGCAAATTTAAATGTACAAATTTATATTTATATTTTTTAATAATACATTTTTTTATGTTGTAAATAACATTATCTACCATTCATAAGCTTTAAAAATACAAATACAAGTAATACAAATTAACAAAGTTATTAAATGAATTGTATAAACAATTTCTACATTTTTACATTAAATCATTATTTTAATTATTTTAAACAAAAATTTCTAAATGTTTTCCTAATTCCAAGTATTTTAAACAATTATAACATGTTAATAAAAAAATAGCATATTTTAAAATTACCCATCTAAATAAATCCAAATATAAATCTTTATAAACATATTTACATTTATTTAAATTTGTAATGTTTTTATTTTTATGAAAAACATTAAAAATATCTTATTTCATATAGAATTATATAAATGTAAATTCTATTTAAATACATTTTACAAAAAAACTAATTTGCACATTAAAAATTAATAACTTCAAAATATAAATTAAAGGATAATTGTTGAAAAAATCTCCCATCCTTATCCCCTATTAACCTAACATCCGGCTCTGAAAAATATATTTTCTATAGTTAATAAAAGTACATTAAAACACTTAAACATAAAAATGACAAAAATGTAATAAATGAAAAAATACTTCTAAAAAAAGAAAATTATATATACAAAGACTAAAACATTTGTTAAGACGTTGCATACTATTTTATAATAAAAATGATATTATACCCAACAATATTCACTACATCAGAATTTTTAACATCATATTATAAACAGCACTAAAAATGATATTTTTTACTACGATATTACTTACCATGATATATATGAAGTCCCAATATTCTGCAGCACAATATTTATTATCCGCTATTTTGTCCAAACACTCAACTGAGTCCAAGGCAACGATTTAGTGAGAAATGCCCACAATCTGTAGATGCTAGGCATTTTCTTTTTTGGAAAGTGAAGTTAAGACCACAGAAGTTGGCTGCATGCTCCAGGGACCTAACTGCATGTTTGCTATACTGTGAACAAAATCCATTTTCCAACCGTAGATCCATCTGGGATGTTATCCCACTAACAGGAGCTGTTGTGACAGCTATCCTGCCCAAAGTCAGGGACAATCCGTGCACAACTCTTTTGTAAAAGCCCTTGGGCAAAAGGCATAGTGGGAGGTTAAGCTACCCTCTCTCAGTATCTTCTTTCTCTCCCAGCAGTAGGTCAGAGACGGGAAGCACAACTGCTAAATCACTGCCCCATCAGTGGTTAATCCGCCACTTTCCAGGTATACTTCTTGGAGTCTCATTTCTGAGAACCCATGTATTGATTCTATTGAAATTCCCTCAAATGTTCATAATAGGTGATGTCAAATTGTGGACATAGCTTCTGTTTGATTGACCCAAATTTATTATCCCCAACTCTAAAAGCCTAGTCCCCCACCCACACTGGTCTAATTTTCAAACAGATTTTTGAATAGACACCCTGTTCATTGATACAGGTATCTTTCACTGACCATGACACAGTATTCGTCTTACACAATGGTGGTTTCTGGTACTTGACTGTAACAATCATCATTTTCTGGGAAATACATTTATCTTAAACCAACTTTATTCAACACTCTCACTATCCCTGTGGACAAAATTAGAGAAATTAACTAGGGTAGGTTCTACAAAGTGAAGGCAGGCCATTTGATGCAGCAGAGAAGTTTCTCTGGCAGACCACAAATTTCGCAAATTAACAATAGCAATACAAATAAGGAGGAAAGATGCAGCAAAGTATGGGTAAAGACCAAAATATTACAAGTTCAAGTTTTATTTATTTATGATCACGGAACTCTGAGGAGGTCCACATAAAACACAAAATCACATACATATAAATAAGGAAGAATTCTAGGTTTATAATTAAATATGCACAATAAAATATTACACCCCATCATGAGATCAGAGAATCTTAAACAATATCCAAGGTTCATAAAACTTTCATTTGACAGAATTCCAACAGACAGCAGCATATTATGCAGTGCAAAATATAAGGGGACATTTGTGTCAACAGTGCGAGGGTTTAAAAATAATGATAGTAAAAATTTAAATACCATAAAATATAATCAAACAGTATATAAAGGATAACAATCACCCATGTAGAAGAATATCAGCATCGACACCCTACATGACTGATGCACATTAGTATAATTTTAAAAAACCCTTGAAAAAATGAAAAATGTGATGGTAAAATATGTATTTAGGAGGATCAAGATAAAAATTACAATGAAAAATTGATTATTATAAGAGTGGAAAAGGAAACCCAAGACAAGACCAAAACCAAATTGGGTCGAGGCTAAGATGTTACCTTTGCCAGGCACCAAAAGCAGTAATTCTTGGCAATGCTGCCAAGGTTCATAGGACCAAAGGCTTAAAGCTGTATAGTGTTCGTTACAGTATTCTCAGCAAGTTCAATTATCTGTCTGTTCTTGCCATTCTTAAACAATCTAGTCGGTCTTCGAGGAGTGAAGATGGCGTCTGAAGTTTTAATACAGCAGACTTGACCTTTGTCCCTAGTCATTTGAAAGCTTTGTCTACCAGCGAGAGGGGGTTCTAATATAGCACCTATAGGCACAAAGCACTACTCACAGTCATCTGGTCGTGCTGGACCGGGCGAAAGTCACAAGTTCAGGCCGACTGCAAAGGAGAAGGGAATAGATACAGGGACCAGATTAGTCCCTGAAAATGTTACCTTCTCAAAGTCTGCCATGAAGATCTCCATTCGGGGTGTAGGAGGCCATGACAAGCAGGGAGAGCTTTGTGGATGATCGTACTGTAGCGTGAAGAGCAGGCCTGGTGTCGCAGACAGTCGTTGTAGTACAAAGATCCACTTGGGCATCATGGATGGTCGATGCTGGAGCTTTTCATCAGAGGTCACCGCACCCTGTCATTGCTGTAGCGCGCAGTGCAACTCCTGCGTTGTCGGTCATCGCTGGTGGCCGCTGTAGCTTGAAGAGTTGGGTTCACGGGAACTTCGCATTTGTGGTCGTTGCAGGTGGCAGAGTCTTGGCGCGAACTGACCCATTCGCTATCGCGAAAAGTAAAAAACTCCAGGATTTCACCTATTCTTGTAGTGGACTGCACTCTGATGCCAACCAAAGGTCCAGGACCTTGCGAGATATCTCTTGGGGATCAGGGACTCATTCTAGCAAAGGCCAACAGGGCTCATGCAGGTCCAGCTGCAAGTTCATGCAGGTTCAGTTGCAGGTCCAGGTAGGTACAGTGCAGCAGGTCAGCTGGGATGTTGCAGGGTGACCTCTGGAGCTTGTTGTGTCCCTGTTGCTCAGAACAGGATGCCAGTCAGCTGACCATTGGAGTCACTCAGGTTAGCCTAGAAGGAAGGGAGCAGGACCAATCTTCCTTATCAGAAATCAGGGCAGGCCTCAAGCAGCAGGGCAATCCTGTGGGGGTTAAGGCAGGTCTCCAGCAGCAGGGCACTTCTCTGGTAGCAGCAGGGCAGTCCTCTAGGGAACACGGCAGGCTTCAAACAGCAGGGCAGTCCTCTAGAGAAAAAGGCAGTCTTTCTTCTGCAATATCCAAAGGTACAGTAGTACAGTGAAGAGTGACTGAGGAGGTTCAACATTTATACCTGGCTCCAGTCTTTGAAGTAGGGTAATTCCCTATATTAAACCCACATCTGGCTCTGGAAAGTTCCCTGTCAGGGCTCCATGAAGCCTGGGGTGGCAAAGGCTAGTATCAAATTCATTTGTGTATGCAGGAGGCAAAGCCTCTTGAAATGTAAGTGAGGCTGGATACAGCTTTGCCCCTAACCATCTGGTCAAGGTGGCCCATCTGGCCACACTTAATCCCCTTTTGTGTCTCTGTCTGGAAGGAATACACAGCCATGTGATCTAGGATACAGGCAGAAGTTACAAATGATTAGGACAAGACAATGCCAACTTTCTAAAAATAGTATTTGCAGAATTGTAGCTTAAAATGCAACTTTACCAGTAAAGCGGATATTAAATTACAATTCATTTGAGTCTAAACAGCATACTTCCATCTGTTCCAAATCAAAAGTTAGCACTTCTTAAATGCAATAAGGTAACCCCATGCTAGTCAATTGGCGAGGTAGTTAAAACGACTTTGGGAGTTTCTCACTACCAGAACGTGTAAAACTTGAACCTACATGTCCTAATTTTTAAGAGCAATGCACCCTGACCTATGAGCCTTTTTGGCCTACCTTAGGGGTGACTTATATGTATTAAAAAGGAAGGTCTAGGCCAGGCAAAATGTTTATTTTGCCAGGTCAAAATGGCATTTTAAAAATGCATTGGAGGCTACAGTGCAAGGCCTGATACATGTTTTCAAAAGCCACTTTAGTGGGTAGCAAAATGAGTGCTGCACGCCCACTAGTAGCATTTCATTTACAGGACCGTGGTACATGTAATTCCAATTCACTAGCGGCTTACAAGTAAATTAATTGTGCTAGTTAGATGTAAGCCAATGCTATCATGATTTAGGGAGAAAGTACAAGCACTTTAGCACTGATTAGCAGTAGTTAAGTGCTCAATGTCCTAAAGCCAACTAAAAAGAATTCAGTACACAGGAGGAGTAAAGGCAAAATGTTTGGGGAATACCACACCAAGAATGTAAGGGCTTCAAGATAATGAGTTTCTTAGTAAGATGCTTTGATTTTCTGTGTTTCAGGACATTGTAGAGGATGCAGGCAGCCTTAAAGGTAGTGTAGGATTTGAGTGGTTGTTAATGGAGAAAGATGAGTATGCTGGTTTCTTGTTGACATTCCAAATATCTGAGAAAGTTTTTAAAGAAACGTAAGATGGGTGTTGCCCCACAAGACAGATCCTTATACTGTTACTTAAAAGGTGAATAATTACTAATCTGGTTTCACTTTATGAAAGAGGATCAGTTGGTAAAAGATCATGCATGCTTTCTTTTTTGGATTTGTTTGTTTTGAATAGTTGCATTGTGCGAGATTTAGGATGGTAAGAATGCCATATTATTGAGCCACAGCTGAATATTGTGAACTGATTCCTGTTGGATAAGAGGACTCGGATAATGTGCTCGGATCCCATCCCTAATAAAGGGTTTTATCCACATGTATTTTTGAACTAGTATTTGTATTTCTATAGCCTACTTCAAACTGCAGCAATCTAGAACAATAATACAACTCAGGAACAATGCTGCAAGAAGGGAAAAAACTATTTAGGATAGTGTGTAATAGTAAAGGAAGAAGGACTTGTATTGCCAGATAATTACCTGGAACAGGTGGGAGGGTTCTTATTGGGGATATATGTGGGATGCATTGAGCAGGTGGGTCATTATTAATTTTAAAGAATAGCATTAGTGAGTCTAATGCATCAGGGAATGTCATTACACATGGTCAATCCATAGAGAGTGAAGATGTGACTAATAGGTCATCAACGTCACTCCTTACACTTTAAGATAGATGTCGATTTCCTCAGCATGTTAACAAATGTAAACCCCTTTACAGCCAAGTTAGATACAAAGGTAAAAAATCATGGAGAACTGAATGGAATTGGGAGGAATCTCATTGTTAAAATGAAAGCTTTGAAGAAGATTCCTTTTTGGATGAATTGTTGCCTATTGGCAAGGAAGGTGACAAATTAATCTAGCACCTCAGTCAGTCAATTCACTTTATTCGATACTTATGTAATAAAATCATAAAAGTACAAGTAAACACAGTTAAAAACAGCCATACAAAAATTATTTTAAAAAAACAGTTAAAACAGTAAAAAAGTTCGTAACATTCGCAGTTAAGAGACAGTTGATAAAAAGCCAGCTGATAAAAACAAAGGTTTACAATTCATTCCGGGTGTTATGCAATCGCGTCATCTTCCGTGATTGAATTAAAAAAGACGCCACAGAAAAACAAACCAAAGGATCAGGCAAGGATTGTAAAAAGTGCATTGCTACACGGCATTGTTTAAAATAATATTTACACATCAGTGGCAATATAAATCTTTTGCCGGGTTCCATGTAAAATTTACAAAAGAAGAAAATGTGCAGATTTGATTGTGCTGAAACACCATTGCAAGGACAGAATGGTAACTCATTTATGGAATACATTTCAGCTGGATGGGCCAACATACAAGGAATAAAATTCAGTCGAAATCTGAATAAAAAGAATCTATGGCGTGAGTTTGTCACAGTGAATAAATATGAAGATGACCCTTCTTGTGCCATTGGTCCCTCTAAATATGATTTAACCGATACTTTTGTGCAGTTTGTCTTTAGTCTTTCATTGGCACTTTGATTAAGGAAGCAGGATTTTATCTCTCGTTTTGAGATATTGGAGCAATCACTAGGGGAAACAAATAAACACTCTAGACCAAGGGAAAAAAGAGTGGATTTAATGTAAGTGATTCACGGGATCCTATGGGCATATTCCAGAGATAGGCAGTCTTCAATTAGCTTCTGGGTAACATGAATAGATTCCCTTCTCCAAATAGAGTGCCACAAGATGATTGTATCGGTAAGATATGGGACATCTAATTCTATTTGGGAAATAAAATTGGAGAAGCTTACGGGGAGGCCTACTAATTTTTTCCAGAAAGTGTCTTCTATGGTCTGGAGGGCTGAGGGGTTAGTATAACCCAATATGCCTACCCCATAGGTTGCTACCGACACTGATTTGGCTGCGTAAACGTTTTTAACCATGTCAATGGGTTTGGCACCCAGTTTTTTAATAAAAGAATGAAGCGCAATAATACGTCTCTCAAATGATAAGCCCCTTGTGGTGATGATATTGGACCATGATAGTTGCCTATCAAATTTTACACCTAGGTAGGAAAAGGTGTCGGTATGGGCTATTTTCTGACCAGATATGTGGAAGCTTGGGACCTTCCTGTCCGTACGGCCAGTGATTAAAATAAAGGACTTGGCCTCATTAGTTTTTAGCTCTTGTTTTTGCATAGAATTTACATAGATAACTAGTAGCTTTTGCAAGGCCAGGCCCGTGCGGGCAATTAACACCGCATCATCAGCATACAGGAGAATTGGGGTGCATACATTGTTGATTTTGGGAACGTCTCAAGTTGAGTTCTAGCACCTGATTTCCATGATGAGTGAGTGTGAATTGTAGAGCCTTGAGGTTTACTTTGCTGAACATACACAAAATTTAGCAGTGGAACGAGGATGCATGAGTGTCAGGTTTCCAAGATTCGTTGGGTATCACCCACCAATTATATAGTGGTTGGTATTTCCCAGGTAATAAACTATTTGCGATGCCAAATCTCTCACCCTCTCTATAATGGCTTCAGCCCACATTTTTTAAATGGATTTTAATTCATAGACCTCCTGGGCCAGCACACAATTTAATTGGGTCTTTTCTAGAAACAGTAACTAAGGGGCTTATTTACAAGCCCCTTGCGCCACTTTTGCGTCATTTTTAACATGGGAAAAGTGACGTACGGGTGGCGCAAGGGGCTTGTAAATAAGCCCCTAAATGTTTACAACATACTGACCGCCTATTGGTCCAAGGTGATTTTAATTTAGTTGTGGAAGATACAGACAACAAGGAGGCCCAAGATTTAATGATCTCTTGTGCTGCCATAAACATGCAACAGTTGCAACCTCTGATGACCAGCCCCACTCATTCACCATTCACATGTTGGACCTTGTTTTCTGTCCGTCCTCAAAGATCCAACCTAATAGACTGACATCAACTATGTGGTCAGATTATAAACTAATTCCTTTTTTTCTTGTGTGTTAAGATAATATTCTACAGTATCTCCCCCCCCCCGCCCATAATTGGTTGTGGCTGGGCAAAGCTAAACTGGGGTTTCTGGGGCACCTATGTAATACAATCTAAATTCTACTTGGATTTTTAATTAGATATCCACATCTCAGGATGTTCTTATTCCCCCAAAATCCATATATCCTAAACAGAGATTTGCCCACGGCTCCATAGTTTATTGAGTAATTAAGAGCAGCTAAGCAAAATTGTAAAAGAAGTGAAATGATCTGGAGGAAGTTGGATAATCCTGAAAGTAAATCTGTATATAAAAACCTAATGCATCAATATGAAAAGCAGGTAAAAAAGCTAAAGCTGTACACAACCACAATATCATCTTAATTCCCAAAAAACTCAACTAGAAAAATGTTTAAATTATATAATAGCATGGCTCCCCCATTCTTAGCAGCTTACATCACTTACTTCTGCTTCTTCGTCTGATGTCTGCCCAATCCACTAATTAAAAAAGGTAGCCGAGTCCTGCATACCTACCCGGAATGTCTCTGCTACTCTTCTTTCCAAGGGGAACCATTCGCACCAATTGGAAATGGGCTATATTTACCCCCTTATTGAAAAAGCCTACTTTAGATCCTGCAGTGTTATCCAACTATTGTCCCATCCATTTCCCTTCTTTCTCTTTGCTAAATTTACTGAATCAGTGGTGAAAAAACAGCTCATGAGTTTTCTGGAAACCCACTTGTTCCTCCTCCCAGTATAATCAGGTTTTTGAGAGGGTTTTAGTACTGCAACTGTTGTGGTCAAAGTCACAAATGACATCCACCTTATTCTGGGTGATGGAGAAGTGGCAGCCCTGATCTTGTTTAATGTATCGGCTGCCTTCAACACCATCTCTCATGACATTCTGCACAAATCTCTTATAGAATCTAGTGGTTCACAAATGGCTTGTTTCTTTTTTAAAGATTTTACACAGACCGTTCTAATGGCAGATTATCAGTCTTCAGCCAAGTTAACTCTCACTGGGGTTCCACAAGGAGTTGCCCAGAGAGTGACACTTTTCATCTTGTACATGGCTGTGCTGGCCAGAGTTATTGACTTATTCATTTTTATGCCCACACTGAAGAAAAAGTGTTTAAAAATATCGTATCGTTG
This sequence comes from Calotriton arnoldi, assembly GCA_963921515.1. Taxonomy (NCBI): domain Eukaryota; kingdom Metazoa; phylum Chordata; class Amphibia; order Caudata; family Salamandridae; genus Calotriton; species Calotriton arnoldi. The sequence continues at coordinate 707,158 of CAWUFW010008255.1, forward strand.
AATAACGTGCAAAGGAATGAGACTTAAAACATTAATTTAATGCAAAATTTCACTAGGCAATCATAGATAAACATGCTAGGCCTACTACACTGAGCCACTGTCATACTAAAGTTAACAGAGCTAAGAAATTGTAAATTCAGCATTTAAACTTGATCTTGACCTTTTAAACAGACTTGTTTTTTCCCAATGAATGGTTGTTGTGCAAAATGTTTTTGTTTTTGTTTATACAGATGTTTCAACTTCCAAAAAGAACATTGTTAGCTGATGAATACACTTGTTATTTAGAAGTTTATGAATGAGGTTTCGCACATGGGAATATAGACTTGAATGTGAGGATAAATCATGAGAAACTTAGAGACGATAAGACATATTTGCCGTTTTAGAAGTTGCTTTCTAAAGAATATTGTGTTCATGTGAGAAGGCTGGAAGTGAACGCATTCACATGAATGCATCAGAAGCTGATTGCTCGACAGAAGAGAGAAGAAGCTACATGAAGACTGAAACAATATTTTTGTCTGTCTATAGCAGTGTGCGTTCCTAGAGTAGGACACCATCCATCCACCCACCCCCACCGCATCACACCCATCTTCCATTTCTTTCCACACCTTCTTCGCTGCTGCTCAGGAGACTCTACTGAGTTTCTTGAACCTCTCTTGATGAGAAGTTTTGCTTTGATTGATTCTTGATTTATTGAGCTAACTTAGATACTGATGCTTTATGCTTTATGATTTTTCTCTATTTCAGACCTCTTTATAGGTTTCTGGCCTGACACCATTTTTACTTCTCACCTTTAGAATAGCAATATCCTCTTCTATGGAACATGCTTAGTGCATTTTACTATGATTTATTGAGCATTAAATTTGATTTTCAATTTCTATTAATACTGATAACCAACATTAATGGAATTTATCTTGAGAATGTTAACAAAGATTACTTACAAAAAATTTGAATAATAAAACTCTTGACCTCATAACAAACTCTCTTTATTGCCTGATATAGATAGAAAATGTGATAATTTAATGTAATGTACAGCTCCTAATCTTCTCTAAAACAACAGCAAAGATTCATCAGCTTAAGTAGAAAAATAGGACAGCAGGGATTAGCCAATGGTAGAAACCAAAACTCTGTTAAAAACAATTCCTGCTCTAGCAGTAAAGCTGGTAGCAGAGGCAAGGTTTATGTTATGAGAATAGAAGCTGTAATTAATTAAGTCAAAGTAATGCCAAGACCCCATAGTTCAAAGCCCAAATTTTGAAGACTGATGAGGTGCGGTTTTGAAGGCAATTGCATTATTGGAGGTGTGAGTATCAATAGGGTTTTGTGCTGCAATTGGTTTTGTTGTTGGTATTTTTCGCATGTTGAAGCGTGTGTCAAATGAAAATTGATGATGTTTAATTGTTTATTTTAAAGAAGCTGAAGAGGTTATCATGCTAGACGTAGCGTAAAATCCAGGGATATTGTGATAAGTGTGGAATACACAGTATTGTTATCGTCTGCTAAAGGTTTTGTGGTGCAGATTGTGCAGTACCATGGATTGCACAATTGAGATCAGGACATTTATAAGTTGTTGTGAATGTACTAATGTTGATTAATGCTAGTGAAACCTATTGCACTAAAGGTAAATCTACATTGATTAAAGTGATTTCTTGCTGGTTGAGATTTCATTTGTGTGTGTGAGAATCTTTCTGTGTGGGAAAGCTGAAAGGTGTCAAAACCTCAATATTCCAGTTGTTGAATTATCTTGGTTTTCTTTAGAGAAGCAGACAAATTATTCATTGTAGTTTTGCATTAGTTTGTTTTGAGTTGTGAAAGTTGTTTTGTAAGAGAAAATTGTAAAGGAGTGTGAACCGCTGCGAGGAGCGAGAAAATATGTCATAGTGTGCGGCACTGAGGTTGGTTGGTTGGTGTACTGTCACACTGCTATTGGTTGATGACGACACAGAGTTCCACACTGGCATAGGTCAATTGTTGGACAAGTGCCACATTGAGATTGGTTAACCAATCTTTAAGTATTAAAGCTATAACAGGATTGGAGAAAGAAATTTGATGTATGTGGAATTAAGAATTGGAATCAAACATTGAATTGAATCGCTGAACACTTATTGTTGAATTATTGCAAAAATGAAATGCTTTAAAATTTTAGGAGCTTTGTGAGAGGAGATGTTAGGATTCCAGTACGGTATGGTGAAGAGGCACCAACCTAGGGTACACCAGCCCATTATATGTCGACGAATGTGGGGTTACACATGTTTATGGCATTGGCAATGGTGCAAGATCACTGGAACTGAGGGTACGCTAAAATCTCCACAACATTTTACATTCAATTTAAGGGTCATTGAGCATTTGAAAGAGAGAGACTATACAAGATGAAACCACTTCCTAGACCCACACAGTATGAAGCATTAAACCATTGGGAGAAAACTGCACATGTGAAAGAGAAACAGAGATACCCGAATAAAGCTAAAAGAGCTGTGAGAAATTATGCATATGCTCAATGGGACAAAGGACAGCAAAAGTGGAGAAAATGTATAGTTAAGGGAACTAGAATGTACCCAGCTATAACCAGAGCGAAGACTAAAAAGAATAAGAGACAGGGAGACACTGATGAAGGAGCTGCAAAGAAATCCAACACTGATAGTGATTCAGGGGATAACATTTCTGATGCATTATTGGCTGTGCGTTCTGCCACCATATGTGGCCCCTACTACAAATAATGAGAGTGCTTCCACTTCTGGTGCTACATTGACTACAGCCACTGTTGATCCAAATGTGATTCAAATTGAGAGGCTATTGCTGTGACACAAGCTGTTGTACAATCTGTCATATCTAATATTGTGCATGCATGAGTTGAGAGTGTTCTCACAGTTATACTTCCATGTGTTACTGTTTCCATTGTGATAGTACCAGCACCAGTTATTAGAGTTCTAGCTGCTCAGTCTTTACAGATTTGAATGAAATGTTCAGCTGTAAATATTGTCCTGAATAATGTGGTTCAAGGAGCAGTTGGAGGAGCACCTGTGACAGGCTATATGCTTACACTGCAGAATTCACAGATTGTTGCCTAGACACCACCACAAACTGTTCAATCAATGAGAGAAGGGAGGAGTATTGTTTTTATAACACAATTAGCACAGGGAGAGACACATTTATTTAAAGATGGAATTTTTCCACCATGGTTTGGAGAAACCACAGGGTATAAAATGATAGGGAGTGTAGAATGTCAAGTTACCCCAGAATCTGAAAGAGAGAGACCACTAAATGCTTCAAAGTTAAAGGTTGAATTGGAAGAAATAATTTGTGGTTGGTTAGATACTGCATATGTGAATCAACATCAAGAGAATTAACTTATTTATCTGAGTAAAGAGATCACAAGGGGTTCAGCAGTTACACATGATAAATTAACTAATTTGGCACAGAATTATGAGGTTGATCTTTCAAAGAGTGTCCCGTTACAAAGATGTTTCAGGGTACAATTAGATGATTAAGCAATTGAAACAATGTGTTCTTCAGGAATGCGATTACACATTCCTGAGTTAGTGAAATGCATCTGCAAATGGAGCGAATTTGAGAAATTTGAGAGCAAATCGGCAAAGCAACAGGAAAAGAAAAAGAGACAATCAGATTTGGCAAAGCAAAAAGTAAGCCATTGCCAGGTCCCCCTGACGAAGAAAAAGCTTTCACTTTTCCGATGAGAGAGATACCAGGTGGAGAGTATGTACATATACCACGGAGGAGAGAAGATCTTGCAAAATTCACAAACAATATTCCTAAGTTGAGGGAAAATCCCATGCAGTGGTACACACAAGTTGAAGATTTGTGAAGATTTTTAAAGTACCATGAACTGATTTTAATACCTTCTTCTATACTGTGGTACTCAGTGATTTGTGGGCTGAGTGTAAAATAGTTGTACGATGGCCAAGTTCAGAACCTCTGAGAGATGTGCGTACTCATGCACTGTCTCCCATAGTGATGACCAAGCATGATGAGGTGATTACTTACATGAAGGGCAAAGTCCTAGCCAAAGATATTTATTGGCTGAAGATAAATCGAACTTCACAAGAAGCACAAGAGTCAATGCATGCTTATTATGAGCGATTGCTCCAGGTGTTTAAAAATACAAAGGTCAGAAAAATCCTGAGAAAAGTGATATGGGATTTTTTGTTTCACAGTTTATTCTTGGGTTGAGATCAGAGATTACTATGCACATGCAGCTGAATGTGATTTGCTGGCAGACAAAACCCTTAGCTGAGATCCTGAAATATGCAAAATATTGTAGATATGAAAAAGAAATGAAGCGGAAAAGACCGAAGGAGAAGCTCATGCTTGTCCATACCAGGCTGGCTGAGAGAGGTTTTCAGAATCAGCCATTTTGCAGGAAACCAGAGTGGGATGCAAGGAATTGGTTCACAAGCTGGAGTTCAAGGTGCACAAGGAGGATTTGGTGTTTCACAGGGTAGAGGCAGAGGTGTTCCAATTGATCCAAATTCTGGTATAGATGTTGCGACGTTGAAGAGATTGGCCGCTTTTCATTTTTGTAACAAAATTGGGCATTGGGAGAGGGTGTGTAGGCTAAATTTAAATAGAGTGAACGGAGATGGCAAAATGCAAGGCAGAAATCAAGTGCAAATGCAGAATGTACCCATTCAGCAAATGCAAGTGCCATTGCAGATACAGGTTCCAATGATGCAGGTTCAACAAGCAGTGATGACCCCACTAAATATGGGAACTTCTAGTTTTAATATGAATCAGATGCTGAGAGCAAACCCAGCTTCATTTCAAAATCAGAACCAGAACCCATTTCAATGGTACCCTGTGCTAGACAATGACAGTTTCAGCTCTGATAATTCCGAATGATGGTGCCTGAGGGGGAAGGAAGATTGTGTACTGCCACAGTCTTGGAGGTAGACCAGAGTGGACCATTTGTAGAAGGAGAAGTTAATGGCCGTCAAGTGTCATTTATGATTGACACCATAGCTACCCATTCATCTGTTAGAACAGAGAAAGTCTCCAACATATTTCTCTCGGGAAAGAAGATCCAAATTGTAGGAGTTACCAATAAACAGATAACCAACCAACCCAGTTTCAGAAAAAGTTCCTGTAAAAATAGATACATTTGAGGAAAACCATCAATTCGTTGTCTGTGATTCCAGTCCTATAAATCTGCTAGGGAGAGACCTATTGTGCAAGTTAAATTGCACTATTTATTGTACACTGCAGAGTGTTAAATTTCAAACTCATGATAAAGATGTTGAATTTAAAGTGGCCTGATAAGAAACAGCTGTTGGTATGAACTTGTGACTTTCCCCCAGTCTAACCTGACCAGATTACCATGAATGAGGCATTCTGCTTCTAGGTGCTATTTGCAATGAAAACGTGAAATCAATATCTCCGGTTCTACTGCTTGAATTTGGTTCATTTTGGTGCCATTTTATTTATTGAAATTTACTCAATTTTTCTAAATTAGTCTTGCGTTGTATTTTTACTTTATACTATTTGTCTCTAAGTTAAGCTTAACTGCTTTTTGCCAAGCATCCACAGTGTTAAGCACAGCATATGAAAAAGAGATGAAGCGGAAAAGACCGAAGGAGAAGCTCATGCTTGTCCATACCAGGCTGGCTGAGAGAGGTTTTCAGAATCAGCCATTTTGCAGGAAACCAGAGTGGGATGCAAGGAATTGGTTCACAAGCTGGAGTTCAAGGTGCACAAGGAGGATTTGTTGTTTCACAGGGTAGAGGCAGAGGTGTTCCAATTGATCCAAATTCTGGTATAGATGTTGCGACGTTGAAGAGATTGACCGCTTTTCATTTTTGTAACAAAATTGGGCATTGGGAGAGGGTGTGTAGGCTAAATTTAAATAGAGTGAACGGAGATGGCAAAATGCAAGGCAGAAATCAAGTGCAAATGCAGAATGTACCCATTCAGCAAATGCAAGTGCCATTGCAGACACAGGTTCCAATGATGCAGGTTCAACAAGCAGTGATGTCCCCACTAAATATGGGAACTCCTAGTTTTAATATGAATCAGATGCTGAGAGCAAACCCAGCTTCATTTCAAAATCAGAACCAGAACCCATTTCAATGGTACCCCGTGCTAGACAATGACAGTTTCAGCTCTGATAATTCCCGAATGATGGTGCCTGAGGGGAAAGGAAGATTGTGTACTACCACAGTCTTGGAGGTAGACCAGAGTGGACCATTTGTAGAAGGAGAAGTTAATGGCCGTCAAGTGTCATTTTTGATTGACACCAGTGCTACCCATTCATCTGTTAGAACAGAGAAAGTCTCCAACATATTTCTCTCGGGAAAGAAGATCCAAATTGTAGGAGTTACCAATAAACAGATAACCAACCCAGTTTCAGAAAAAGTTCCTGTAAAAATAGATACATTTGAGGAAAACCATCAATTCGTTGTCTGTGATTCCAGTCCTATAAATCTGCTAGGGAGAGACCTATTGTGCAAGTTAAATTGCACTATTTACTGTACACTGCAGAGCGTTAAATTTCAAACTCATGATAAAGATGTTGAATTTAAAGTGGCCTGATAAGAAACAGCTGTTGGTCTGAACTTGTGACTTTCCCCCAGTCTAACCTGACCAGATAACCATAAATGAGGCATTCTGCTTCAAGGTGCTATTTGCACTGAAAACGTGAAATCAATATCTCCGGTTCTACTGCTTGAATTTGGTTCATTTTGGTGCCATTTTATTTATTGAAATTTACTCAATTTTTCTAAATTAGTCTTGCATTGTGTTTTTACTTTATACTATTTGTCTCTAAGTTAAGCTTAACTGCTTTTTGCCAAGCATCCACAGTGTTAAGCACAGGTTCATTTAGTGACTTTTGTGGTACACCCTGATAAGGATTGTATTTATTATTAGTGTGTGGCTTCGAGCCCTCTAAACTAATAACCCAATTTTTCACATCCATTACAAAAGAAGCACTTTTCACCACAAAATGCAATAATTGTTTGAGCAAAGTTTGGTCTGCTTTTGGATATTGACTTCTTGAACTTTGTGCGATGCAGCTAGAGTATCTCCGGGTTGAGTGGTACTGCATGTGCAACAAATAAGATTATGCCTTAAACTCTTTTGATGTAATCTGTATAGTTTCTCAGACAATGTCCACTATTTGTTATGATTTATTGTGGGGATTAGTCAATGTAATTCTCTGTTCCTCCATTAATGATGAATTGCATATATAGGGATTCGTGGAAGACTAATGCAGTTAGTTTTGGGAACATGTATAACATACACTTTGTTGAATGTTCAACATAAAGATAGGCAGGGACAGGCACACACACCTGCTTAGTGCCAGGATACCCCTTGTGGGTGATAGTGCATTTTACAAATACAGATAAGATAAGATCAGATGAGATAAGATAAAATAAAATAAAATAAAATAAAATAAAATAAAATAAAATAAAATTAAATAAGATAAGACAAGACAAGAAAAGACAAAACAAAATAAGATAAGATGAGATATGTCATGACATGGCGCAACATGACAGGACATGACATAAAATAACATAGCAATACTTAAATGCTGTTTATTTTTCCATTCATCACTTGAAGCATTTCTATTGCTTTCAATATATTGAAGTTGGCTGCTATGGGATGTTTTGATGGACCAATTCCTCTTGTAATTGTTAATTTGCTTTAGATCTATATCATTCCACATTAGAGCACCCGTGGGATGGCTACATTATATTTTTGAAGATATTAGACTACTTCACTATTTTAGGTTTGTTCTAGAATCTGTTTTGTTAACAACAACGTACTTCTTCCATAAATGTTTCAATTGAGTCATTGGTTGGGATAAGTCCAACTGCCCCCCTAAATTCATTATGATGAGTGTTGTGGAATTTGTTCATGTTTGAAAAAAGTACTTCAATTGGATTTTCCTAGACTGTCTGTAAATTCACCTTTGTTTCAAACAAAACTCAAGGGACCTTCATGAGGTCCACATATATTGCTTCTATTTATTGTGAAAGAATGTTTATTTAAAGGAACGATTAGGAGCTATTACATATATTTTGTAACTTGGATTTTATGATGATATAGGTTGAGCTTTTGTTAAATAACCCGAAATCTTCCATTTAATATACTATCAGATTCAGCATCTCAGGGGTTGTTTTAGACATTACAATTAACTTCAAGAATATAATTTTTTTTAACAGTTTTTGAAGAATTCTGCAACAGATATTTCTTTAGAACTCTAATCCAGGTAGCACAAAAGAGAGTAGTCCGTTGGCCGGTTTCTCCAGGAAAGACATATTGTAAAATATGATCAAAAATATACAAAACAGACATTTGATACCAGACCAAAATACATTTTATTAAGTAACATCTCTACTCAAGGCCAAAATTTAAAAAAAAGTGTTCCTAAACATTGCCAAGTTGCCTAACATTGTCAACAAAATGAGAAATATGTTTACAGAAAGCCATGCTAACCGGTAAAGTTTGTCTATAGTCAGAAGATTTAAATAGATGTAGAAACCAAGGTCACACAGTTTTTAAAAGAATCCTTAATTTCTTTAAGAGGCATGATCAAATCTAAAAATTCTGGGTTGTAGGACTTGTTGTAACACAAAGACGGGATCGGGGCAAATACCAGCTGTTGGGCGTTGTGTGACTCTTGCCATGCCTACCACAATCTTAATTTTTTTTTTCTGGTGAAAGGTATCATATGGTGGCTTCTATCAAGATGTTAGTATGTTTTGTTTATTAAAGTGTGTGCAATTACAATGTGCACTTATTGGTCCATATTTCAGACACTTAGCCCACTAGGATGAGTGAATCCCACAGATTTCTATTTATAATCTCATGTTTGTTGAGTCTTGATGTTATGCCCATTAGGACACTTGCGATTCTGAGAGGACTTCAAACAGAAATTACGTAGGCTGCTTGGAGGTGTATAGATGTGGTTATTAAAATCATGACGTAATACATACCACTTGGGAGTTGTGTGATCTTATGCTGAAGAATGAAAACGTTTGTTACAGAGCTCTGTGTGTGGCATTTTTCATTTATGTGCTCCCGGGCTGGGGACAATGTGGCAATTGGCGACGAGTAGAGGATATGTGCCCCGAAGGAACGGTACCACTCTCCCTGAGAGTATGCGATGATATAGCAAACTACTTGTGCGTGCTTTTGCGCCCCAGATCAATGAGAGGCAGTCTGAGGTCGGTGTGTGCGAAGTCAGCATGCTACTCCAGCCTATTCATGACCTTAGAAAAGTTTAAGGCCTGACAGAGAAGCACATTTGAAAAGCCCTCCAGAATCATCTGCTGTTAAGGCTGAAAGAAGGGATATTGCACTGTGCCATAACACAGAGCCATCATCCATGCAAAGCAAATGCTAAAGACAGTGAGAACCGGGTCCGAAAATAGAAATCTACTTACTGGCACAAGCAAAGGAAGTGCCATACGACCTCGAATCTTATGTGATGACCCGGGCCCAGGTGAGGGGCTGATGCGTGCAAACATTGCACGTGGCATCCAGTGCACCAAACGCTGTTCGAACAGCATATACTTCCAATGGTGACAGAAGTAAGTGCAAAGTAGCAAAATATGATGCTGCTGTGTTTCTGAAACCACCACATTGGCATAGGGCCGGTTGAGCATTCAGATTTTCATGTTTGTCAAGACAATGAAAGTGTAACTTCAATGAGAACATTCACCCTGTTGCTCAATGACATTGCAGGATCACCTTTCATTTGCAAAAAGCCGTTGAGAAAGAACTAGAGACACTGTTGAAATATGACATTATTGAACGCTCAAACGGCCTTATGCCATGGGTTTCACTCATAGTTGTAGTGCCAAAAAAGGACAGTGGAAGTGCTGTGTGCATTTGCGTTGCTATGCACCAGGCAAATAAAACAACTGAGAAAGAAAGACATCCTGGCCTTCACACAGCAAACATGACCATGCAATTGAATTGAGAAAATGTCTTCTCCCGTCTCAATTTGTACAAGGGATACCACCAATTCAAGCTAGAAGAGAATTGCAGGTACATTACTACTTTTTCAACTCATGTTGGTTTGTTCAGATATAAAAGACTAAGGGCCTGATTTAGTTCTCGGCGGACGGGTTATTCCGTCACAACAGTGACGGATATCCCATCTGCGGAAATATATATCCTGTAGGATATAATAGGATTTATATTTTGGCAGATAGGATATCTGTCACCGTTGTCAAGGAGTTTCCCGTCTGCCGAGATCTAAATCAGGTCCTATTTTTTTGGAATATATTCGGCTGCAGAAATATTTCAAGATGCTATAGGCCAAATAATTCAACCTGTTACACATACTTTCAATTACAATGATGACATATTGGCATTTGGGACAACAAGAAAGGAACACGACAAAGCTCTTACACAAGTGTGCCAATTACTTGCTGATGCAGGTCTCACTCTGAATGCAGCAAAGTGTGAGTTTCACAAGAATTAACTCAAATTCTTTGGGCTCATATTCTTGGAGGGAGGAATGAGTCCTGACCCGCATAAGGTGCAAGCATTGTCATCCACTTGCCCCCCACAAGATATAGCCATGCTGAGATTCTTTGTAGGCATGCCCAGGTATTGCTCAAGCTATATTAGTGACTTTGCTACAGTGAGTGCCCCATTGAGAGACTTGGCAAAGTGAAATGTCCCATTCAAATGGACCCCTGAACGTGATCAAAGTTTCAAAAGAGTAAAATATGCGATTGAAAATGCAACTGAAATGGGCCACTTTGACCCCAAATTACATATTGAGATTGCAGTAGATGTATTGATGGTGGGATTGGGATCTATTCTTGCTCAACACAATGGTCATCTGAATGCTCAGAGACACATAGTGGCCTATGCCAGTTGAAGTCTGTCTGAAATTGAACGTGACTATTCTCAGCTGGAGAAGAAAAGTATGGCTGTGATGTTGGCCTGCAAACATTTTCATGTGTTTCTGTATGGAAAACAGCTCACCATTATCACAGATCATCAGGCGTTGCTCACCATCTTTGGAAACCCGAAGGAAAAGATGCCTCCTCACATTGGGAGGTGGGGATTGAGACTGCAAGAATATGATTATGAGATTGTACACAAGCCGGGGAAAGATCATAACCCTGCTGATTACTTTTCAGAAGTTCCACTACTGCGCCACAGTTCGACATTCAGAGTGGCTGAGGAGTATGTTTACTTTATTGTGAGGTCTAGTACACCAGCAGCTCTATAACTTGAACAGATTATTGCTGCTACCAACACAGACAAGAACATCCTCATGCCCAAAGACATAATTTCAACTCACTCGTGGAAGAAAAGTGCCCAGCCATTTACTGCTGATGTTGAATTTCAGGAATTTAAAAATGTACTAGATGAATTATTCATCACTCGAAAAGGAATTGTACTGAGAGGCTCGAGAATCATCATACCTGAGAGCCTAAGACAACAAGTTATTGAGCTCGCCCATGAGTGACATTGTGACATTGCATCTACTAAAAGAGCCCTAAGGGATCGAGTGTGATTCCCTTACCTCAATGAACGAGTTGAGAAAGAACTGAAAGCATGTGATCTGTGTAACTGCTTATCTCCCAAAGTGACACAGCATCCATTGACAATGTCTGACCTTCCTGCACATGCCTGGAAGAGAGTGGCAGTTGATTTCTTTGGACCTCTAAAGAATGGACATCATATTATAGTAATCATTGATGAACACTCACATTTTCCTTTGGTGGAAGACTTATCTTCGCCAACCCATGATAAAGTCATCCAGCACTTTGATAACATCTTTGCAGCATGGGGTATACCCGCTATTCTCAAAACAGACAATGGTCTGGCTTTTAATAGCAAGGAGTTCAAAGAGTTTCTGAGTGAACTCAACATTAAGCAGCAAAAGAGCACACCGCTCTGGATCACGCCAACAGTGTTGTCGAACAATTTGTGGGCACCATCAAAAGAATAATTTAGCAAGTGTCGTTGGAGAAAATAGATCTGAAACAAGCCATAGGTGAAGCTCTTTGTGCATATCACACAACTCCTCACTCCACCACTGGTGAGAGTCATGCCACCTTGCTATTTGGGAGAGCAATAGGAACTACGCTACCACAGTGCACCTCAGACTGATCAACAAATGCTGACAAGGTTTGTGTCACAAACATGTCTCGATGGTGCCAAATGGAAACCTATGCTCAGTGGCACAGATGCGCCCAGGAAACAGTCATCAACAGAGGGGATTGGGTACTGGTCAAACAGAAGCGGAAGCAGAAAACTGACACTTTTTTTGCTGTCGACCCACTGAAAGTTATTAAGACCAAAGGACCCATGGTGACTGCAAGTCATCTCCAAAAGTCCAGCACAAAGGACTCGTCACACTTTAGACATATGACTTGGTGTTCATCGACTCCTGTAGCGTGAGTGAGGTAAACCCTCCTGAACATCCAGATCGAACCTCTGAATCTATGCCATCGGCGAATAGTCCATGTACCACTCAACTACCTCATACTACTCGATCTGGTAGACCAGTGTGAGCGCCTTGACGACTCATTGAGGAAATATGATTTTGATTTTGTTGGCACTTTTTATTTAAGAATGGGGAGACATAGAGTCTTGATGCTATGAGCATTAAGACAATCGCAGTTCTGAGGGGACTTCAAACAGGAATTACATAAGCTGCTGGGAGGTGATATGGTGTGGTTATTAAAATCATGGCGTAATGCATACCATTATGGAGTTGTGTGATCGTATGCTGAAGAATAAAGATGTCTGTTACAGAGCTGCGTTTGTGGCGTGTTTCATGTACGTGCTCCCGGGCTGGGCAGGTTGTGGCAATGTTCATCGGTACCAAAGGAGATGCTAATCATAGGGAGTTGATATATATTGATGAAACCTGATGAAGGGAGGAACTCAAAGCTCCTGAAACATTTAGGGCCCCATTACGATGGCAGGCTGACATTGTCCGCCCGCCACCATAACGGTAAACGGGACCGACCGCAAGAGGTGCGGCGGTCCCGCTGTGCCTATTAGGATGCGACCGCCACCATGGGGGTCGCATCCTGTATATTTAACATTGTGGCGGGCGGTGCTGTATTCAGCACCCGCCACAATGTTAAAAGGGCATGTTGTTCATTTGCATGCACAACGTGACAGGCACCGTGCGGTGTCTGCCACCTTGTGCATGCAAATGTCGGGGGTACCATGGGTACCCCCCAAGTGCAGCCAGCCACCCCCCCCAACCACCAGGGGGCCCGCAACGGGCCCCCAAAGGCATTCTCCGCATTCCTTTCCATGGCGGAGTCTCCGCCATGGAAAGGCATGAGACCGCTATCATCGTAATATGGATGGCAGTGCCTGCAAGGCACCGCCACCATATTGCAGGCTTTTTCCGCCCGGTAGGCAATCGGGTGGATTGCCTACTGGCGGAAAACTGGCGGACGGTCTTTCCATCCGCCTGGGTCCCCACCGCCATCGTAATATGGCGGGGGAAATGTTAGGCGGGCGGACGAAAATGGCGGGCGGATCGCCACCGCCGGTCGGGCGGTGGCGATGCGCCCGACATCATAATGACCCCCTTAGTTGTGTTTGATTTACAGGAAACCTTCTCGTAGAGTACAAAGATTGAGCAAACAAATGTTTGGTTCTGTTATGACACTGTTAATTTAACAGGCTAAATTAAGCCGCTTTCAAATGATAAGCAGAAACTTATAAAGGAAAAGACATAATCAAATAAAGCAAGTACAAACAATTATACAAAGCCATTATGTTTTGTAGAGCTCCCGTGATTCCATTCAATTGTAGATGCCACTTCCACCCAACCTTTGCATGTTTGCTGAAACCACTAGTCATGTCTTCTTTACAGAGAGTGGATTTTTAAACTATTGAATTTGTTGTGAGTAATCAGCTACTAGGGCTTAAAATGAAGACCACGATACAGGGCCTCTGTGTCATGAGCAGAGGAGAACTGTTCGGCCTGCCAGATGTGAAGATTACTTTTTTGGACAAGATAATATTCTTCCATGACATCTGCTCAAGCAGAAGTGTAGAATGTAAAGTCCTAATTTGAGATGTAATCCTAAAACAGATTGTTTTAATGGCTTGATCCTGGAAGTACTCAACCAGATTGTTACAGACGTGGAATCATATATGTCCCAATGATGCAGTGTAGTATGGTAGATTTGGGTGATGAAATAAACTGGTGTGGTGGTTAATGATCATGAATGTAGAACTGAATGGTGGAATAATTTCCTCTGCATGGGCCATAGGGGTCATACTAGTGTGGAGAATGTTGTGGAGTAGTGCCCTTAGAATGCAGTGAAGTCTTATGTATCTCCGGTATACAGTGTGGTGGGTCCCCGCACCTAGGATGCAGTGTTATAAACAATGCTATTAGGGATTTTTGTATGATGTTGGGTTCATGTCCGTATGACGCAGTGCAGCGTCCCTAGGATGTGGTTCAGTGGGATCAGTTAGTGTAAAAAATTATGCAGTTCATTGTCGTGGGTTAGTGTTACCAAGAAGTAGTGCACTACACTGGGTTAGTGTCAAATGGGTGTTGTGATGAGCTTTTGGTCAGTGTTACTATGATACAGCTAAGTTTAGCTGTCAGTCTACAAGACAGAGCACAGTGTGGTGAGGCAGGGGAGCTGGAATTTAGTGTGGTAGATTGTGCCTTTAGGATTCAGTGCAGTGTGGTGGGTTTGTGCACCTAGGATGCAATGCACTGTAGTTGATTAGTGCACGTGTGATATAGTGCTGTTCAATGTGTTAGTATCACTTGAAAGCAGTTCATTATTGTATATGAACATTTCTTGGATGGAATGCAGGTGGAAGCGGTAGTGGCTTTCTAATGCAAGCATTGCAAGGTTACTGTCAGTGCCACAGGTTGCAGTGCATTGGGGAGGTTGTGCCCCTAAGGTGCACTAGGGTGGAGTGTGATAGTGTCCTTAAGATTCATTGCGGTGTGGTTTGTCATTTTCGTCTGTAGTGCAATGATCTGGGCTAGAGTGATTAGAATTATGCATTGTAAAAGGTTCGCATTCTAAGGACGCATTACAATACATGCTGTATGTTATGTTATGTCATATTGATTTGTGTAGCGCATTAATCATCTCAGAGTGTATCAGGACGCTGTATTGTCCCTCGAATGTTTGTTCATGAAATTTACTGTCAGGAAGGATTAGTGTTGTCCTCGACTAGATACCAAAAAAAAAAAAAAAAAAAATCGAACAACAGTACATTTTCACGTTAACGCACGAAACATTAAGCATACAATCTACAGAACAGATTATTCTTTTACAATTAGTAGCACAAACATAAAATGTACACAGAATGGATTAGAGGACGAAATATTCATAATGGGATGAAGTCATAAGAGGAATGTGGATGGAAGGGACTAAAATATACCAATAACGGTTTATTACTAAAGCAGAATCTGATGGCGAATAATTTGAATGTTCCATTTTTCTGTGAACAATATTTTCCATAGGCTGCCACTTGCTCTTCTGAGAGTAATATGGGAAAGGAGCTTGGTGCTGGAAAACTATTCTTAGAAAAACAAAGGAGTAAAATTACAAAGTTGTCATGCACTGCAGCACAGCAACCAGTTGCTACGCTGTGTTGAACAAGATGAAGTGTTGGCGCACAATCAGGCTGCCTTGTGCTACGCACACACCTTTAAACCACATTGCAAAGGTGTCTGTGTGATGTCTACAATGGGTTTTGAACTGCAAGGATGCCCTTCAAGTACAAAATACTGTGCTTAGACTAAATTTTCAACTTTTCTCAATTTGGATGTGGGCTGTACAGTTAATTGTTATTTTGCACACAATGACACCTCAGTTTGGATCCAGCCATATGCAAATCAGTTTTGACCTGGTTCCAATGGGAACAGTCCACCCTGAACTGCAAAGCCAAGTCCTCCCTGAACCGGAAAGTAAGCAACCCAGGGCCAGTTTTGCCCTAGTTATGAGTTCATCAGCCGGGTATGCTTGGTTCCAGTGACAAAGTGTGCATGGGACACATGTCTGGGCATGCCCATCCCTCTGAGGGCGATATATTAAAGTATACAAAAAGTGATGGATGGAATGCCTGAATTAATCTCAGCCACTGGTAATTATCCAGGGTCGGATCCCAGTCCATTGTTATTTTGCACACCAATCTTCCTCAGTTTGGACCCAGCTATATGCAAATCAGTCTTGACTGTACACCAAGAGGAACAGTCCAGCCCCAACTGCCAAGCCAAGACCTCCCTGTGAGAAATGGGGTTGTTTGTTGACTGGGTTGTGAGCCCTGGTCAAGCAACAGCCATAATCCCTTGCAGGGTGAACCACAAAAAGTCACTAATAACCTGTGCTTAACCCCAGTTAGCGTGGACCAAAAAAGCAGTCGGTCTTAACTTAGAGGCAACGTGAAAAGTATTTATGCAGAGTGAAAACAGTAATAAAGTGAAAACACAACACAAAAAAATCCTAAACAAATTTAGAAAAATAGAGTAAACTTTAATAAATTATTTGATACCAAAACGATAAAAATCTAATCAGTAGAACCGGAGTTATGAATGTTAAAATATTTTTGTGAAAACTAACACCTAAAAGATAAAAACGCCAACAGCAGACATCTAATCGTGCGGGACTGGGTCAAAGTTGAAAAATTTGCCCGACCGTGATGGAACGAACTTCGATACAAGAAGAGGGTTGGCTCCAGTCAGAGCTTACCTTTGGACGTGAAAGAAATTCTCATAAAAAGTGTCTGAGAAGGTAAACTTCAGCTAGGCAAGGCTGCAGGAGGTGTCCTAGGAGGGAGCATTGTCATTGGGTGGCTTTGGGTCGAAGCTGCGTTGAAGATTTCTACATTCGGACCTAGGCACCGAAATGGAAGTCGAAAATCTCCAGCGGGGCGAGGCAGAGAGCTGTAGCCGAAGACAGTTGCACAAGTTGGGATACTCCCTTGGTGTAGGACAGCTGAAAAGGATATGCTGCTCTGAAAAAAGTGCATAGCGGGAGAAGCCGGAAAGTAAATCCCACCACCGATGCACCTGGGGCGGATAGGCGACCGGATTCGTCCCAGTCTCCTCCTAGTTTTCAGAGCAGTGTTTGACCAAAAGTCCCCAGGCTTTGGAATTGGCAACTAGGGCACATTTAGCAGCACAACAAAGGGTCCAGAACTGGCAGGACACCTCTTGGGGGATAAAGATTCCCTAAGGCTGGGTCCAGGTGCGGGTTCATGATAGTGGTAGCCTTTTGTGTCCCTGTGACTGTGAACAGGAGGCCAGCAAACTAGCCTTTGGAGTCACTTCTGGGTGTCCTGGGTGCAGAAGAAGATATAGGGCTCAATAGCAGGACGGGCCTCTAAAGATTCAAGGCAGGCTCCAGGCATCAATGCAGTCCTACCAGCTATAGCAGCAGACCGGCAGAGTGCACAGCATGGCACAAAAGCAGTCAGTGCTTTGAGACTCTTTCCACAGGTCCAGTAGTGAACTGAAGATTGGGTTTGAAGGTACTATTTTTATACCCTGGTGCCCTTCTGCTGGAAGGTGGAAGAAACTTCTGGAAAGGTTCTTTGAAGTGCATGACATTTCCTGTCTCCCTGGCCCTGTCTCCAAGCTGGCTGCAGTGACAATACAGGGTTGTTAGGTCCTTTGTGGGAAGGCAGAGCACAGGCTATTCAATTGTAAGTGGTGCTGTGACCAGCTCTGCCTTCCATCCTGCCAGCGGATGGCCCATTCAAGCACACCTAATCCCTCTATTGTGTGGTGCAGCAGAGACAGAATATCGAGTTGGAAATGTCAACTTACACAAATATCGAGTTGGAAATATCGTGACACAGAAATATCGACAGCAAGAATATAGTGGTGAAGAATATCGACTTTAAAGTAAGAAATATCGTTTAAAAAAAATTGAAGTCATTAATATCGTTTGCAAAAATATAGTTGTTTAAAATATCGATTATTTAATTAGTGTTATGTATTTTAGTATGTATTTTAAATGTATGTGATCTATTTTATCACATATTGCTTTTGTTTTTTAATATATATGTTAAATTTTTAGTATTTAATAATTTTATTTTAATTACATTTTGTGTTGTTTAATTCTGTAGTGGGTTGTGGGTTTATAGGGGAATAGGGTGGGAAGTAATTTAGTTATAATAAATTAATTATTATTTTTTATTTATTAGTATTTATTTAATTTAGATTTTATAGTGTTAATTGTGGGAATTAATTTACTATTAATTAATTATTAATTGGTTGTTAATTATTATTAATTAATTAATTGGTAATTATGTTAATTGTGTCATTTGTTTAGGAGCGGGTGGTGGGGTTTATAGGGGAATAGGGTGAGAAGTAATTTAATTATCATAAACTATTATTTTATATGTATTAATATTTTTTTATTGAAATGTTTTTCTGTTAATCGTGGGCAGTCATTTATTGATAATTATTTATTAATTGTTTGTTAATTATTATTAATTAATTAATTGGTAATTCATTATGTTGTGTCATTTTTTTAGGAGTGGGTCGTGCGGTTCACAGGGGTAAAGGGTGGGAAGTAATTTATTTTTAATTAATTAATAATTATTTGTTAATTAATGCTAATTTGTTAATTAATGCTAATTAATTAATTAAAATTTAAATATGGCAATTGTGTAATTAATTTTAGATGAGAGTTGTGGGGTTTATAATGGTAAAGGGTGGTAAGTAATTTCTTTTAAATTAATTAATACGTTGTTAATTGATATTAATTTATTATTTTAAAATTAAATATGGAAATTGTGTAATGATTTTTAGGTGTGGGTTGTGGTGTTTATTGGGGTAGAGGGTGGAAAGTAATTTATGTTTAATTAATTAATAATTAGTTGATCATTAATATTAATTCATCAATTGATAATAAATTAGGGTAATTGGTTTTTTTTGTGTGTGGGTTTTGGTTTTATGGGGTAACGTTTGGGGAGTATATTAATATTTATCTGTTTTACTTTGTTTTTTAATTAATTATATTTCTTTAATTGATAATTAATTATGTTCATTATGGAGGTACATTTAAAAAAAAAAATGTAGATGTGTGTTGTGAATTGGGTGGTGTTATAGGGCAGGAAATAAAAAAGATTAAATTTATGTAATAATTAATGTTTTTGTTTATAAATAATTTCTATTTTAAAATAGTTATTTGTTTGTAAATTATTTTTAAAAAATGTAATATAATATATCTAGGTATTTGTTATATCTATTTAACATTATAATATATTTCTATCTTTTGTAATTTTTTACATTTTTATATATGTTTTATTTTTTTGATTTTTAAAATCTTTTGTGTTGTTGATAATTTGTTTGGTGTCCATTACGATGTCGGGCGGATAAAAATCCGCCATCAACCACAGTGGCGAAAATCCGCCCGCCTACACCGTCTGAATACCGACCGAGCAATTACAATGCCGCGAACCGAAAACCGCCGGAGGCGGAAAATAAACAGAAAATACCGCCCGCCCATGTCCGAGTCTAAGTCCATCCGCCCGCCATGGACGGAAAGACGCACGACAAGCCAAAACCGCCCGCCCTGACGACCGAGACACCGCCCGTTAAATTAGGATCGTACCGACATGAGCGCGGGAAATCCACAAATACACCGCCCGCCAGCGCAAACAACAGTGACGAAAATGGACACGGCGGAAGCCCTGGCGGCCACGTCCATGCACAGAAACCATCCGCTGACGAAAACAAACACACACAACATGGCTAACAAGTCCACACAGCAACCCACGCACAAAAACACAAACACAGTACACATCCCTGAAACACCCCCCCTCCCCCCGGACAAACAAATCAACTACAAATCCCAGAACACCAGCCACAACACACCTGAAAGCAACAGACCATCATGACACAACCACATAGGTAAGTACAAAACCAGCCCCTTCACAGACCACAACCCCTGCAACATTACAAACTGAGGACGAAAGCACACAACACAGCGAGACAGAAAGGACAGCAGCACACCACAGACACGCACCTATCACACCCATCACCACCACCACCAAACACCTGACCCACAAACCCCTGCACATCACACACCACACACCGCACCAGCACCACAAACACCAAAACACACACTATGGCATCAGCACAGAATGCCCAAGTTCACTTCCACCGAGCTGACGGTCATGGTCGACGAGATCGTCAAGGTGCACCCACAAATCTATGGCAACCAGGTCCAACAGACACCACTATCCACCAGAAACCGGTTGTGGAGCAGGATCGTAGACCAGGTCAATGCAGTCGGGAACGTTCCACGCAACAGAGGAGAAATTAACAAAAGGTGGAACGACCTCAAAAGCGTGGTCAAGAAGAAGGAGACCAAAAATCGAGAGCTGGCTGCCAGGACTGGCGGAGGGAATCCCGCGCTATTCAAGACCTTCAAGGCGTGGGAGGAGAAGGTGCGAGTCATCATACATCCGGAGATCCTCACCGGATTACCAGGGGAGTGGAGGCTGGTAAGTACAAACAAACGTATACCAGCACACCGCTATGTAATCACATGCACTACCACCATGCCATAGCTCCTAGGGACAAACCCCCCATGTCCAGTACACAATACACAAGACATCACCCACACATGCAACAGACACTCACACACACTCAGCCCAAAGCTACCAACTAACAAAACCATGGGGGCATGTGTACAGTCAGCCAGCACCGCAACACCCACCAGGTCCCCTTGTACTCCAGATGCGCCAGAATGAGCAATCCCCACACCCACATCCATGTGTCCGCCATAGCTGCACTGACCGACAAGTAACAGGTAAGTAGCCGGAACACAAAGACAGTGGTTCGGAGGGGGACAGCTGAAGTAAAACACCCACCAGGCCCCCACTACCACAGACCAGCAAGGTGGAGCACACCCCACATCCATGTGTCCGCCATAGCTGCACTGACCGACAAGTAACAGGTAAGTAGCCGGAACACAAAGACAGTGGGTCGGAGGGGGACAGCTGAGTAAAACACCCACCAGGCCCCCACTACCACAGACCAGCAAGGTGGAGCACACCCCACATCCATGTGTCCGCCATAGCTGCACTGACCGACAAGTAACAGGTAAGTAGCCGGAACACAAAGACAGTGGGTCGGAGGGGGACAGCTGAAGTAAAACACCCACCAGGCCCCCACTCCCACAGACCAGCAAGGTGGAGCACACCTCCCTCCCAGTACCATGTGGCATCCATTGCATTGCGCACTCAGAAACAACCTGTGGGTGGGAAAATGTACAGGGCGGGCGTCTATAGGCATGAGGACTGTACTACGACTGACACATGGGACATGTCACGTAGCAGAGGAACACGCAGCACTGCTCCCAGTCACAATCATGAGACCAATGTGCACACGGACATGTTCAACAGAGTCAAACCCCACATGACCCATCACAGATACAGCAACACCTAAGGAGCCACGTCTGCATGCACAAGTCCCACTGGAGCACAGACCCACACGGCAGGCACTGTGCCACCCATCACACACATCAGCAACACCATCGAAGTCCTGTCCATGTAGTCCTCACTGCCTGTCACCCACACATCGTACAACAACGCCCACGTAAGACAGACCGTACTAGAAGTAACAGCTTGGAACCACAATATTGCACACAAAGACAACTGGACCCATGAAACACACAGGCACACAATGCACATTCAACATATCATCCATCTCATCTCACAGCCACATTGTCATGAAAGGTATGTCATCCGAACAGCTGGCCCTCATACAGTAGTCATGCTAAGATACCTGCCCATGACAAATCAAGTGCCTGCAGTGACTGAAGCGCACGTCACACTGCGAGTAACAACACACATAATATAGTCAACACCCCAAGAGCACAGCACTGATGCACATGTACCAGGGCAGCACGCACACAAAGGAATTGGCCCATCTGCAATACGTCGTGTGGCACACAACAAGCACGAACTCACAACATTGCTACCAATGTGATGTCCATGAATGATAACAGTCAGCAGATATTCCGGCCATGTGAGACAGACACACACCTTTGTCTATGCACTGTCACGTTGCCAGAACACATGTCACGTTCTGCACCCATTACCCACAGTATGTACCCCAAAAGCATATTTCAACCCAAGAGCGTTTAGGGGCTGTACCCCCTTTTGGCATCAGCGTACCTAAGCGTTCCATCCTTCCCCCTAAACCATCGTTCAACCCAACATCGTCGATGGTCCTGGAGCACGCATACACACGAGCCACAAAATGTAGGAGCATAGCAACACACACCCATCGGCATTGCTAATCCGTCCCATGCCACATGTCCACATCACACAGACCCATTGCCTAGCCCACGCATACACACATCGTACATCCACACACAT
This sequence comes from Calotriton arnoldi, assembly GCA_963921515.1. Classification (NCBI taxonomy): domain Eukaryota; kingdom Metazoa; phylum Chordata; class Amphibia; order Caudata; family Salamandridae; genus Calotriton; species Calotriton arnoldi. The sequence goes on from CAWUFW010008255.1 coordinate 729,487, forward strand.
GCCACTGGGAAACCTGTGCACGACAGTGCACGAACTGTGAATGTCAGACAACCAATACATACTTTGCTAGGTGCAACACAATGACCCATCTCATTCTCCCCACAGGTGCCAAACTGCTGGATGCTGGAGAGGGTGACAGCAGCCAGCACAGCCAGTCCGCAAGCCCCCGACCCGGACTCACGGATGTAGAGGAGCTGGACACCTCTCCGGACACGGACCACCCAGCAGGCCCATCTGGAGTGGCAGGGCACAACCGCTCCCCAGGGCCCCTCCTGCCCACCAACCCATCACCCAGGGCTGCTGACCAGTCACAGACCCCTGCTGCCACAGCCGTTGCGGCCACCACCACCGCCGCAACCACCACCACCGCCGCAACCACCACCACCACGCCATCCCTCGCCACAGCCCCTGCGCAAGGGTCGGCACGGCCGTCGGGCTCCACCCTGGGAGCCAGAGCGAGGACTGTGGTGAGCAATGTGGCTAGTGGGCAGGTCGGTGGCAGCAGTACTGGTAGGAGGAGCAGGGCCAGGCCAACGCCAACTGTGCCTGGGAGCCAAGCCCTGCCGCCAATCGACAGAGTCCTTGGGGCCTATCAAGAGGCCCAAGGAGAATGGGCCAGGTCGGCTAGCGACACGCGGGAGGTCCTTGCGGTGTTGAGGTCCATGGACGCCCATATGGCCCAAATCGCGGCCCTCATGGGCCAGCTGGTGGTGGGGGAGGGCACAAGCAAGGCCAGCAACACCACCTCCGCCACCACCTGCTGTGGCGCAGGCTCGTGCAGCATCGCGTTCCCCTGCGTCCACAGCGAGTGAGCACTCCTCAACCACCACCAGCGGAACATCAACACCCCCTACCAAACGTGGAAGGGGCCGTCCGAAGAGGAAACAGGTGTCCAGAGAGGACTTCGCACGCACCAAACGCCAGTGAGTCAGCCAGCCACCTTGACCACCTACTGCATTGACTTGTAAAACGATCCTACCCCACACTGCCATGTGAATGGCATGTGTCTGTTGGACTGTGGACATAGAACTCCATGGGTACACCTTGACCATCACGCAGCCATGACCGTCAACTCATTGTCACAGCATGCACCACATTTGTCATCACCTTGCACACAATCACATGTCACCGCTGTTAATAAATACACCTTGATCACAATCGGCTTAATGTGTCCTGGGTATATTCCACGATGTGCAATCGCCACCATGAGCAGAAATGCATCTGCTGTGTGGCATGTCGATGGGACAGGAGAGGCTGTAGGGACCTAGGGCTGAAAAACAGAACAAGAGTACATTCAATGAGTGTGTCACACACTCATCACACAGTACTTGTCACCAACTACAAGCAATGCACACACATCTCACAGAGCAACAGGGCACAATGCTACAGCCACTGTCAGTGGCATACCAACCTGGACATGGACCATTGACACATAGCACTCAGTGAACAAAAGGCCCCCGTGACAGAGCACACATACACCTGCACAACTACAGCTACATCAGCCGTCGTACATGGACACTCACCGTCAAGTGAAGTAGCGGGCGATGAGCTGCTGACGCACATTCACAGCTTCATCCTCTCCACTGTCCTCTTCACTAGAGCTGACCTGGTCTGCAGGCTGGGGCCCTGGTTGATCTCCGTCATCCACAATTAGGGGGATCTGCTTGCGGATCGCCAGATTGTGCAGCATGCAGCAAGCCACAATTATCTGGCACACCTTCTGTGGGGAGTATGCCAGTGCGCCCCCGGTGCGGTCCAGGCATCTGAACCTGGACTTGAGGAGGCCAAAGGTCCGCTCAACCACACGTCTGGTCCTCCCATGTGCCTCATTGTAGCGGACATCAGCTGGGCTCCCAGGACGTCGCAATGGGCTGAGCAGCCACGGCCCATTCGGGTAAGCAGAGTCACCTGGGTGTGAGGGACACAGAGAACCGTTGCAATTCCAACTGTACACAAGACAGCATCGCACAGCCAGCACGCTACACTACTCCACATACTCACCAACAATCCAGCCACGGTCCGGTTGCAGATCGGTCATCAGACGTGGTAGGATGCTGTTGCGCATGATGTGCGCGTCATGGGCCGATCCTGGGAATTTTGCACACACGTGTGAAATCACCATGTCCGCAAGGCACACCACTTGCACATTCAGGGAGTGCGTGTGCTTCCGGTTGCGGTAGAGGTGCTCAGTGGCCTGTGGTGCAACAAGGCCAACATGGGTGCAGTCTATTGCACCAACAACGTGGGGGATTCGTCCAAGAGCATAGAATGCACCCTTCATTGCCGCCAATTCACGAGCCCTGAGGAAGCGGATGTATCTGTTCCTATACAGCATCATGGCTGACAGTACATCCCTGAGCACCATGCTGAACATGGGTTGGGACATCCCACCTCCACTGCCCACTGTGTGCTGGAATGACCCAGTGGCGAACAAATGCAGTGCAGCCATCACCTTAGCCGTGGGGGTGAATGCTGTTGGATACACCCTGCGAGGACGGAGGTGGGGTTCCAACAAGGCACATAGACGATGCAGGGTGGGTCGGTCCAGACGATATTTGCGGATGACCTCCACATCCACCATGTCTGACAGCAATTGGTAGGGGCGATGAATGTGTGGTCTCCGCCTAGGAAAGATGGAAGTGGACACATGTCAAAGCAACACGCCACATGGCATATTCACATACACAAAACATAAATGACTGAGCAGGCAATTGAATGACAGAACGGCTGACAAGTAGGGACAGCACAGCCACAATACACTTACACAGGTCCCCTACCAATAGCAATGGGCAGTGACACACCCCATTGCCATGAGCATGCACATGGGGATCTAGGCCTCAATAACTTGTAAGGCATGCTGATGTTAACAGACTGCATATTCGGCAAGCGGCAATACCACGGCAACATGACTAGCTGCTGTGCATCACACTGCTTCCGAGGCTGGGTGTGTAGGGCACACACCAATAACGCTATGGACACAGGCTGAGCGGCCAAAACAAGTGGGACCTGTGGCACGAGGGGATATGAGACAGTCATTGATGTCCCTACTGCACCCTAGGTACAGCACTGTACGGATCACACCTCCAGAAACATTGACAGGTGTACACATTGACAGCCCCATGCCAACACGGCTGTGTGCTTGCAACTACACATCACAAGTGACACGTAACATTGCATGTGCCAAGTGGCAGATGTACATAGTGAAAGATGGCATGTGTGTGCATATGCATGTCCCATGCTCCCATGCCAATGTGTACATGATGATGTGCCAACAGACATGTGGAGGCTGAGCACTGGCCGTCCCTGCCTATGCACACAGCATGTTGTGGCCCTGTCCATTGTGGACCTGCACCCACACGCAAATCATGGCCACACCTGCAGATGCATTGCGCACATTATACTGTGTGGTGCACATGGCATCAGCGGACTGTACCCGCCATGGGCCAGGCCCTTACGGCCAACTCCAATGACCCTCGCGGTTGCACCCTGCGTGTTCCACTGTGGAGGTAGGCGTCCATGGCCAGCCGGGAGCAGGCCAACGTCTGCAATTGTAGCTGCCAGACATGGTACACGAATTGCAGCAGCTTGTACCCACTGAAACTGCCCCAGGGGGTTATATGTGTGTGTCAGTGGGACAGGCATAACCACAGCTACCTGGCACTGCAGCCTGGCACCCCTCGACAACACCTGCTGCTGCCACCACTCCACCTACACGTGGATGACGCTGAGGACATGTCCAGGTCCACTCACCAGCGAGGAGCTGGAGAACCTGGATTCCGTGCTCCACGCACACTGCATATGGCTATTCCTTGCGAAAGTTGTGTGTGTGAGACAACTGCAGTGTGTGTGGGTGTGCATGTGGGGGACACACATGTCGTTGCTCCGCAGCACTATGAGTCAGGGCCTGTGGTGTACAAACATGCACTGCTCACCATGCTGACTGCAGGTGGCATGGGTATGTGAGCTCTCGGGCGCTTTGACCTGTCTGTCCCTCCCGAGTGGTGGTACATGGCAACTTCATGTCAGACATCCAGTGACACAGACAATTGGCAATGCAGGTCTCAGTGCACTTGTTGGTCGTGTGGAAGTCAGGCTGGGGCCATGCTGCCCTTCTCAGTCCCAGCAGGCCTGGCCTGCACATTGACTGCACAATGCCAGTAGGTGCCAACACAGACTGCCTAGTGGGTTACATGTGTCTCCTGTTCAGGACCCCCCGGATGAGCGCTTACTCTGCACTGTCGATTGGACACACCATGCCTCGTGATAGGGATGTGTGTGAGAGATAGTGGCACTGAATGTGACCTTTGTTGCGGGGTGGGCCATGCACAGAGCGAGTACGCTGATGGTTGCGCAGTGTTGGTCACAGTGGGTACACCCACACAGATGTGTTGCCTTGTGATCTTTTTCTGGGTCCGCCTGACAATGGACAGTAGATGTGGGCAGGCTACACATTGCTCGATGTGCTGTCTATATGCATGTGCCTTCACACCAGGCACAACTGCCCCTGCACATGTGACCCCTGCTGCACTCAGTGCTGGGTCTGTTGAGCTGATGCACCATCTGTGCGTGGGGCAGACAGCTCTGCTCACTTCCGTCATTGCCCATGACATCACTTTGCCGCAGGTGACATGGATCATGGAGGGCCCACATGTACGCGTGGGTGGACTACACAAGACTGTCCAATGGTTGTCACCCCCAGTCAGTGCTTCGAATGGGTAGTATGTGGTGCTGGTACTCATTTTAATGTGTCGAGTGGGCGGGGCTGGGTGCGGGGCTACATGCAAGACATGGGTAGTTCATCGGCTGATCTACTAGTTGCAATACACACGAGACACGTCTTTTTCCGACCACATCAGGGTCATTCCTTAAACTGGTTGAAAATCATACAGTCAACTTTTGCACTGTCCTCATGGCCTCCCCTCGCTCGCCCCAATATGCGTTTGCACCTGAGCAGCTAGCGCATGCACAAGCATCTCCAAGCTCGCCCCAGAGAGGCCAAGGAGTGTATGTGTGGGTCCAGTTGAACAAGTGGTCTGTCTCACAGTATGATGAGTGGCGGGACGCCGTCCACATGCGTGGTGCCACGACTCGAGACCCGGGCAACATTGACAATGCATGACAGGCTCCGCAGTCCGGATACACCACCTGCAACACACAGAGGCTGTAGCTGCCCTAGCGGGCCAGGCCGCGTCCAACTGGAGCTCATGGCCCCACACATTCACTCTTTGGCCTCTCTGGTGCGAGCTTGGAGATGCTTGTGCATGCGCTGGCTTCTCTGTTGCAATGGCATGTAACGTGTGTGGGTGTATTGTCAATGGGTGGGATGGTGCGAGCCACCTTCCGTGACGTCACTCCTGCTTGTGATGTGTGCGTCCCCCCACTACTTCCATTTGACTTGTGCCATACTACACATTGTGGATGTGTTGCCTGCGTGATGTGACCAGGATGAGCGCGCCATGACCTCTCACCCACCATGCCCTACTGCCATCCCGTGCCCTGGATTGCCTGTGCAAGTGGACAATGTTGGGGATACACCAGGTCAACAGGGGATGTGAGTGCCTTGGCAAGGGCCTGCGGACGCGCAGCAGTATCCGGCATGTCCACGGAGGGTGGGCTGATGTCTACACTTGATGCAGCATTGATCGTGTGCCCGCCTGTTGTGCACACACAAGTTCACATTCATCACCAGACAGGTGGTCTTTACAGATTCCCAGGGGAGCGCCAATGTACTGTTCCTGAGTCCTCCCAACACAGCGTGTTTCAACATTGCATGTGCGCACTTACCCGTCACACCCACCCACCTGAGCCATGCGTAACTCCCGCTTCACATGACACATGTGTGTCTCCCACAGTTGTGCTACTCATTTGCGTTGACATCCAATGACAGCGTCATCTCACGACTGCCGTGTACTTCACACACTCTCATCCTCACTCATTCGTACTTGTGAAATGAATCAGCAGAGACACATTTTTGCTTCAAGCCATGTATTGGGACTTATGTCCTCTGTGATGCAGTATAGTGGACACTACTGGCAGCGAAATGCATGTGGAGGATATACTCAGCATGTTTACACATAGCATAGGGTGTAGGGGTACATGTGGTTAGTTGTTGACTGTGGGATGTGGGCTTCAGAGTTACAACTGCTTAGCCGTTGGTGTGCTAATGTACATTTGCTAATTACTGTGGTGCTGCTGACTTTGACACAGACAGTATACATTTACCTACCAGTCCGCTTGTCATCATGGGCACAGTGCATCTCAGTTCCATGTTACAGGTTTGCTGCTATAGTTACTCATACACACGTGCATGGAGGTGACATCAGGGCATGGGCTTACGTGCATGCAACGCCGTCCCACTTGTTGTTGCGATGTGGTGGGTATTGGCCATGTCACAGTCACTGGGCTCATGTTGTTGGTGGATGCACTTGGTGTCCATGCGAAGCTCCTGGCACGGACGTTCAGAGGGAGGTGAGGTGACAGCTCTCACATACTACAGCAGGACGATTACTGTACACTGACCGGTGCATATGTTCATGGGCGCAGGATCCATATCATGGCATGGTTGTACGTGCAGTTCTGTCCATGTGGTTGCCATACACAAATCACATGCCTCTGCCTCCCCCTGTTCATGCAGAGTTACTGGATGTGATGACGAACAGGGTGCATGTCCCGAAAAGTATCAGATGTCATGGCAGTGTAGTTGTTGATGTGGTGTCAGTTGCAGGTTGCCTGGTATAGTTGTTGTACTGGTAACTGCCTAGTCCGTGCGGAAGCCAAGCATGGGTACGGTGTAGGACATCATTGCTCAATTGGGGGTATGGCGGCGGGGCCCGACGAATTGACAGGTTGTCAGAAATGCAATACCTTCCAGCAGGGCTTCCATGGCATTGGTGGTGGACATGGTTGCCATCCAATGTAGCGGATGGTGGCTGTCAAGGTGTTGGTCGTGAGTTGTCCCTTGTAGGAGCATGATGGGACATGTTGGATGGCATTCGATGTAACTGTAATCCATTATCCGTCGTGTGGAGGCACAGTGGTCCCATTGCAGTGTGGGTCCGATAGTCGCCACATACGCCATGCCCCCATAGGCTGAACAGACCCTGTCGTCGGCGTCCAGGGGGTTGAATAGTTGTAGCAGGTCCGCCCTTGGACATGCCAGGTTGGAGAGACATAACTCCACAGGATATTAGAAGGGACACCTCCGACAGTAGAAGACGGGGATGACGCAGCTGAACAATGCGATGCGGTAAGTTAGTCGGTAACTTACGTTCAGCAAGGCCAGATTGTCACATCCCAATATCTGTATCAGGTTATGTTTGTACAGCTTGATCTGTCCGGCGTAGTTGGGTAGGTGTGGTGCAAGTGCCATTTTGCTGCAGGGCGCTGTGGTGGCGTGCTCCGGCTGTCTGTGCAGTCTGCAGTGTGCAACCTCCGACGTTGCTGGGAATTCTGTAATGGTCGTGGGGAGACAGGACTTGTGTTATGTTGGCTTGTGCGGAGGACACGGGCCCTCATCCCACATGCTTCTCTGAATGGTCAAGGTCAGTGGTGTCTGACTCCTTCCAGATAACTTGCATGTGAACCACATGGGGAGTGTTATCATTTCTTCTTTCCGTTGTGAATGTTCTTTGGTGTTATGCGCTATCTGCCCTGTGGCCGCTTCCCTCTGCATGCCTGTGTTGGGCTTTTTTGGTGCAATGACTGTTGTCTCCGGCTTGTTTAGTCGGGATGTGGTTTCACGGTGGGAATGGAAGGTCATTCAGTGCTGTCTCCTCTCCCGTGTGTGGGCAGCAGGCTGCGTTTCCGCTATACGTTGGGCCTTGTGTTATAATTGGTCCCACCTGTTGTCTGTCCCCGGTATCTTTGATGTTACGTATTGCATGTCTTGTTATTGGGTGCAGGGTGGCATCGGTGTTTCTGTGTGGTACTGGCGTACCTTTTCCCGACGGGGTCCATATTCTGCTGAGCGATGTTGCCTCCGCTGTGTGCTTCGCCGTGTTTTGCACACAGGGGTGTGTCCTAATGTGGCGTGACGTCACTGACATGTTCGGGTCACTTGTGTGACGTCAGGTTGGCAACAGTGAATTGCCGGTTGGGGACATGACTGTGGCAGGGCTGTCACGTGACATGTGCGTTCTGGGTGGTGCTGGTGTGTGTGGTGTTTGGTTGTGACCCTGTGTTGTTTGTGTGCGGCGCATGCATTGCGCTGCCGTTGGCCTCTGCGTTGTGCGCATGTGTGGGTGCAGTGGTGGATGTGTCGTGTCCACGCAGGGATGTCGGGGGGGCCATATACAGTTTTCCCGCCCTTGCTCTGTGTGCGCTGTTTGCGTGCCCCTGTTGTGTATCTGCCTACCTGCGTCGCCGCGGTGCGTTGACTCCTGGGTGCTGCATCAGGTAGAGCATGGGGAGGGCCTGCAGTGCTGGATTCATGCTCGGGGGTCCGCCTCTTTGCTATCCATACTGTGCGTTCGGTTTTGCGCCTTGCTTTCACGTGCGGTGTCTCTTAGCCGGGGGAACTGTTTGGTTCTGGCATCGTAATTTGTACACCGGGCGGTACGTGATTTTGTCAGGCGTTGTGTCTCCATTAGGCCGCGCTGCTCCGTGGACGGGCGCACTTTGATGGCGGAGGGCGTAGCTGGCTTACGGGCGGTGTTTGGCTGACTTTTCGCATCATAATTGGGCGGGCGTGTGGGCTGCGGCGGGCGGACGGTAACTGGTGGTTTTTCCATCCGCCAGCACGGCGGTGGTGCTTCCGCCCGCCATCCTAATGGGCCCCATAGTTTTTAATTTTGAACTGACTCCAGTGGGAATATTATTTTTTACCCCCCAGCTATCCAACACTATCCCTATTGTTGCACTAATTGGAGTGGAAATAGTATTTTGTACCTCTACGCTAGCCAACACTTTCCCTATTGTTGCACTAACTGGAGTGGGAATTGTATTTTTTACCCCTCCGCTATCCAACACTTTCCCTATTGTTACAGTAACTGGAGTGGAAATAGTAATTTCTACCCCTCCGCTGTCCAACACTTTCCCTATTGTTGCACTAACTGGAGTGGGAATAGTAATTTTTAACCCTCTGCTATCCAACATTTTCCCTACTGTTGCACTCACTGGAATGGTAATAGTCATTTTAGTCCTTCGCTATCCAACACTTTCCCTACTGTTGCAATAACTGAAGTGGGAATAGTAATTTTACCCCTCCGCTATCCAACATTTTCCCTACTGTTGCACTCACTGGAGTGGGAATAGTCATTTTTACTACTCCGCTATCCAACATTTTCCCTACTGTTGCACTAACTGTAGTGGGAATAGTAATTTTTACCCCTCCGCTTTCCAACACTTCCCCTACTGTTGCACTCACTGGAGTGGAAAATTTAAGTTTAAAGACTTTTAAATAGTTTAATGTTTTAATTTATAATGTAATATTTTTTTATTAGATTTTATGTTATAGGTGTATGTATATATATATATATATATATTCACTGAAAAACCATAGGTTTCAGGCACGTTATAGTTAGAAATTAGTATTTAAAAAACCTTACAAATTCACTGAAAAAACCATAGGTTTTAGGGACAGTTATAGTTAGTTGGACATTGCACTCGTACAAAACCCGTGAAATTCCCCCGTTATAGTTAGTTCAGCTAACTATAACTCGCGCCCCCGCAATGCACTGCTGATGACGTCACATATTACATCACTCATGACATGGTCAGTGACATCACTGATGACATCACTGATGACATCTCAAATGACATCACTGATGACATCATCCAGTGACTGTGTGTTTCTGTAAAGTTTAAATATTTTTAATATATATAGGGAAAGGCGTATTGAAGAATGAGTGGGTGTATAAGTGTCTGTATGGATGATTTAGTAGGTGCGTGACTAACTCTATAAGTGAGTGATTAAACATATCTAACTGAATGCATGGGTTAGTGACTAAACTGGGTGAATGTCTGTATCCGTCTGTCTATTGCTGTGTAAGTGGCTGCATGGGTTTGTGAATAGCTACATGAGTGTCTAAATGAGTTATTGATTGGTTGTCTGAGTATCTGTATGGGTGCCTGAGTGTTTGTGTGGGTGGGGTGTGTGCGACTCTGTGCATAGATGTGTGAGTGGGTGATTCACTGGGTGGATGGTTTCAAGAGTGCATCTGTGATAGACTGTATGGGTGGGTAAGTGTGTGTAAAGAGTGTGTTAGTGAGTAAATGTATGTCCTAGTGGTACATGTGTGAGTAACTACATATGTGAAAGGCAGTATATATGTGTGTTGGAGTATATAAATAGCTATAAGCGAGAGTGTGTGATTGTGAGTGTGACTGTATGGATCAGTGTGTGCTTGTATCAGTGATTGTATAAGAGCGTAAGAATGTGCCAGTATTTGTATGAGTAAGTGAGCTGGTGTGTGTATAACTGTATAGGTGAGTAAATGGCAGTGTGTTTAATTATTTGCATGACTGACTAGGTGTGTGAGTACCTCTATGGATGAGTGGTGGTGTTTGAGTGTCTATATAGGAGTATGAGTGCATATGATAGTCCTGTACTGAGTGACCGTAAGTATGAGTGACTGTACGGGTGAGTGAGTGGATGTGTGTGTAGACCTAAGAATCAGTGAGTGGGTATGTAGTTATTGGTGTTGGAGTGTCTATGGTTTTGCGAATGGCAGTCTGTAATTTAGAGTGAGTGTATCAAAGGTTATATTAGGGTGTGAGGAGGTGCATCAGATTATCACGTGGATGATGTCATCAGTGATGTCATTTGAGATGTCATCAGTGATGTCATCAGTGATGTCACTGACCATGTCATGAGTGATGTAATATGTGACGTCATCAGCAGTGCATTGCGGTGGCGCGAGTTATAGTTAGCTGAACTAACTATAACGGGGAATTTCACGGGTTTTGTACGAGTGCAATGTCCAACTAACTATAACTGTCCCTAAAACCTATGGTTTTTTCAGTGAATTTGTAAGGTTTTTTAAATGCTAATTTCTAACTATAACGTGCCTGAAACCTATGGTTTTTTCAGTGAATTTCAAAGGTTTTTTAAATGCTAATTCCTAACTATAGCATGTCTGAAACCTATGGTTTTTTCAGTGAATTTCAAAGGTTTTGTAAATGACAATTTTTAAATGTATTAATTGTTATATTAATTTTTTTGATACTGATTTACTACATTTTTTTAAACTATTTATTTTTACATATTTTATTTTTTAAATTACATTGTAATTACATTATACATTACATTACAAAATATACTTTCTCAGAATGAATTACTTTAGTTTAAATACTTTGCAAATAGGCAATAGACTTTTAAGTACAGTAGTTACAGTTGTTGCAATGGGCAACACAATTTCAAACACAATGCAACATTGAGCTCAATGTGAATTTCTAGTTAAATGCAATTAGTTACTTTATGGATTACTTTTCTAACCACAGGACTGGATCCTAGATTCAGTCCTGGGACATCTCCTGTAAACAGTTGAGTAAAAGCGTTTTGGTTACAGTAGTGATTTTTAAGGAATATTATTGTATTTTAAAAGTTGACACACAGAAACTTTTCACATAGAATCACCAATGTTATCCTATGGGAGGAAATTCACTTAGCAGGTAAGTAGTGTTATCGTTACTTTTTCTTACTCAGTGGTGGATCCTGTATCCAGCACTGGTGCATCTCCTGTAAACAGTTGAAAGAATGCGTTTAAGTCATACAGGCGATTTTTAAGGAATATTTGTAGTTTGTGAAAATCGACACTTTGAAACTTTTCTGCTGAAAACCAGACAATGGATTCCAATGGAAGGAAATACAAGTTACTGGTAAGTACGGTTAGAATTACTTTTCAGGGTCAGTGCTGGGCTAAAAGATGCAGCACTGGGTTCTCTCCTGATAACAGGTGAGTAAATCGGAATTCGTAGTTCGGCTGATTTTAGAGGAATATTATAAAGTTCCAAAACTCCACACAGAAGAATTTCCAAGTGAAACCAGTCTATGTTAGCCTATGGAAGGAAATTCAAGTTACTGGTAAGTACGGTTAAAATTACTTTTCAGGATCAGTACTGGGCTCAAAGATGCAGCACTGAGGTCTCTCCTGATAACCGGTGAGTAAATCGGAATTCGTAGTTCGGCTGATTTTAGAGGAATATTTGTATGTTTCAAAAATCGACACTTAGAAACTTTTTCAGCAAAAAGCAGGCAATGATATCCTATGGAAGGAAATTCAAGTTACTGGTAAGTACGGTTAAAATTACTTTTAAGGATCAGTACTGGGCTCAAAGATGCAGCACTGAGGTCTCTCCTGATAACAGGTGAGTAAATCGGAATTTGTAGTTCGGCTGATTTTAGAGGAATATTATAAAGTTCCAAAACTCCACACTTAGAAGAATTTCCAAGTGAAACCAGTCAATGTTAGCCTATGGAAGGAAATTCAAGTTACTGGTAAGTACGGTTAAAATTACTTTTCAGGATCAGTACTGGGCTCAAAGATGCAGCACTGAGGTCTCTCCTGATAACAGGTGAGTAAATCGGAATTCGTAGTTCGGCTGATTTTAGAGGAATATTTGCACAATGGTGAAGGAAGGGGGTGGGGCCTGAAGTGACATGTCTGCAAACACGCCCTGTGGCGCGTTTTAAGTTGGAGAATTAATTCCTCCTCAATCCCGAGGGTCCCTAGGGGCCAACTGGCCCACCAGATACCTCCAGTATGCGCCAGAGAGCTGCGTTGCAGAGAGGTGTTCAGAGGCCACGCCCCTTTTTACAACACTCTGCAACGCAGCTCCGTGGCGCTTACTGGAGGTACCTGGTGGGCTAGTTGGCCCCCAGGGACCCTCAGGATTGAAGAGGATTTAATTCACCATCTTAAAACGCGCCACAGGGCCTGCTTTTTTCCTTGTGGGACCCCCTGAGCAGACCTAGGGGGTCAGGGTGTTTCTACCCTGCCCCCTTTGTGCGTTTTGCGCACTTGTGTTTTTTTTTTTAATTGGCGGATCCGCGCACCTTAAGCGCATCCCGCCGATTTAAAAAAAAAAAATGCTTTTATCTGCCCAGGGGGTCCTTGTGGGACCCCCTGAGCAGACCTAGGGGGTCAGGGTGTTTCTACCCTGCCCCCTTTTTGCATTTTGCGCACTTGTTTTACTGCTTTCTTGTTCCTCGGTTCTACTGAGGAACAAGATGGCTGCCAACACTTCCTGGTTTGGAGTGTTGACAGCCAATTAGCATGCAGCTCGTGGTCGGGAGGGTGCGCGGATCCACCGCGGCCATAGATATCGAAACTTTTAGTTTGGATTTTCTCAGCAACTACTGAACGGATTTACACCATTTTTAAAAAGGGTGCTATCTGAACCAAGCACTACCTTTTGCCAAATTTGGTGTAATTCCGTTCAGCAGTTTTTGCTGTAGCCTTGCATAAAGTTTCCTATGGGAAATTGATTTTTTCACTCTTATTTTTTGAATTTCTCCGCAACTACTGAACGGATTTACACCATTTAAAAAAAGGTCGCTTTCTGAACCAAGCGCTACCTTTTTGCCAAATTTGGTGTAATTCCGTTCAGCAGTTCGGGCTGTAGCCGTGGCTAAAATTTCCTACGGGAATTAACATGGAGAAAACATGTTTTGGGACCCCCCTTTTTTCTCGGCCCCCGCTTGATGAATCACCCCGAAACTTTCAAGACAGGAGCGGACCGGAGCGCCCCACTAGTTTTGAAAATTTCGCGATGATTCGTCAACCGACGCCAAAGTTATTGGGAATCGAATGTTACGGATTTCCTATGGATAATAGGTCCTAACTATAACTATCTACTGGCGACCGCCAGTAGATAATATATTTATTTGTAAATTTTTATATATTTATAAAATAAATTATAATTAATAGTTTATTAATTGTTTTAAAGTAAATATATATATATATATATAAAATTTTATATATGTATGTTTAAAAAATTTTAATTACATTTATTTGTTATATTTGTTAAAATGTATATTAAATCTAAATATTTTTTAAAGTTAATTTTATTATTTAATATATTTATTATTATTTTTTATATATATATTAAAATCGATATTTTGTACAACTATATTTTTTACATCAATATTTTTTTCTGATATTTTTGTACTTACCATTATAAAAATAGGATGTCGATATTTTTGACATCGATATTTATAACTTGATATTTATGTATGGGGATATTTTGGGGGTCGATATTCTATCAGTGAACCTTATTGTGTGACTGTCTGGGAGGAATTCACAAAGTCAGTCAGTTACACCTAGTCATGTGACCCAAGGCAGGGTACAAGCACAAAAGGACTAAGGGCAGAAAAATGCCAACTTTAAAGTGTCATTTTTAAAAATAGTGATCACAAACCCGACTTTACCATTAAATTGGGCTCTTCACCACAATTCCAAAGACACCAAACATGACATAGCTGCTTACCCCCAATTGGAAATTACAGCCTATTAAATGTAATCAGGAATCTCCAATGTTATCCTATGGAAGGCATAGGCCTCACAGTAGTTAGATATGAATTTGGGAGCTTTTCACTAACAGGACATGTAAAACTTAAAACTACGGGGCCGATTCCGATCTGGGTCGGAAAGCCCTCCGACCGAGCCGGATCCGGAGTGTTTTCCGACCGAGCCGGAGTCCTGCAGTCCGACCGAGCGAGTACGATGCGGCCGCATGCTGCCTGACTCGATTCGGTCGGACTCCCATTGAAGTCAATGGGAGCCGGTCGTACGACGCGTACATGGGCTCCCATTGACTGAATGGGTATGTCGCGAACAAGTGCGCCCCCTACAGTGGGTACATGTCGGTGCAACCCGCACCATACATACCTGTGTTGGGGAGACCCATGGGTCTCCCCCTGTGTTCGCTCTCATAAGGCTACGGGTTTTGGGGGGTCCGGCACGGACCCCGACGTCCGGCTCCGGGAGCTTTTTCGAACCGGACGCTCCGACTCGATCCGGCTGTCCGACGCGGCCATCGTGCGTGCCGCTCGGTCGTATGACGTCTCCATTGCGCGGTGCGATTCGTTTCCGTACGAGTCGGTCGGAGCGGTTCGGATCCGGAAACGGTTCGGTCGGAACACACGCATACAATCGCATCGTACTCGCTCGCTCGTACAGCTGTACGAGTCGGTCGGAAAACAAGCATACAGCTCGTACTTTTTCCGTCCGGATCCCGTTCGGAGAGCTTCCGACCGAGATCGGAATCGGCCCCTACATGTCCAACTTTTAATTATACTGCACCCTTCCCTATGGGCCAACTAAGGTCTACCTTTGGGGTGGCATATTCAATAAAAGGGGAGTCTAATGCTTTGCAAGGGTGTCAAAAGTGCATTTAGGCTGCAATGGCGGGCCTGGGACATGTTTTAAGATGCTACTTAAGTGGGTGGCACACTAAGGGGCCGATTCCGATCTCGGCCGGTAGGGCTCCGAATCGGATTTGGCATTACCGGATCCGATTCGGAGCCCTGTTTCCCGACCGAATCGTACGATGCGTCCGGGCGAGCGAGTACGATGCGCGCGCTCGCGAAATCTCCGACCGACTCGTCCGCAGGACCCGACCGCTCCGACCGACTCACACGGGGACAACTCGCACCGCGCAATGGAGACGTTCCCCGGCCGGGTAAGTACGATGCGCATCGCGACCGCTCCGACCGACTCGCGCAGTCCGGCTCCAAGGAGCTGTCAGAGCCGCACTTTGGGGGTCCGTGTCGGACCCCCTGGAAGCGTAGGCACGCGAGTCGCACACAGGGGAACCCATGGGTCCCCCTACACGTGCATGTACGAGCGCGACCCGCATCGACGCGAACACGCTGTAGGGGGCGCCCTTGTTCAAGCGTCGTGCCTATTGAGTCAATGGGAGCCCGTGTACGCGCTCGTACGACTGGCTCCCATTGACTTCAATGGGAGTCCGGACCGAATCGAGTCCGATGGCATACGTGCGCATCGTACTCGTTCGGTCGGACTGCTAGGGTCCGATTCGGTCGGAAATCTCTCCGGGTCCGGCTCGGTCGGAGAGATTTCCGGCCCGAATCGGAATCGGCCCCTAAGTGTTGCAGGCCCACTAGCAGCATTCAATTTACAGGCCCTGAGTATATGGAACACCACACTACAAGGGACTTATAAGTAAATTAAATATGCCAATCAGGTTTAAGTCAATTAAACCATGTTTCTGGGAGTGAGCACAAGCACTTTTGCACTGGTCAGCAGTGGTAAAGTACACAGCGTTCTAAAGCCAACAAAAACAAATTCCAGCAACAAAATTGGAGGTAAGTAGGCAAAATCTTTGGGGAAGACCGCTCTAAGGCTGACAGGTCTAACATATGTTCCCCCTGGCTGAAAGTGGGGAGAACTATCCAACCTCCTGGGAGTTCTCCTCACTAAGGCAGAAGAATCTGGATAGACCATCAGCATTGGAGTGGTCTGACTCAGGACATTTGTCCACTGTAAATTCCATTCCCTGTAGGGAAATGGACCACCTCAACAAGTTTGGATTCTCACCCTTCATTAGCATGAGCCACCTGTGACCTGTGGTCTGTCTGAACCCGGAAGTGAGACCCAAAGAAGTATGGTCTCAGCTTCTTCAGTGCCTAGACCACAGCGAAGGCTTCCCTCTCTCAAGAGCACTCCACCTTTGTTCCCTGACGAGTAGCCTCCTAGAGATGAAAGCTTCAGGTTGTGCTAGGCCTTCTTAATTGAGCTGTGATAAAACTGCCCCTATGCCATGCTCTGAGGCATCAGTTTGAGCTATGAACTCTTTGGAAAAATCAGAGGCCTTGAGCTCAAGGGCTGTGTGCATGGCCTGTTTGAAGGAGTCAAAGACTTTCTGGCAAGCCTCCATCCAGATCGCCTTCTTGAGCTGCTTCTTGGAAGTCAACTCTGTCAAATGGGCAACAATAGTGCCATATCTCTTGACAAACCTCCTGTTATATCCAGTGAGACCAAAGAAGTCCCTCAATTCAGTCTGAATTTTTGTTGGCTCATGTCAGATTAGTCTCTATTTTGGCTTGGAGAGGCTGCACCTTACCCCCACCCATAATGTGCCCCAAGTACACTACAGACCTCTGTCCTATCTGGCATGTACTGACATTGACAGTCAGGTCTGCCTGCTACCAAGTCTGAAGCCCTTCCTGCAGGTGAAAGAGGTGGTCCTCCTAGCTGCTACTGGAGACAGCTATGTCTTCCAAGTAAGCAACACTGAGGGCCTTCATACCAGGCAAAACCTGGCTCACAGGGGCATTTATCAGCCCAAGAGCAACACTTTATAATGAAAGTGGCCATCTGGGGTTGGAAAAGATCAACCTCTCTTTAGCCCCCTCAGTTAGGGCAACCTGCCAGTATCCTGAAGTCAAATCAAAAGTACTCAGGAACTTGGCAGCCCCTAATTTGTCAACGAGCATATCAGCTCTGGGAATGGGGTGAGCATCAGTCTTAGTGACTGAGTTGAGCCCACTGTAATCCTCACAGAAGCTGAGTTCTGGCGTGGTGCCCAGTGGGGCAGATTTTGGTACCAGCACCACTGGGCTGGAACAGGGACTACTGAAGTGTTCGATTACCTATTGCTAACATCTTAGAGATCTCCTCCTTGATGCTGGCCCTCACTATGTCAGACAGCCTGTACATTTTTTTTTGACAGAGGGCTGTCTCCAGTATCCATATCATGGGTACACAGATGTGTAAGCCCAGGAGTGAGGTAAAACAGAGATGCAAGCTGTCCCAACACCGGGCAACAGTCCCTCTACTGTTCCAAGGTCAGGGTAGGGGAGAGGTTGTCACCCTCCACATACCCATATTTTTCTTTAGATGACAGGATATCATGGAGAGGTTCACTCTCCTCCTACCCATCATCTGTCATCAGCAGATTGGAGACCACGGACCTCTCAAAGTGTGTTTTGAAGCAATTGATATGGAGTACCCTTAAGGAGTTTCTGGGGGTCTTCACCTCCACCAAGTAGGTGGCCTCCCCCTTCCTCTCAACTGCCTCTTAGGGCCCAGCCCAGTGATCTTGGAGGGCCCTGTGCTCCACTGTCTCTATCACCCACACTCTCGGCCCAGGTTCAAATTCCACCATGGTAGCCGTCTGGTCATACCATTACTTCATAACCTCCTGGCTGGCCTCCAAGTTCTCAGAAGCTTTCTTCCAGAATGTGGTCATCTAGTCCTGAGTGTAGCATGTCGATAACCACATCCTGGGGGGGTTCTTGGGAGCTTGCTCCCACCCCTCCTTTACCAGGCTGAGAGGTACCCTAATAGGGTGACTATACAGAAGCTCAAAAAGACTAAACCCTACTCACTTCTGTGGTACATCCCTGTAGTCAAAAAGCAGGCATGGCAAGAGGACATCCCACTTCTGCCTCATGGGTTCAGACAGGCCCATAATCATGCCTTCTAGGGTATTGTTAAATCTTTCATCAAGTCCATTGGTTTTTGGATGGTAGGGTATGGAGACTCTTTCCATATTGACTTCATGTACACAAACATGAAGTTGGTGCCCCTGTCAGACATCACTTCTTTGAGGAATCCCACCGAGTTAAAATCCGCGGCAGGTACCAAGCCACTGCAGGTGCAGTCACAGTCCTCAGAGATATGACCTCTGGGTACTTAGTGACATGGTCAACCAAGACCAGGATAAACCTGTTGCCTAAGGCTATTCTGGGATTCAAGGGTCCTACAATGTGGATGCCTATCCTTTCAAAAAGGGTGCCAAAGACAGGTAAGGGATTCAGTTGAGCTTTCAGCTTTTTCCCTGTGCTCCCACTAGCCTGGCATGTTAGTCAAGTCCTTCAGAATGCATCTGAGGCTATCCTCATCTGGGGCCAATACATGTGGGAGACAAGCCTGGCAAAGGTCTTATCTTGCCCCAGATTTCCTCGCTGGGGAATTTTATGAGCCAGTCCCAGTAGGAAAGCCCTGTAACATTGGGGGACTACCAAAACATGTGTTGCTCCATGCACATGTGTCTTAGGCTCACTATACAGGAGGTAATTCTTCCGATATATGAGGCAATCTCCACAGGTATCACCAGCTGCTTGGGCTTCAGCTTGCTGCTTCATGCCCTCCAAGGTTGGGGAATCCTTCTGTTCTTTACAGAACTCCTCCCTGGTGGATACACTTTCTGCTTACCCTCCAGCAAGGTCAGGCAGGTCACCAAGGGAGGCATTGGCCTCCCCGGTAGGCTCTGGGGTCCTCCTCCGGTGCCCCATCCACCTTTACCGTGGGACATTCAGAGGCTGGTTTCCCATGCCCCTTGCCCTTCCCTCTCTTGGTAGTTGTCTGGGCCATTTTACCAGGCTTCAGACCTCCTTGACTCCCCTCCTGGGCAGCCATGGACCTGCTGGTCATGCAGACCCATCAGGCAATCCCAACATTTCACTGTGCTCCAGATCAGTCCACAGGCATGGCAGGGCTCACAGCAATTTTCAGAAGACCTGAAGCCCCCTATTCAAATGGAATCAGGGCCACAGTGTGGTGGATCTCCCAGTTGTCTGCTACTACAACCTGGTGAAAAGTATAGGGCACTGCCTCTCTGCGGACACCAGATGACACCTGACAGTAGTCATATTGGCTCCTGTGTTCCTCAAAGCTTCCACCCTCTGCCTATTGATGGTGACCCACTGCCTTTACTTGGAAGTGTTTGAAGTCATGTGGTCTTTGGGCACTATCTCCTTGTCTGCCAGGGACACTAGGGTAATCTCAGTTGTCTCCCTCCACTAATTGGGGCCATCTCCTCCAGAAGCACTATTCAGGCCAACCTCAGGTTCTGCCCACCGTTTGGGGGCTGTGCCCTCTTGGGATACGTGGGATTGCCTTTGGTGTTTCCATACTGGTAATATTCATAGCACTTGTGACCAAATTTACCAGTCTTCTTGCCAACAAAGCCTTTCTTCTGGTGGCCAGATTGGCGATGGGACATTTTTCCATGAGAGCTATTCTGGGGGCCTTGAGAGAACTCTTTCTAGTTTTTAACTCTTCTCTCTTTCTTCTTGGGGGAACTCTGACCACCCTTTTGGGAGTCCCCCCAGAAGCTTTCTTGGAAACCCTGGTGCTGACCCAGAGGTCCAGCTCCTCAGCAAGCTTCCTGGGACCAGTCTGTTTGCTATCTACTAGGTGCTGTTGCAGCTCTGTAAAACAAGTGTTGAGCATGTGCTTACTAATAATTAGGTTGTATAACCCAACAAAATCTTGCACTTTGCTGTGCCTCAGCCAGTCCTTTTAGTGCCTTGCTGGAATAATCTAAGAAATTCACCCAAGACTGGTTAGTGAGTTTGTTGCTGTCCCTAAACCTCTGATGGTATTTCTCAAGCTCCGTCCAAATTTGGAAAGAAGGATGGCCTTCACTGGGGCATAATTGGTCTGGTCCTCCACCTCAAATGTAAGAAGTGTGCCCCTCCCCACTGTAGGCATGTACCTCAACAAGCTAGTCCCCCCAGTACTCCTCTTGGACCTTGTGTAACCGTAGAACTATCTAAAATGCAGAAAACCACTTATCAACATCATCTACCACCACATAAGGGGGCACTAGCTTCTCTTGCTCTCAGTTCCAGATCCTTCAGTCCTATCTCATGTGCCAACAAAAGTAATTTCTCAGCCTATGCTCTCTCAGCCTCCCTCCCCTCTGCATCCAGTTTCATTTTGGCCAGCTGCAGCTTCAGCTCCCTCTCTCCCTTCCTGTCATCCAGCTCCTCTGGGGTCAGACCCCTGGCACACATACTGCTCCATGCTCCATCCTGGGTATTCTGGTCCTCTGCAGTAGTTGAGTTGGACTTTCCTTGCAGCTCAGGACCCTGGCCTTGGTCAAACATCCCCTCATACTCTGATAGTGGTCCCCCCACCTCATTGTCACCCCCATCATCCTCTCCTGCGGCAGATTGCCACCTCTGCACCTCCTCAAAGGCTCTGAAAACTACTTGGAGATCCAGTTTGGTAGCCCTCTTATCTGCTTTCAGCCTTTTCTGTTTGCAGAGTTTCATCAGCCCAGCCCTACTGAGGGTGTCGAAGTTGCACAGCTTCATCTCCATGGTAAGAAGAAAAGTGAAGGTAGGGCATTTACATTTAGAAAAGGTAGAAAATATCCAATTGAAAACTAGGAAGAATTTAAAAAGAGGTCAACTCTGGTGTCAAAATATTTATGTGGGATTTTTGTGTAACACAAATCACTGTATGGTACTGCACAAACATGAGCCCAGTCCATACTGATGAACACCAATGTGAGAAACTGGGCTGTTGGTTGACTGGGGTGTGAGCCCTGCTCAAGCCATAGACACAAACCCTGGCAGTTTGAACCATATAAAGTCATTAAATTAATCTGAAGCATTCAGGCTTAACTTAGAGGCAATGTGTAAAGTATTTATGAAGCACACAAGCAGTATTATAGCAAAAACACAACACAAGAAAAATCACACCCCAATTTAGAAAAATAGAGTACATTTTGATGCATTATTTGACACAAAAATGTCAAAATTCCAATCAGCAGAACTGGAGTTGTGAATTCTGAAAGTTTTAGTAAAAACTTACACCTAAAATACAAGTGCCAGCCACAGGCTATTTAAGTAAGGTAGAGTAAGCAATTCTCAAAAGTATTAAACACATTGTTTGAGATTCCTTGAGTAAAATAGTGGTCAGAGATTACATACTATTCGTCACATATGTTTATTTTAATGCAGTTGAAAACAAATGAAAGCCTCTAATTTAATTGCAAGGCTGCAGAGAGCTTAGACCAGCCAACACATGTTTTGCCCCTCAGTGGTGCGCAGGCTTGGGTTTTTTTCAAGGGTAAGATGTTTTCTACATCAAAAAAAGCGTTGTTAGTCTCACATGGATTGTAGGTATTAATATTATGAAAGTCGATGTCAGTATGAATAACGATACATTCATGTATAAGAACCAAATTGCATTTCTTTTGACTAATTCGCCCATTATGAACTTTATGTCAACATCGGGTCAGAAATACATAGTCAGGCAGGCTCTGAGACCCAGGCCCCACGTCAATGATTGATAGATCACAGGTGGGGTGGCACGTAGTCGGCAGCAAAATGCATGAGCAGGAAATCCCAGATTTATCCCACAGAAAGGGGCGCTGACACCACAATGGTACAGGAACATTGGCCCCATTAAACCACAAATGGCCAGAGTGGGACAACCATTCCCAAAACACCATGAAATCAGATGCCACAAGTTAGGAACACATAGCCAATCAGGACACAGATCACGCTGTGATCACGTGCACCCCATGCTGGACATTGGACACATTAACCACTGGCCACATTGTGTCCACGGAAGGTCGAGGTCCACCTGGATTCCTCTTGAAATATATTAATTAATAGCTCCAAATACAGCGGTTCACATTCCTTACCAAAAAAGGATTGCCGGAACTGTTTAATTTCATTCAACAAATTGTATAAAATCCATGGCCAATCGATTATAAGTTGAGACAGTCCTTGGACCCTATGCCTGTACCTGTTCTCCCAGTCACACTGTTTAATTAAAAGAACTGGCCCTGTGTTGCCAAACGCCTCTTGTTTTTCAACATATTTCATGTTCAAGCAACATAGGTAAGCCAAATTAGTCTGTCCTTGTGATCCTAATCATATCTCCAGGAAGTAGATACTTGTGCTTGTTTAATAGATAAGTGACTTTCATAATGCTTTTGTAAGAGTGGTCAATATCTTTCATTAGTAGTGGTCTGTTCGGTCATTACGGTGCAGTCAAAAGTGTATGAAAAGTCCAAAAATATGGCTGACTGCGATGAGCGCCGTTCAGATACAAGAAGAAGATTGAGCTCAGTCAGTGCTTGCCTTTGGACTTAGGAGAAATTTGGAGAAAAGTGTTCTGAGAAGGTAACGTTCAGCAAGGAGGAAGTCTTGTTTTTGGGGAGCCTTGGGTTGAAGCTGTAGTGAAGATTTCTATGTTCCGACTGTCTCTTTTTTGGAAGTCAAAAATCTCCAGCAGGACGAGGCAGAAGGCTGTACCTGAGGACAGTACCAGTGACTCAAATGTCCTTTTGGTGAAGGACCGTTGTACAGGATTTGCTGCTGCAGAGAAGAACGTTGCAAAAGAAACAATTGATGGACGGAATGCTGGACAATGCAAACATTCACCCCCAGTCAAAAGATCTGGGTTAAATCCATCGTTCTTTTGCCCACTACGCCACCCCAGTTTGGACCCAGCCATAGGCAAATCAGTCTTGACCCTGTGCCCAATGGGAACAGTCCAGACCGAACTGCCAGGCCAGGTCCTCCCTGGACCGGAAACAAGCATCCTGGGACCGGTTTCAGGGTATGTCACCCTTCTTCAGCCAGGCTAGCTTGAATCCAGTGGCACAGTGAGCAAGGGACCCACGTCTGGGCATACCCATCCCACTTAGGGCGACAAAGTGTTACAGCAAACAAATGATGGACGGAATGCTGACAATGCAAACATTCACCCCCAGTCACAAAGATCTGGGTTAAATCCATCGTTCTTTTGCCCACTACGCCACCCCAGTTTGGACCCAGCCATAGGCAAATCAGTCTTGACCCTGTGCCCAATGGGAACAGTCCAGACCGAACTGCCAGGCCAGGTCCTCCCTGGACCGGAAACAAGCATCCTGGGACCGGTTTCAGGGTATGTCACCCTTCTTCAGCCAGGCTAGCTTGAATCCAGTGGCACAGTGAGCAAGGGACCCACGTCTGGGCATACCCATCCCACTTAGGGCGACAAAGTGTTACAGCAAACAAATGATGGACGGAATGCTGACAATGCAAACATTCACCCCCAGTCAAAAGATCTGGGTTAAATCCATCGTTCTTTTGCCCACTACACCACCCCAGTTTGGACCCAGCCATAGGCAAATCAGTCTTGACCCTGTGCCCAATGGGAACAGTCCAGACCGAACTGCCAGGCCAGGTCCTCCCTGGACCGGAAACAAGCATCCTGGGACCGGTTTCAGGGTATGTCACCCTTCTTCAGCCAGGCTAGCTTGAATCCAGTGGCACAGTGAGCAAGGGACCCACGTCTGGGCATACCCATCCCACTTAGGGCGACAAAGTGTTACAGCAAACAAATGATGGACGGAATGCTGACAATGCAAACATTCACCCCCAGTCACAAAGATCTGGGTTAAATCCATCGTTCTTTTGCCCACTACGCCACCCCAGTTTGGACCCAGCCATAGGCAAATCAGTCTTGACCCTGTGCCCAATGGGAACAGTCCAGACCGAACTGCCAGGCCAGGTCCTCCCTGGACCGGAAACAAGCATCCTGGGACCGGTTTCAGGGTATGTCACCCTTCTTCAGCCAGGCTAGCTTGAATCCAGTGGCACAGTGAGCAACGGGACCCACGTCTGGGCATACCCATCCCACTTAGGGCGAAAAGTGTTACAGCAAACAAATGATGGACGGAATGCTGACAATGCAAACATTCACCCCCAGTCAAAAGATCTGGGTTAAATCCATCGTTCTTTTGCCCACTACGCCACCCCAGTTTGGACCCAGCCATAGGCAAATCAGTCTTGACCCTGTGCCCAATGGGAACAGTCCAGACCGAACTGCCAGGCCAGGTCCTCCCTGGACCGGAAACAAGCATCCTGGGACCGGTTTCAGGGTATGTCACCCTTCTTCAGCCAGGCTAGCTTGAATCCAGTGGCACAGTGAGCAAGGGACCCACGTCTGGGCATACCCATCCCACTTAGGGCGACAAAGTGTTACAGCAAACAAATGATGGACGGAATGCTGACAATGCAAACATTCACCCCCAGTCACAAAGATCTGGGTTAAATCCATCGTTCTTTTGCCCACTACACCACCCCAGTTTGGACCCAGCCATAGGCAAATCAGTCTTGACCCTGTGCCCAATGGGAACAGTCCAGACCGAACTGCCAGGCCAGGTCCTCCCTGGACCGGAAACAAGCATCCTGGGACCGGTTTCAGGGTATGTCACCCTTCTTCAGCCAGGCTAGCTTGAATCCAGTGGCACAGTGAGCAAGGGACCCACGTCTGGGCATACCCATCCCACTTAGGGCGACAAAGTGTTACAGCAAACAAATGATGGACGGAATGCTGACAATGCAAACATTCACCCCCAGTCACAAAGATCTGGGTTAAATCCATCGTTCTTTTGCCCACTACGCCACCCCAGTTTGGACCCAGCCATAGGCAAATCAGTCTTGACCCTGTGCCCAATGGGAACAGTCCAGACCGAACTGCCAGGCCAGGTCCTCCCTGGACCGGAAACAAGCATCCTGGGACCGGTTTCAGGGTATGTCACCCTTCTTCAGCCAGGCTAGCTTGAATCCAGTGGCACAGTGAGCAAGGGACCCACGTCTGGGCATACCCATCCCACTTAGGGCGAAAAGTGTTACAGCAAACAAATGATGGACGGAATGCTGACAATGCAAACATTCACCCCCAGTCAAAAGATCTGGGTTAAATCCATCGTTCTTTTGCCCACTACGCCACCCCAGTTTGGACCCAGCCATAGGCAAATCAGTCTTGACCCTGTGCCCAATGGGAACAGTCCAGACCGAACTGCCAGGCCAGGTCCTCCCTGGACCGGAAACAAGCATCCTGGGACCGGTTTCAGGGTATGTCACCCTTCTTCAGCCAGGCTAGCTTGAATCCAGTGGCACAGTGAGCAAGGGACCCACGTCTGGGCATACCCATCCCACTTAGGGCGACAAAGTGTTACAGCAAACAAATGATGGACGGAATGCTGACAATGCAAACATTCACCCCCAGTCAAAAGATCTGGGTTAAATCCATCGTTCTTTTGCCCACTACACCACCCCAGTTTGGACCCAGCCATAGGCAAATCAGTCTTGACCCTGTGCCCAATGGGAACAGTCCAGACCGAACTGCCAGGCCAGGTCCTCCCTGGACCGGAAACAAGCATCCTGGGACCGGTTTCAGGGTATGTCACCCTTCTTCAGCCAGGCTAGCTTGAATCCAGTGGCACAGTGAGCAAGGGACCCACGTCTGGGCATACCCATCCCACTTAGGGCGAAAAGTGTTACAGCAAACAAATGATGGACGGAATGCTGACAATGCAAACATTCACCCCCAGTCAAAAGAATCTGGGTTAAATCCATCATTCTTTTGCCCACTACGCCACCCCAGTTTGGACCCAGCCATAGGCAAATCAGTCTTGACCCTGTGCCCAATGGGAACAGTCCAGACCGAACTGCCAGGCCAGGTCCTCCCTGGACCGGAAACAAGCATCCTGGGACCGGTTTCAGGGTATGTCACCCTTCTTCAGCCAGGCTAGCTTGAATCCAGTGGCACAGTGAGCAAGGGACCCACGTCTGGGCATACCCATCCCACTTAGGGCGAAAAGTGTTACAGCAAACAAATGATGGACGGAATGCTGACAATGCAAACATTCACCCCCAGTCAAAAGATCTGGGTTAAATCCATCGTTCTTTTGCCCACTACGCCACCCCAGTTTGGACCCAGCCATAGGCAAATCAGTCTTGACCCTGTGCCCAATGGGAACAGTCCAGACCTGAACTGCCAGGCCAGGTCCTCCCTGGACCGGAAACAAGCATCCTGGGACCGGTTTCAGGGTATGTCACCCTTCTTCAGCCAGGCTAGCTTGAATCCAGTGGCACAGTGAGCAAGGGACCCACGTCTGGGCATACCCATCCCACTTAGGGCGAAAAGTGTTACAGCAAACAAATGATGGACGGAATGCTGACAATGCAAACATTCACCCCCAGTCAAAAGATCTGGGTTAAATCCATCGTTCTTTTGCCCACTACGCCACCCCAGTTTGGACCCAGCCATAGGCAAATCAGTCTTGACCCTGTGCCCAATGGGAACAGTCCAGACCGAACTGCCAGGCCAGGTCCTCCCTGGACCGGAAACAAGCATCCTGGGACCGGTTTCAGGGTATGTCACCCTTCTTCAGCCAGGCTAGCTTGAATCCAGTGGCACAGTGAGCACAGGGACCCACGTCTGGGCATACCCATCCCACTTAGGGCGACAAAGTGTTACAGCAAACAAATGATGGACGGAATGCTGACAATGCAAACATTCACCCCCAGTCAAAAGATCTGGGTTAAATCCATCGTTCTTTTGCCCACTACGCCACCCCAGTTTGGACCCAGCCATAGGCAAATCAGTCTTGACCCTGTGCCCAATGGGAACAGTCCAGACCGAACTGCCAGGCCAGGTCCTCCCTGGACCGGAAACAAGCATCCTGGGACCGGTTTCAGGGTATGTCACCCTTCTTCAGCCAGGCTAGCTTGAATCCAGTGGCACAGTGAGCAAGGGACCCACGTCTGGGCATACCCATCCCACTTAGGGCGAAAAGTGTTACAGCAAACAAATGATGGACGGAATGCTGACAATGCAAACATTCACCCCCAGTCAAAAGATCTGGGTTAAATCCATCGTTCTTTTGCCCACTACGCCACCCCAGTTTGGACCCAGCCATAGGCAAATCAGTCTTGACCCTGTGCCCAATGGGAACAGTCCAGACCGAACTGCCAGGCCAGGTCCTCCCTGGACCGGAAACAAGCATCCTGGGACCGGTTTCAGGGTATGTCACCCTTCTTCAGCCAGGCTAGCTTGAATCCAGTGGCACAGTGAGCAAGGGACCCACGTCTGGGCATACCCATCCCACTTAGGGCGACAAAGTGTTACAGCAAACAAATGATGGACGGAATGCTGGACAATGCAAACATTCACCCCCAGTCAAAAGATCTGGGTTAAATCCATCGTTCTTTTGCCCACTACGCCACCCCAGTTTGGACCCAGCCATAGGCAAATCAGTCTTGACCCTGTGCCCAATGGGAACAGTCCAGACCGAACTGCCAGGCCAGGTCCTCCCTGGACCGGAAACAAGCATCCTGGGACCGGTTTCAGGGTATGTCACCCTTCTTCAGCCAGGCTAGCTTGAATCCAGTGGCACAGTGAGCAAGGGACCCACGTCTGGGCATACCCATCCCACTTAGGGCGAAAAGTGTTACAGCAAACAAATGATGGACGGAATGCTGGACAATGCAAACATTCACCCCCAGTCACAAGGATCTGGGTTAAATCCATCGTTCTTTTGCCCACTACGCCACCCCAGTTTGGACCCAGCCATAGGCAAATCAGTCTTGACCCTGTGCCCAATGGGAACAGTCCAGACCGAACTGCCAGGCCAGGTCCTCCCTGGACCGGAAACAAGCATCCTGGGACCGGTTTCAGGGTATGTCACCCTTCTTCAGCCAGGCTAGCTTGAATCCAGTGGCACAGTGAGCAAGGGACCCACGTCTGGGCATACCCATCCCACTTAGGGCGAAAAGTGTTACAGCAAACAAATGATGGACGGAATGCTGACAATGCAAACATTCACCCCCAGTCACAAAGATCTGGGTTAAATCCATCGTTCTTTTGCCCACTACGCCACCCCAGTTTGGACCCAGCCATAGGCAAATCAGTCTTGACCCTGTGCCCAATGGGAACAGTCCAGACCGAACTGCCAGGCCAGGTCCTCCCTGGACCGGAAACAAGCATCCTGGGACCGGTTTCAGGGTATGTCACCCTTCTTCAGCCAGGCTAGCTTGAATCCAGTGGCACAGTGAGCAAGGGACCCACGTCTGGGCATACCCATCCCACTTAGGGCGAAAAGTGTTACAGCAAACAAATGATGGACGGAATGCTGACAATGCAAACATTCACCCCCAGTCAAAAGATCTGGGTTAAATCCATCGTTCTTTTGCCCACTACACCAGCCCAGTTTGGACCCAGCCATAGGCAAATCAGTCTTGACCCTGTGCCCAATGGGAACAGTCCAGACCGAACTGCCAGGCCAGGTCCTCCCTGGACCGGAAACAAGCATCCTGGGACCGGTTTCAGGGTATGTCACCCTTCTTCAGCCAGGCTAGCTTGAATCCAGTGGCACAGTGAGCAAGGGACCCACGTCTGGGCATACCCATCCCACTTAGGGCGAAAAGTGTTACAGCAAACAAATGATGGACGGAATGCTGACAATGCAAACATTCACTCCCAGTCAAAAGATCTGGGTTAAATCCATCGTTCTTTTGCCCACTACGCCACCCCAGTTTGGACCCAGCCATAGGCAAATCAGTCTTGACCCTGTGCCCAATGGGAACAGTCCAGACCGAACTGCCAGGCCAGGTCCTCCCTGGACCGGAAACAAGCATCCTGGGACCGGTTTCAGGGTATGTCACCCTTCTTCAGCCAGGCTAGCTTGAATCCAGTGGCACAGTGAGCAAGGGACCCACGTCTGGGCATACCCATCCCACTTAGGGCGAAAAGTGTTACAGCAAACAAATGATGGACGGAATGCTGACAATGCAAACATTCACCCCCAGTCAAAAGATCTGGGTTAAATCCATCGTTCTTTTGCCCACTACGCCACCCCAGTTTGGACCCAGCCATAGGCAAATCAGTCTTGACCCTGTGCCCAATGGGAACAGTCCAGACCGAACTGCCAGGCCAGGTCCTCCCTGGACCGGAAACAAGCATCCTGGGACCGGTTTCAGGGTATGTCACCCTTCTTCAGCCAGGCTAGCTTGAATCCAGTGGCACAGTGAGCAAGGGACCCACGTCTGGGCATACCCATCCCACTTAGGGCGAAAAGTGTTACAGCAAACAAATGATGGACGGAATGCTGACAATGCAAACATTCACCCCCAGTCAAAAGATCTGGGTTAAATCCATCGTTCTTTTGCCCACTACGCCACCCCAGTTTGGACCCAGCCATAGGCAAATCAGTCTTGACCCTGTGCCCAATGGGAACAGTCCAGACCGAACTGCCAGGCCAGGTCCTCCCTGGACCGGAAACAAGCATCCTGGGACCGGTTTCAGGGTATGTCACCCTTCTTCAGCCAGGCTAGCTTGAATCCAGTGGCACAGTGAGCAAGGGACCCACGTCTGGGCATACCCATCCCACTTAGGGCGAAAAGTGTTACAGCAAACAAATGATGGACGGAATGCTGACAATGCAAACATTCACCCCCAGTCAAAAGATCTGGGTTAAATCCATCGTTCTTTTGCCCACTACGCCACCCCAGTTTGGACCCAGCCATAGGCAAATCAGTCTTGACCCTGTGCCCAATGGGAACAGTCCAGACCGAACTGCCAGGCCAGGTCCTCCCTGGACCGGAAACAAGCATCCTGGGACCGGTTTCAGGGTATGTCACCCTTCTTCAGCCAGGCTAGCTTGAATCCAGTGGCACAGTGAGCAAGGGACCCACGTCTGGGCATACCCATCCCACTTAGGGCGAAAAGTGTTACAGCAAACAAATGATGGACGGAATGCTGACAATGCAAACATTCACCCCCAGTCAAAAGATCTGGGTTAAATCCATCGTTCTTTTGCCCACTACGCCACCCCAGTTTGGACCCAGCCATAGGCAAATCAGTCTTGACCCTGTGCCCAATGGGAACAGTCCAGACCGAACTGCCAGGCCAGGTCCTCCCTGGACCGGAAACAAGCATCCTGGGACCGGTTTCAGGGTATGTCACCCTTCTTCAGCCAGGCTAGCTTGAATCCAGTGGCACAGTGAGCAAGGGACCCACGTCTGGGCATACCCATCCCACTTAGGGCGAAAAGTGTTACAGCAAACAAATGATGGACGGAATGCTGACAATGCAAACATTCACCCCCAGTCAAAAGATCTGGGTTAAATCCATCGTTCTTTTGCCCACTACGCCACCCCAGTTTGGACCCAGCCATAGGCAAATCAGTCTTGACCCTGTGCCCAATGGGAACAGTCCAGACCGAACTGCCAGGCCAGGTCCTCCCTGGACCGGAAACAAGCATCCTGGGACCGGTTTCAGGGTATGTCACCCTTCTTCAGCCAGGCTAGCTTGAATCCAGTGGCACAGTGAGCAAGGGACCCACGTCTGGGCATACCCATCCCACTTAGGGCGAAAAGTGTTACAGCAAACAAATGATGGACGGAATGCTGACAATGCAAACATTCACCCCCAGTCAAAAGATCTGGGTTAAATCCATCGTTCTTTTGCCCACTACGCCACCCCAGTTTGGACCCAGCCATAGGCAAATCAGTCTTGACCCTGTGCCCAATGGGAACAGTCCAGACCGAACTGCCAGGCCAGGTCCTCCCTGGACCGGAAACAAGCATCCTGGGACCGGTTTCAGGGTATGTCACCCTTCTTCAGCCAGGCTAGCTTGAATCCAGTGGCACAGTGAGCAAGGGACCCACGTCTGGGCATACCCATCCCACTTAGGGCGAAAAGTGTTACAGCAAACAAATGATGGACGGAATGCTGACAATGCAAACATTCACCCCCAGTCAAAAGATCTGGGTTAAATCCATCGTTCTTTTGCCCACTACGCCACCCCAGTTTGGACCCAGCCATAGGCAAATCAGTCTTGACCCTGTGCCCAATGGGAACAGTCCAGACCGAACTGCCAGGCCAGGTCCTCCCTGGACCGGAAACAAGCATCCTGGGACCGGTTTCAGGGTATGTCACCCTTCTTCAGCCAGGCTAGCTTGAATCCAGTGGCACAGTGAGCAAGGGACCCACGAAGAACGTAGCGGGAACAGCTGCAAAGTCAGGCCGACCCGTGAGGCACCTTGGGTGGATAGACAAGCAGGCTAGTCTCAGTCTTCCTTCAGTCCACAGAGCAGATTTAGCCAAAACTTTTCTATGTCCTCAGGTTTGGATTTTAGCTATCTGGGTACCTTTAGCAACACAACCAAGGGTCAAGGACTGGTGAGACATCACTTGGGGGTTCAGGACTCACTCAGCTTGGGTTCTGGTGTAGGTTCAAGAAGGTGGACGCTTTTTATGTCCACTGTAGGTCTGAACAGGAGGCCACCAAACTAGCCCTTGCAGTCACTTTCATTGTCCTGGGCTTAGGCGAAGATGCTGGACTCAAACAGCAGTTCTGAGCTCTGAGGGTTCAAGGCACGTTCTAAGAAGCAAAGTAGTCCTTCCAGGTAAAGCAAAACAGTCTTGCAGAGTGCACAGCAGGTCACAGCAGCAGACAGTCCACTGATAGTTCTTCCGCAGGTCCATTAAGTGAACTGAAGAGTGGGTCGGAGAGCCCTATTTTTAAACCCAGTTCTGCATTTGAGGTTTGGAGAAGTTTCTAGAGGTTTCTAGTTTGAAGTGCATGGAATTTTCTGACTCCCCTGACCTGGCTCCAAGCTGGCTGCAGAGACAATGTGGAGGTGATAAGCCCTTTGTGTGAAGGCAGAGCACAGTTTATTCAGTTGCAAATGGGGCTGTGCTGAGCTCCGCCCCTCCATTCTGCTAACAAATGACCCATTCAGGAACAATTTATCCTTACATTGTATAACTGTCATGGAGGAATTCACAAAATATAACTGTCCGAAACACCCAGTCATGTGAAACAGGAGAGTACGCAGGCACCAAATAGCTAAGGGCAGGAAAATGCAGACTTTCTGAAAGTTAATGAAATAGGGCGTCGGGCCCTATTAATCACAGCCAGAATAGGCCCCTAAAATATGATTATATAACAAAAAGATCCGGCTGCGACAGCTAGAAGTGACTTTTTTTAAAAGAACCAAGTCAAATTAATTCATAACCTTGGTCTGTGTATTTATTCCACATCTAATTAAACCATTATTTGCACATACCTTTGTTACAATTGGGTATGTGATACGGGAAAATGTCCTCTATATCAAAAAAGACCTTTAGATCCAACATAAATGCGAAACAAATTCATCAAACATGCATGATTAACCATTGAAACATCTTGAAACATGTATGACTAAACATTAAAACATACAAGACATTGTGAAACAATAATAATACCATTATATCACAAAACAACCTGATAGATTTGTTTTGACACAAACTCAATGATGGAACTGCTGTGTCAATGCCAGTCTAACTAATAAGGGGAACCAGAGGAAAATGTCACTGGAAGTTGCAATATATGTGACACTCTTGGAACAGGCTTGGGGATTCATGCAATAATGATCGGGCGTAAAGTGAATACTTTAGTCGTATATTCCACTAGCCGTCATGTAAACTCTTCTGCTGTTGCCATGGCCTTTCTCGTCGACGCGTTTCGTACCCCTATGTCTTAGGGGTTCTCTTCAGGACCTAGACTGGACGTTTTCTGTAGGGAAATGATTTATAAAATGAATTGACTGATTAACGCTCACATTCATGCTTATCCAATGTGAAGTTCGATAAACTGAAGGCACTGAATGGATTACCTTGAATTGTACTTTGTAGTATCCCAAGAAAGTACACGAACAAAAGTAGGTTTGTAGGTCCTTTATTCCAGCCCCCGCATGAAGGACATCCAACACGAACAAAGCACAAGCAGTCACTGAATGCAAGAGAATCCTAACTACCTCATACAGTTCTACAATTCTAGATTATTAAAAAGGTATAGTTCTAAAGGTGATAGAACTAACTTACCCATAACGCACTATACTACACAATCCCCCCCTTTGAAAAAAAAAACACGAAAAAAACAAAAACAAAAAAAAAAAATTTAATTAATTAATTACAATCAAACAATTCAAGATACTTTGGTTTCATGACAGTCCTTCCACTAGAAGTTTTGATGACACTACTGTCACCAGAGGATACATTTGGGTTTGTGGAACACTGTAAATTTTCACTTAACACAGGTTCTGAATTGGGGAGAGTATTAGGAACAAAATCATGCATGCCCACAGTTTCGGAAGCAACACTTGAATTTCCACTATCCTGAGTGGTGTTAAGGGTGTTAGAATTTTTACTATCCTGAGTGGTGTCAAAAGTATCCCACCAAAAGTTTTTTTGATACTCACACATCCTTGTTACTGTTAGATGCAACAGGAGCAAGACGGCTGAAATGCCAGACTTCACCATTCTGTAATAAAGCAGTGTTATTCATAACCTTTACTACAAGCTTGGGATTACTGAATTTACTCTCTCCTTTAGAAACTTTCTTTGTACTTTTTACACGAACCCATTGGCCCTCACATAAACTAACCTGTTTGGTACCATGTTTTTGGTCATAATAAACTTTGTTTTTAAGTTGAGATTGTTTGATACATTCTCTCACCGTTGGTATATCACACTGGACCATTCCATTCCTATCCAGCCAACCAGGATTAATTTTCGAATGGGGAATCCTACCTCTCATTAAAGAAAAAGGACTTTTACCAACGGAATTATGAATAGTGCTTCTGTATGCCCAGAGTAATTTTTTTAACTCTTCTTCCCAAGGTAAATTACTTTTGTTGGCAAGCTGAAGGACCCCCTTGATACTGCGATTAGCCCTCTCAACAATGCCATTTCCGCTGGGATGATATAAAGCAGTGAACCTCTGTTGAACACCAGAAGCAGCTAAATAATTCTTCATTTCCAAAGATTTGAATTGTACACCATTATCAGATAATATAAATTTTGGAAACCCTTCTCTTAAGAAAATATCATCTAAAAATGAAATTACAGTCTTTGTATTTATGACATCAACAACACACACTTCTAGCCATCTAGAAAATGTGTCCACAAGAACCAAAATTTACTTGTGAGAGTCATCTTGCCATAAAACTGGTCCCATGAAATCAATGGCTACTACTTCCCATGGACACTTTGGGCAATAGGGAGAAGCCAAGGGTGGATTGAAAGTTTTAAGAGTTTTATCTGACACCTCACATTTGATGCATGATCTAACACATCTCTCTACATCAATGTCAATTCTAGGCCACCAATAGAGCTCTTTTATGCGTAATTTAGTACGTGTAATACCAGAATGGCCCTCGTGACACAAATCAAGTATTCTTTTCTCTTAAATCCTTCGGTGGAATTACTTTATCACCTCGTAATACCAAGGAATCATTTAGACTGAGCTCATTGCGCACTTCCCAAAAACCTCTAAGCTCATCATTGTTAATTTTTTTGTCTACCCCATTCCAACCTTTCACAATAAGTTGTTTGAGTACCAGTAAAATTTGATCAGAACTCTCTGCTTCAAGCCACTCTTCCTTACTAAAACTACCCCGTGTACTCTCAACTGAAATGGAAGCAACAGAATAATCATTCCAAGAATTGTTGTCCAGTTCAATTAATGGAAGGGACATGCGGCTCAAAAATCAGCCGTAAAGTTTTTACACCAGGTACATATTGTATATTATACATGAAATCTTGTAGTCGCATAGAAAGTCTGGCAATCCTAGCAGTGGCATTAGTTAAACCCTCTGTAGTGAGTAGTTTAGTAAGGGGTTTGTGATCGCAACGTAAAACAAATTTCCTGCCCCATAAAAATTTTCTGAAATGTTCCAGAGCCCATACACAAGCTAAAGTCTCCTGTTCGATTACTGAATAACGTTCTTCTGTAGGGGTTAAAGAACGTGAAGCAAAGGCGATAATAACTTCTTTCTGGTTGTCATCCAATTGGGTTAAAACACCACCTAATCCTTTGCTACTGGCATCAGTAGTAACGATAGTGTCTGCAAAGGGATCAAAACCTTGAAGATTAGGTGCATGGGCAATGGCTTTCTTTATCTCTTCAAAGGATAGCTGACAAGAAGCATTCCATACAAATTGTACATTTTTCTTCAGTAAAGATCTCATGACATGAGTTCTTTCTGAAAATGACTCACAAATTTTGAATAAAATTCCGCAAGTCCCAAGAAAGACCTGAGATCTTCTTTGGATTGCGGAGCAGGGGCATCAACAATGGCATTTATCAAACTGGATTTAGGTTTGATACCTAATGCACTCACTTCATGACCTAAGTAGGTAACTTTCTTTTCTGCAAATTTGCATTTAGAAACTTCTGCTGTCACACCTTTTTCTTGTAATATACACATAACTTTTCTTAGACGTTCGTCATGGACTTTCTTATTGTCCCCCATAACCAGGATATCATCTTGGAAAAGATCTACCCCTTGCATATCACCAAAAAGTTCATGCATGAGTCTTTGAAAACCGCAGCTGCAGAAGCTAACCCAAATGGCATGCGGCGAAATTGAAAACAACCAAAAGGGTGCAAAAGGCTGTAAAATGTTGACTCATGGAATGCAAAGGGATCTGGTGATATGCACTGGAAAGATCAATGGTAGAAAACCACTTGGCACCTTTGGTTAATGAAAGCATTTCGTCAATTCTAGGAAGAGGGAATTGATCAATAATAATATTCTCATTTAAATACCTTAAGTCAATACACATGCGAATCTTCCCATTGGCACGTCTGGCTATAACAATTGGAGAAATCCAGTCAGAAGCCTCAACTGGTTCTATTATACCAGCATCCTGTAATTTTTAAGTTCTTTTTTTACCTCCTCTCGTACAATTAAAGGAATATGACGAACCTTGTGAATTTTGGGAATGGCATTGGTTTTGATCCGAATCTTATGTGAGAAACCATCAAGTTTTCCAATGCCACCAGCAAAAACTTTAGGGAACTCATCCATAACCCATTTCTTTGTATTTTCTGCATCACACATTACTAAAACTTGTTCAGGACTGTTAGGGTCTAAAATGATATCGAGTGAACGTTGATCTTTCCACCCTAAAACAGAAGGTCCATCAGGAGCCACATACAATTTGCACAATGCCCTCCTACCTTTGAATTCAAATATAAGAGATCTAAAGCCTAGCATGTTAATTTTCTGCCCAGTAAAACTCTCCGGATTCACATCAGTGGGCTGTAAATAAGAACCAATAGAATTAGCAAATTTTTCATCCCAAATAGATCGAGCGATGATGGTGAAAGGAGATCCTGAATCAGCAGCAACTTGCAAAATTATGCCCCCAAAAGATATCATACATAAAGGTTTGTTGCTGTCATTATCTGTGATATTTATCACAACATGTCTTACAGTACCAGCGGGCGTAATGTCAGAGTTTCCTGGAGATTCATCATCCTCATTGTTATCAGATAAATCTGAACTATTGTTAACGATGCAAGTGACACTAGGTTTCTTGGAACGTTTCCTTCTGCAAACCTTAGAGAAATGACCTATAAGTCCACATTCAAGACATTTAGCTGATTTAGCAGGACATTTGTCAAATCTTGCGGTATGAGATGTACTGCCACATCTATAACATACAAAACCAGATTGAGTAATATTCTCCTCCTTCCTCAGGTTAGCGTTTTGATAAGGTCTCATATTTTGATAAGGCTTAAACGGCTTGTACGTGTAAACTTTTTCTTTTCTATTATCACTGATTTTGTTTACAGAAACTGATTCATTAGACAGAGTAATTGCTTTTGCGCATCTGTCAGAAAGTTCTGCTTTTTGACTAGAGTAATAATATCCTTGAGACTAGATTCACCTTCAATCCATAGCTTATCTTGAATATTTTTGTTTTTGGTGCACATGACCACCTGATCTCTGATCATGTCATCGTGTAAAGTACCGAATTTGCATTTAATAGCCAAATTCTTCAATGCAGATACAAAATCTTCAATTGACTCATTAGTGTCCTGTTTTCGTTTATAAAATGTGCGTCTCGATACCGCAACACACACTACTGGTGAAAAATGATCATCAAGATCTGCGATGGCACATTTGAAAACATCTAAATCGCCACTTCTTTCTATTTTCTGCATTTGATTATAAATTCTAAGACCTTCCGGACCTAAACAATGCATTAAAATTCTTTTTTTCTTTCAGGATACATGACACTTCCATTGTCCTCAAGAGTGGCAATATAATTGACAAAATATTCTTTCCACTCTTGCCATTTTACATTAGGTTCTCCTGGGCTAGTTAAGAATTCCTTAGGATTGTTAAGATTTATACTGACAGAGTTACTTGCAGTAGAATTTGTTGTAATGGGAGTTGTACCAGCAGACCTTGCAGAGTTACCTTCCATAGTGAAATGAAACAAAGGTATTTAAGATGAGTAAATAACACAACTAAAAAAAAAATATAAGTGAGTAGGAATCTTACTGCAAGACTTGGAGTCACTGAACTGCTTCTAGCGATCGCTGCAATTTTCAATAAAGTTTTTTTTTTAAACGAAGTGAAAATCTCTTTTCCTGGCTTGGATTCACTGTATGTAGTATTTTCTTCCGATCCGGAATTCAAAATGGCCGCTGAGGTCACGTAACGTGACCTCGTAATTGCACGTGGTGACGTTCTCTGAAAGGAACTGATCGGTAGAACGCAGGAGGATCAGAACATGTCCTCGCGTCTTAGAATGCAGCGTGTGGATGTCCTTGTGAAGCTGCGCGTGGAGTGTCGGTTGCTCGACTTTGAAAGTAAGCAGCGCGGCAGTTATAGTAGAAGTTGTAGAGGCAGGAAATAAAAACCCCCCAAAAAAAACTCACAGAGCGCGGAGTTTCGATCAGGCTCTTCCTCTGTTGCTGTATGTCTCCTTTGTTGTATATTGCGTGTAGGTTTAAATGTACCCACGGCTACAACCGAGAACAGACTGCAGAATCTTCGGTGTGGAAGATTTGTAGAAAATCGTTGGCAGGGGCTGGACCATCCATCGTCGCCAATTAAATGTAGTATCCCAAGAAAGTACACGAACAAAAGTAGGTTTGTAGGTCCTTTATTCCAGCCCCCGCATGAAGGACATCCAACACGAACAAAGCACAAGCAGTCACTGAATGCAAGAGAATCCTAACTACCTCATACAGTTCTACAATTCTAGATTATTAAAAAGGTATAGTTCTAAAGGTGATAGAACTAACTTACCCATAACGCACTATACTACATACTTTCACTTGAAAAAGACAAAGGTAGTACTGTCTCCTGGTTGTCACTAAATTGATGTGTAGGTTCTATGTTCACTTGGGACACTAGGCACTTTTATGATTAACTTGACTAAGTATTTACATAAACAGCTAAGATTCATGAATTGTCTTGTTGTATATGGTTTCTTTTTTTCCCTCTCTGACATCTCTTTGCCCATGTAAAATGCCATTGAGCTAAATTTTACCTGACAGATGAGGGGCAGGAGAGAAGAGCCTTTGAAGGTGCTGCCACCAGGGAGAGGCCACAAGATGAGGTGCAACGTTAAGTGACAAGCATTGGGCTGCAGGCTTTCTCACAGAGGGCTGAGACTGCTGGCAGTAGGCCAGTGAGGCTTGTGCTCGCTGAAAAGCCTGCACGTCTGCTGCCCCCGTGCCCGTATTGGTGCTGCTTTCTCCCTCTCTGTGTTTGATTCTTGTTCTCTCCTTGCTCCCTCATGACTTGACTTCGATCTGTCACTTGAGGGCCTAGGCTTTGGTCTTGGGTAGCCCCGGAGGCGCATTGATTTTATGTCCTTTGACTGGAGCTGCAGCGATTTTGATTTTGATAGTGGCAGCCTTGTAGTAGCTGTCTGCAATTTCTTTACCGCATTTCCATTGGGGATACAAGTGCCTACCAGGAGGTTGTATCTTGTAGCATTTTCCCTCTGGTGTTGCGGGCCCCAACTGCATTCCTTAGCTGCTTTTGTATAAGATGACACTGAAGAAGTTGCGCTTTGGTTATAATACTTTGTAAAATCATTCTCTGAAAGTAAAAAAATCAATTACATGCAGGTAAAGATCTCAATTGCTGTGCTTAAAATCCATTCCAGCAATTTTGGATTTCTTTGCTAAATCCAGTCACAGAAGTCACAGAAGTCACTGAAGTCACTGTAGTCACAGAAGTTATTGATTCCCCCTTAGTTCTGGTTAGTCCATCAGACCAGTTAAACCCTCACTTGAATTCGAGTATGGACTTGACTATGTCATTGATAGCTAATGGTCAAGAATGGGGTGAGGATGCCCCCCTCTCTGTTTCTCAAAAAATATCAGCCAGAAAGGAGGGAAAGGTGAGGAGATTGAAAGTCTAGACCAGGATAGTGCCCACAGAAAAGATCTAATGGAGGGGTCTAATGTAAATGCTTCCATAAGTGCTTCTCTTCATCCGGAGGTGGTCCAGTCCAACACAAGCATATTTAAGGATTTTACAATGCCAGATGTAGAACTGGCTAGGAGAATCCCATTGGAGGTTATCCTAAAGTCCCCGACATAGTTTTAAGTGAAGGGCTAGGGCATCACCTTCAAAATTTAAAAAATCGGCCCTATTTGCCTATTTTATATAGCAACATTCCTATCACAAAGGATTCTAGAATTGCGAAGCCTTCATCTCATCCAGCCTACAGTGGAAACCGCAGCCCCTTAGTACTGGTGGGGAAGGGGTGCCGTAAGAGGTATTATTTTGTATTGAGAAGGTTGTATCCTCCATTTTATCACTCTTGGAAAAATCTGTGTAAAAGCTGACCATGTATTGGACATATTGTCTTCCATACTAATTAGAGTTCAAAATCTAACCCTCTGGTGTCGCTAGAACACTCCCACAAATTGGCAAGGAGTCAAAATCGATTGCTACTGATGTTAAATATGAGGTTAATAATGCTGCTGTTCAAGAAGGCAAACCCGTTATGGTAGATGGTCTCTTAAGTATGGCCAATTTTAATAAAGCTAAATTAATTCAGGAGCAAGTATACTGTTTGAAATCATTATTTGAAGAACCAAAGCAAGAGGCACATTTAAAGCCATTGAAAGCAAAATGGTTTCCAATCTTTAGAAAAGTGCCAAAAATAATTGCATCTGGAAAGTCTCCAGCCTTTTTTAAGGATTTTCAAAAGGTGATCAAATTATGGAGAGTAGACTAAAAAGACCATTACACATTAAGAAAATCAAATGGCAAAGTAAGAAGAAAAGGAGCATTACAAAACAAAAGGTGAAGAAAATCAGATTTGAGAATGCACCAGTTGTGGATAATTCTGAGTCAGCTACTTTACTATCTCCCCAGCCTGCGCTGGCCAATTTTCCAATTGTGGCATCTCACATTGTTCACAGTCAAAATTCACCCATTAAGCCTGAGTTGGGCATGGCTAAAGTGTCTACTGATATCCAGAAAAGTTCAACGTGGCAGTCCAACAACCGGTTGGCACTTGACAATGTTGAGGGTTTTACTTCAAATACTCAACCTGGTGTTGGGGATAACTTGAAATGATTAGATCCTATATATACTTTACGTAGTCAAGAAGTGGTTCGCAAAGTACGCCTGGAATATGGGATTAGCCAATATGAAGAAACTTCTCCCCAAAAGGTTGCTGAGGAGAACAATGGTAATATGGTCCCTAATACTGAAGTCATTGTTTGACAAGCTGTACCAGCCTGGAAAGATTTTAGGCATTCAGGTCTATTAAATCATGAGACAAAAAATTTTGTCCCACAGGTGCATCCACCAGTTTCAGGAAATGTTTCATGTATCTCAAATAGTGATGATCTCAATTCACATCTTATGACAAATTAGTTGGACTTCATTTTATTTTTCAACTATGAAATGTATCCTATTAATAGAAGTTCCATTTTGCCTTCTCTTTGGGAAATTGAGGCACTGAAATTAGTGAAAAACAGTAATATTGAAAATGTGTGTATAAATTCCTCTGGTCCTGTACCCAGCACAAGAATTACCTCTGGGTCAATGATTATTGTAAATCTAATAATGCAGCACTGTGATTACTTCCTTAAGAGGGTGTAGGAAAGTAGGATCTGCTTCTATGGTTACCCCCACTTTTTGCTTGATGTAATGCTGTTTATGACTAGTCTGACTAGGATCCTGCTAATCAGGAACCAAGTCTCTCTGCTTTCTCCCCTAAATTGTGATGATAAGTACTTAGGCACATCTCAGACTGGATACTGGAGTACCCTTATCAGTCCCTCTTGTATGATACTAAGGTACACAGGGCACAGGTACCCCAGAGGTCCCCCATAGGCTGAAGCATGTATTATGCCACCTATGGGGGACCATTCAAACTAAATCTACAGGCCTGCCATTGCAGCCTGTATAAGCTGGTGCTAGCACCACTTACGAAAGATTTAGGTTCCCTATGTCTAAGGTCACTGCACTTAAAACCTATAAGTCACCCCTACAGCAGGCCTTTTCAATCCTGAAGGCAGGGTGCTTGGTTCTAAGTGTGAGGGTGCCCCTGCATGAGCAGGACACCCCTACAGCCTTCAGAGTCCATTCTCCTTGGTTGTAAGTGAGACAGCCATATAACATATAGAGGGGCACCACGTCATTACGCAATGACCATCTCGAAACTGGCTGTAACGAACCCTGTCGTGTTTGGTATCAAACATGTTGGAATCATACCCCCACACTGTAAACGGTGTGGGAGGTATGATTCCAAGTACTCTAAAGGCCCTCCGTTAAGCCCTCAGTGCTCCCGGCACCAGTCTTCTAGACCCAGACAGCACAAATGGCTGCTGCCGACCAGAGACACGATTCTGCCCTCCTGCTGCTGAGCCAAGCTCGAGCAGGGAAAGGCAGAACAATAGGCATCCTGCCACAGAGAGGTGTGACCACCTCCCAGACAGGGTTTAGTTTATTGAGGCAGGGTGGGAGCGCTTGCCAGCGCCACATACTCTGCAGGCAGAGCACATTTGGTGCCCTCCATGCATGGTCCAGCTCAAACCAGTTCAGGGAGCCGTTGGCTCCCGCTCTGGCACGAAACAGGACAAACGGCAGGGGAGTATCCTCCCCCTTGTCCAGCCCCTCCTTAGGGAGGGACCTCTGTATCGTCCCAACCCTTTCCTTAGGGTAAAAAGCTTACCTGTGGGTGGGTCCCTAGATTCGTTGTGGGACAATATACAGATCAGACACCACTTCAACTTCGACCGTCTGGGCACTCTGGACTTCGCTCTGGGCATCAAGGCTGTAACTGGGAAGACTCCTGCTGCTCATGATCTCTTCGCCCTGCCGTCTCCTGCAATGTCTGTGCCTGTGCAACATACATGAACCCATTGAGGGCCTGTGGGTATCCAAGACACCTGAAGGAATCTCCCTTGAAGTGAAGGAGTCACTTCCCTGCATCTGCAGGCACCGCAACTAAGCTGACCGGTCTGCTGATCCTGGGCTCCTACAGACTCCAAAAGGCTCAGCAACACAGGTGGTAATTCTCCACATTCCTCGAGGCCTGCCCTGTCCTCTCACTAAGTTTGAGGCCAGTATCCCTTGTCGGAGCCACAGGAACTGAACCCCTGTGCATCTCGTCAACTTGCAGTTGCAAATGCTTGTTGGCTTCCTTCCACCAAGATCTTCGCGCTCCAAGTAGCCCCAACCTCAAGCATCTCCAGTGACCCGAATCTTTGACCACACTACATTGCTTGCACCGTGGGCCTGCTTCTTTGGTAGCTGCTCGAGGTCCTCTTGCGACTCCAGTGCCTTCGGGTCCTATCGAGGGTCACATTTTGAATTCTTTGGGCTATCCTGATTTCTCGGGGCCTGCCGTGACTCCCCTGCTTGTGGTGAGTCTCCTGGACCTTGCTGGTCCCAATATTGCACCTTCTTCTACTCCTTCATTGGTTGCAGTTGCCAAGGCTTGTTGGTGCTTCCGCCGGACACCGACCCATCAACTCTTGACATCCGACATGGGCCAGCTCGTGTACAGCTCCTGGTCTTCCACAGCATTGCCTGGTCCACACAGCTGCAGTTTCAAGGCTCTACTGCAACACCCGACATCGGTGGGCATTCGTCTTCCATGCCTCCTGGTCACTCCTGAGTGGCATAGACTCTGGCCCCTCTGCTTGCAGGTTCTTCACATCTTGAATCTACCTTTGGGTGCCACTGGATACTTTCACCTTCTCCAGCAGTGGCATCTTTCTGAAGTCTCCCATTGAGTTTGACAACGGTTTCTGACGCCACTTCACACCTATGCACCCGGCTTCCCTGTTGAAGGTATCTTGGTTCCTAAGGTATCCATGGGTGGGGTGGCTCTCCAACCTCTTGTCTTCCACAGGGTTTCTTCAGGGACCACTGGGAAGGGTCCTCTTTGTTTAAAATTGCAACCATGACTTACACATTGATCTGTACGGAGGACGCGGTCATGTTCCTACACTGCACACGACCTTCATGGGGCTCCTAGATACTCACCTTGGGTGGTTTCTTGGGTCCCCAGCACTTCTACGTCCTCTGACTATTGTCTTGACTCGAGTCGTGGTTCGCATACCACTATTTTAGTATATGGTTTTGTCCCCCCCTGGTGATCACTGTGTATTCTGTGCTACTTACCTGTTTCTACTGCAAAGTATTGTCTATATTGTATATATCTCCAGCTAGGAGATATCTGTATGTGTTAGTGAGTGTCTTATAATAAATACATATTTTTTATAAATACACTGTGTAGTTCTTTTTCACTTCATCTATACCTAAAAGATTGTGTTCTGGTAAAACAAGCTGCTTTACACTCCTTCTGGACTAAGCCTGAAGGCTGCTCTCCACAGCTACCACTTAGAGAGCTTTATAAGGTTGTCTAAGACCACTAAAATTACCATAAGGGTTGCCTGGATCACTGCAAGGCGTTCACTTACATAAGTGTACATCATATACTGAGCCGGCCT
Source organism: Calotriton arnoldi (assembly GCA_963921515.1). Taxonomy (NCBI): domain Eukaryota; kingdom Metazoa; phylum Chordata; class Amphibia; order Caudata; family Salamandridae; genus Calotriton; species Calotriton arnoldi. The sequence continues at coordinate 773,758 of CAWUFW010008255.1, forward strand.
CTCACAGAGGGGTATTGATATAATCCTTGTTGGGCAGGGAATGGATTTAGGTTTTTACAATGTCCATGGTGTCAGGTCAGTATAAGAATAGGGAACTGTTTCCCCAGACCTTGATAAGGTCATGCTGCGAGGAAACTCCAAGGATGTTGTTGTATCAATAGGCCAGGGGGCTGAGTTATAAAAATCTTGGAGCCTGTTCAACACCGTATTCAGGCATTAGAGCAAAGGGATAAACTAGCTAAATGGAGTTAAGTGGTGGATTGAACTATAATCACCCCAAACTTTTGGAGTCGTGGAGGTAGCTACCTTGAATCAATTATATCTTGGAATCTGGCAGGTTTGGATAAACATAATGTAAAATTTAATTCTCTAGAGTTTTTCAATCAAGCAATTGTATGCCGGCAGGAAACTTGGGCCTGTCCTGAGTTTATGCAAGGGGAATGCTACTGGGGAATAGCAAATTTATTGAGGAATAATGTCAACTGAAATAATGAATTGTTTATCCATCTCTCCAATTTATGCCTCTGTCTAAAACTAAAACTGGCTACAAATGAAGAGTCAGGGGGTTCTTCTTTTTTCTGATAACCAACATATATATCCCACCGGGAAAAAAGACAATTATCTAGTAAGCTCAATCTTCACATTTATCCATGTTATTAGTATTTCAGAAGATTGCCCTAAGGTAATAAATGTAGGTGACCTAAATGCAATAATGTCCAAATCAGCATGTTTGTCGTTTGCAATTCTGGAAAAGGAAGAAGCCTAGGCAATCCCTGAGGCAGTGTTTCCCTCTAAGATTAGGACTGACTTGCAGAATTTTCTATTGATGGACTCTCTTGAATGGGTGAATCTGTGTTCCTGAATGGGTGAATTCCACATTATACGCTGTGAGAAAGATATCCTTTTTGCCCTGATCACCCCCATTTTTTGATTGATATTGGTGACTCTGACTGTGCCCTGGGCTCTGCCTACCAGACCCAGGGCCAGTCCTTTGATGATAATGAATATGGTAATTAGGTTTAATTACAATTGGTACTGACAGCCTAGCTGTAAGTCCATAGTATATAATAGGGTGTGTAGGTCTAGAGGCCCAGTAGACTTAATGCACCTAAGTGTGCACTACTGTGCTGCCTGCTGTCATATTATTATTTTTATTCACCGTGGAGAGGCTTTCCCTCCGGGCTCACCAATACTCGATCGAATGAACGGGTAGGATTGCATCGAGACTTGTTTTATACATACTCCATTTCTGGTTTGAGGGCCGGCTGATTAATTCTCAGTGAGTGGCTTGAGTCCTCTTCCAGAGGAAGACCATTTGGCATCTCTCGGCTTTAAAGAACTATCGCGCATCTACAGACATGGGCGCTCTCCATGTTACTGTGACTTGGTAACCATCATCAGCCCAACAAATGGCGGGGCTCCGTTGTGTGGTGGTACATGTTCTTCTTCTTCATTTGTCCTGAAGAGGCCTGAATGGATGGGCCGAAACGTGACGACTCTTTGGATCGGAGGAGTCTGAATAATCTTAACAGCGTGCATATAATTGGGATACACATTACTGATGTTTGAGGGTTCTGTTGTACCCTCCTTTGTGTATCTGAATTGGACTACCCCCTTTATGGACTGCTAGGGACTATTTAGTACTGCAGCCATATATAAAAAAATATTGTCGTGGAAGAGAAATTAAGTACATTGATATGTTTTTTTATATGTATTTGTAATAACGTGTTGTTGTGTTTTGTGAATGTACTAATTGTTTTGTAATATGGTAATATTGGTTTGGATAGTGACATCCAGTGATAGAGATTAATTAATGTTTTTTCTATTAGAGTCATCTTTTTATTAGTTCCCATACATTACCGTGTTTATATATACTATGCTGTCATTTTAAAGCCAACCCTGCTTTTTAGGTTGGAATTACAGATACTTCCAAAGTCTCAAACTTCTTTTATTTTTACATATAAGTCTCCCCTAAGGTCTCCTGTGTGCCCCAGCGGCAGGGTGTCTTGTAACTATAAGCAGGGACATTATAAAAGATGTTTTATATGCCCTGGTGATGGAAAAACTGGCAATTTCATTTTTCATCATTGTAGCTCAATGGCTCCATAGGCTAACATGGGAATACTTTATTAAAGTATAACTTTTGAAAGAAAGGAGCTAAGAATATACTTCAAATTATTAAAATGATAGAATAAACCAATTAACCTGCCACTGTTATACTTAATATAACTATCACCGAACAGAGGTTATTGAATTTTCTTTTCTGTAAGCCAAAATCCAGCCTTCCAGCAGCTCTGCCCTCATTGGTCAGACTCTGCCAGGCTGAGCCAAGCTGTCCTAATGAGGTGTGAAGTGGCCTGACTAGAGACAAAGGATTTCCTCCAGGAGGAGAACTGCAAGTAACAAAAAGGCAGGATGGGTGTAGAGTAGCCAAACTGGTCTTTAAAACGGGATTGACAGTTTAGGGCAACACAGGCTCACCCTCACATCCTGTGCCCCTAGCCAGACAGTGATTACATTAGTGAAGGGGCTGGAAGAGAAGTGTTAGGGAAACTTAGCCACACCAGATGGTTGACTTAGCCAGATCTAACTCTCTTAGAGAGAGTTTATTCATTTTGGATGTTAGAAGAATAGTGTTTTCTGGGGCAAGAATAAGCCACTCTTTGGAGGAAGTGGTCATACTCTGGGTGGCACCCTGCATCCTATTGGTCGGGGTTGCCTCCCTGCTTGACACCCAGGAACTGTAAAAAAATATGTGAGCATTGCCCAGCAACTCAGATCTTTCCCTGAAACCACAAGGAGAAGAAGGAATGCCCTGCTGGAACCCTGGCCTGCACCCCAAAGGATTGCACTCTGAATGACTGCACCTACTGCACACTTGGAACTACCGCCCTATTGGACTTTGCCTTGCTTCAAGAAGTAAAGACGTGGACTCCCTGAAAGCAACAGGTCAAAAGAGCTCCACCTGCACCATCTCCACCAAGAAGATCCCAACTGGAAGGCATCCAGGGGACATTTAAAGAGTGGCCAGGTGCATTCTGGGAAACATAGTCCCAACAACCCAAGGACCATCTCAGAGCTTCGAGACCCTTGGATTTGTGTTGAGGATACTTTGGAATCCAAAAAGAACCTTCTGGAAGAAGATCCAGAAGTTTAGAGAAAATTGGTGAATCTTTGGTAAAAAGCTCCATAAGGTGAACGACCCGTCGATTAGATTCAAGCAGCCAACATTGAATAAAGACCCAGCCTGAATTTCGGGTTTGTCTTGCTGAAAACTTCAGAGCTCAAGACTTCCAGGATTTCACTGAGGCCTCACGCTGAACCAAACCGCCTTGGCTGACTCGAAATAGGGCCGGGCGTGGAGCCTCGCGCGACGTCGAAGGAAAAGCACAGGAAAAGTTTCCTAAGTGCAAAGGTATCCAACCAGGGGTCCGTTGTAGTCGGCCTCAAACATTGACTTTGTCCCGGTCAAGCACAACCAGATGTCCCAAAGTGGTGCTTTGGGCTTTTAAGCACTAAAAAAGTGTTTATGTTTTAAAAAGTCATATCTTTGGTTCCATACATAGGATGTTTTTCATTTTGGTGTCTATTTGTTCATAAAAATATAGCTTATTTTTATAAAGTGGTGTTGGATTTTTATTGTGTATTGTGTTTTACTTATTTAATGTATTGGTGTTTTTAAATGCTTTACACATCTGTCTCCTATGTTAAGCCTGCCTGCTCGCTGCCAGATACCAAGTGTTGAGCAAGGAATAATTTATCGAGACCTTGTCTGAATCTTTTATTACGTTGTTGGCCTTATTACAAGTAGTAGGTTCCTATTTATCACTGCTTATAAACCACTTTCCAGCACACGCCCACATCATTCACTTTTCTTTCTCATCATGGCCAGTTCTTGATCAATTACACAATTGCTTCACATCAAAAGTATGGGGCTTGTTCTAATTTATGGGTCCATGACTTCTGCTCTGAGTGACCATTGTATTTTGAGTATGACTGTTGAATTAACAATGCAGTTATCAGAGGCATGGAATTCCTTAAGGGGTGATGTAATATTTAATAAATCGAATGGGCACACCTTCTGGGCAAGTAAAGGTAGAAATCCTACAATGTATTAAAAAAATATTCTTCTAGACAGAGTGAAATTTCTCTACTCCAACCTAAGAGAACTAGGCCCTAGATCAGAGAAGGGAAACTGGCAATAAATTGATTAATTTAAGAGAAGCTGCAGCTTCAAAAGAGTTTAGAAAGACCTGGAGTCTAGTAGCACCATATTGTGATTCCAGAGTGAGCACTCAAGCAACATCCATCTCTGAAACTGACTGGATGAATTAAATTTCCAATCTTTATGCAGGTAACCAAGTGTCACTGACCCCTTAGATCTGAGAGTAGATGCAGAACTGGATGAATTATATGGGCTGCCTTCACTTCAGGAGATTGTGGGGTTTATCAGAAGCGCCAGAGCATCGTGTGCAATGGGCCCCGATGAAATCCTGATTGCAATTATCAAGCAAGCTGATACACACTGGACAGCTTTTTTGCGCCCATTATTTGAGTATTGCTATCTTTCAGGAAATATTCTTCTGTCCTGGAAAGGTAGCATTATTGTTACTCTATACAAAAACGGTCCAAAATTGTCTCCCGCAAACTATAGGTAAATATCAATAGTAGATGCAGTAGGCAAACTATTTGCCAAAAGTATATTAGGACATCTCCAAGAATGGGTAACTTTAAATAATATTATTACCCCAGAACAGGCTGGATTTAGGAGCAACTGTAGTACTCTATATAACATTGCAGCACTATAGGCAATAATAGAAAAGTATCCCTAGTCAGGGGGAATGTCTGTGCACATGGACTTTATCGACTTTCAACGCCATTCAATAAAGTTGACCATGGAACTCTATGGAGAGAGGTGTATCAGTTGAGCAAGCCCTCTCATTTGTTGAGGTTAGTTACTGCACTTCATACATCAACTTGGAGTCAAGTGTTGATGGGTGCGAATCAGGGTTTATCAAAAAATGTTTTGACGTATAATGGGCTGAAACAAGGCTGCCTGTTGAAGCCCTTGCTCTTTTCTTTATACATTAATGATCTCCCAGGAAGGACAGGAATGGTAAACGGGACGACCCAAAAGATAATAATATTAACATATGTTGTCTCCTGTATGTGCATGATGTTGTTGTAATGGACTTAACTCCTGTTGGGCTCCAAAGATGTCTTGGTGAATTAGAACTCTAGGCAGAGGAACATTACTTAAAAATTAATATCTAGATGAGTAAGATTCTGACTTTTCGAAAGAAGGGCTCTAGATTTGGGGGGAGAGTCAACTGTTTCTTAGGACATGAAAAGATGAAGAAGGTCCTACTCTATCCCTATTTAGGTAAAAAAACTTTCCAGCAATTGGGGAGAATATGATCATATAAAACACTGTTTGACTAAGGCGATGTCTCAAGCTAACGCTATTAATAGACTATATAAAGTTAGCGGAAAATTACACTTTGCACATGTACTGTCAGTCTTTAGGGTAAAAATTCCTCCTTCCCTATTCTTGTGAGGTAATGGACATGTGATATTGGATTTTCTTCGATGTAATCGAAGGACATATTTTGCATCAGATTTGCAATCTGAACTCCATGGCTTCCCTGTATGTTTTACGTCTGGAGTTTGGATTCTTGGCAACTTTTGTGACAGCCCTAGCATCAGTTTTGAGGTAGGGAAATTGCCTGCTTAGCATGGAAGTTGGGCCACTACATGCTGCTTTGTGGGATGAACTCTTTACCTTAAGAAAACAAAAAAGTGCATTCTTTTGTTCTTTTTTAAAAGCTATGGACATTTTTGGGTTGGTTCATGCCAATAGTTTTTCTATGTCTAAATCCTTTTTAAAAAGCCATTTAAAACAATCTTCTTTTAAAGTAAGTTTGAGCGGAATATGTTATTATGTCAGTGCCACAAGACAAATGTGGTTATACAAGAAAGCTGTCTATAAAAAAAATCAACCTTATTTCACATGGAATACCCCCACATGGGGTACGGAGAATGATTTACTTGTTGCTTCTGCAGGTAGTAATAGGCACTTGGAATGCTCTCCTGAGGAGGGGGAGAGTTTGTGATTAATGTAGTGTAATAAAGTTGGCACCTGGTCACCTAGCTTGCCCCATGCCTGTGGCCTCCAGTTCCTGCTTGTTCCAGACTGATCCAGTGACACTGCAGCTGCCCTGGTTTTCTCGCTGGGGGTTTCCCGACTGGGTTTTCCCCCTCAATGTTCTTCCTGCCAACAGAAGCCCCGCCCACTCCAGGACCAACCTAATGCATGCCACAGCGAGAGCAAGCAGAAGCGCACCTGGCACGCTAAAGACAAGCCCATCTGTGCCTGTCCATGCCTGGACTGCACCCAGCACCACAACCCCTGGCCCTCCCGTCCTCCAAAGATACACCATTGCTGAGTTCTACACCTCGACCCCAGATGAAGCAATGAACACTGACACCTAGCCGACCCACGCTCCACGGTAGGATCTTTCACCTGCACCCACTGCCACTTCACCTGCCACTGCACACACACCAGCCCACTGACCAGCCCCACCCCAAACACACCACAGACACCACCTGAACAAGAACACCAACTTGCATGCGCCCTTCTTATTCCAATGAATTATGGGACCTCATTGCCACCCTCACACCCGACATAGTCTTCCTCACTGAGTCCTGGCTCAACCTCATATCCTCCCCAGACATTGCCATAGCTATTCCCGACGGATATAAAATCACTCACCAGGACCGCACCAACAAGCTGGGAGGAGGAACAGCCATCATCCACAAAGAGACCATACAGCGTTCCGCCACCACTGACAACACCACCATCCCCATCCCCATCCCCATAGAACATCTCAACTTCAAGCGCCACACGGATGACAAGACAACCATCAGAGGCACCCTCGCATAATGACCCTAAGGCCCATCTCCAGCTTCTGCAACACCATTGCAGACTTCATTGCACCCCTAACCTTAGACTCCAAGGACTACATCTTCCTCTGTGACCTAAATTTCCAATTCGACAACCCCAATGACAAAAATACCGCACACCTTCTAGACAGTATGAGCAGCCTCGGATAGATCCAGTTCAGCCACAACCCTACCCACACTGCAGGACACACACTGGACCCAATTTTCACCTCCAGCATCTACGTCAAATACAGCCATGTCACAGAACTCACATGGACTGATCACTCCATTGTCCACTTCAGCATCCCCAGCCCCCGCACCGCCACCCCCAAGATGACCAATGCCCCCCACTGGAGGTGGAATAAATTCTCAGAGACCAGCTAGACAAATGTACTCAACACCTCAACCCTGCTACCGCCACCAACGTCATACAGGGAGTGAAAAACTTCAATGCCTGGATCACTAATTGCACAGATAGCATCGTCCCCATCAAGAGCAACATCCAGAGAAAATCCTCTAAAAAGGCCATTTGGTACACCCAAGAACTCAGAACAGTGAAACGAGACAGCAGACAGTTGGAGAGAAGATGGCACACCAGCAAGGACACCTCTTGACAGGGCAGCCTTCAAGACCTCACTCAACCTCTACCTCTGGCTGCTGAGGGCAACATAGAAGACAGCCATTGCTGCACACATCGAAATCAGCACCATCAACACCAAGGAACTTTTCAACATCGCTAAGGAATTCTCCAACCTGGCTGCCAGCGAAAACAACATCACTCCATCATGGGAGCTGTGCGACAACCTCATCCATTTCTTCCACAACATGATTGCAACCATATGCAGAAACTTCAAACCCACACCTACAGACTTCCTCAACAGATACGTCACAACAGTTACTGACATGAACCACACACTGACCACCTGGAACATCCTATCCACCCATGACATCACCTACACCATAAAAATCATCCACTAGGGAGCTCCCACAGATAAATGCCCACACCACATCTTCAACCTCAGAAACCAAAGGATTGGCCAGGAACTCACCACCCTACTCAACAATTCTATCACCACCGCAACATTTCCCGATGCCTGGAAACACGTCGAAGTCAGACCACTACTCAAAAAAACCACCGCCGACCCCAGCAAACTCCAAAACTACCGGCCAGCCTCCCTGCTCCCATTACCAGTGAAGGTACTGGAAAAGATCATCAACAATCAACTCATGACACACCTGGAGCAGAACCAGCTAAGCGACGCCTCCCAATCTGGCTTCTGCAGCAATCACAGCCCCGAAACCACCCTGATCACAGCCACTGATGACATCCGAACCCTCCTCAACCGAGGGGAAACAGCAGCTTTGATCCTCCTTGACCTCTCAGTAGACTTTGACACCGTATCCCACCACACACTGATCGAAAGACTCCACCACATCAGCATCCAAGAGGATGCCCTCAGATGGATCACCTCCTTCCTCACCGGAAGAACCCAGAGGATCCACCTCCCACCTTTCAACTCTGAACCCAAGGAGATCACCTGTGGTGTGCCCGAGGGCTCATTCCTCAGCCACATTCTCTTCAACGCATATATGACCCGCTGGTCAACATCGTCATATCCCGCGGTCTCAACATAATTTCCTATGCAGACGAAACCCAACTCATTCTCTCACTCACCGACCACCCCACGACCACCAGAACCAACTTCCACAGATGCATGACAAACAAACTGGATGAAGAACAACTGCCTGCAGCTGAACACAGATGAGACAGAAGTACTGAGCTTTGGCAACAGCAGCGACACATGGAACGACTCCTGGTGACCATCAGACCTAGGACCCACACCCACTCACTCCTATCACGCCAGAAGTCTCGAAATCATCATTGGCAACAAGCTCACCATGAAATCACAGATAAACGCCATCTCCTTCTCCTGCGGATGCTACGTAAGATTTGCAAGTGGATACCCCTACACACAAGATGCACCGTGAGACGAGCACTCACCACCAGCCGACTGGACTACGGCAATGCCCTCTACGTAGGAATCACCACACACCTTCTACAAAAACTTCAGACCAAACAGAACGCTGCAGTCAGACTCATCCTTGGCCTTCCCCGACAAACCCACATCACACACCACCTCGGGAAACTCCACTGGGAGGAGATGCCAATTCAAGCTGCTTACCCATGCACATAAGGCTCCACACAACCAAGGAGCCACCTATATTAACCACCACCTGAACTTCCACCAACGATTGAGAAGAGTATGCTGTGCCTCCCTTTCACTTGCCCATATCTCAGGCATCTACCGGAGCAGAAGTGGAGGACTCTCCTTCTCCCACATTGCAGCAAAAACCTGGAACAGCCTCCCCAATCACCTACGGACCATCGTCTCACTTCCAGAATTCCGAAAGGCTCGAAAGTCCTGGCTGTTCGAATAAGCTTCCGGGGCCTGCAGGCGCCTGGATACTCTATTGGGTGATTAGCCGTGCTTTATAAATCCTGATGATTGATTGAATCTAATGTACAAGATTTAAATCATATAATTTTTGCATGCCCTTCCTTGCTCTTCGCATGTTTTCACTTTTTAAGACCGGAGTTTTTAAAATATAAGGTACAATCAGTACAAGAAGCACGTCAATGTTTGTTTCCCCTCTAAGGAAACAGCATGTGGTACAAAAAGTTACATTTTTTCATTGTTTCTTAAATTTGTGCTGATGATTGTTTGGTATTGTCAGTGTAATTTTATAGGTTGGAATCTATGATTGCTTTTTGCTTGCTGTCACTCTTCCTAAAGTGATTTATTCCTCTGTTTCTATTGATAATGTGTTACATGTTTTGTTTTTTTAAATGTTTTAAAGCTGTATTGGCAAGTTGCTTGCTATTAATCTGCTGATCATATATATGTTGAATCTATGATAGCACTTTGCACGACGTTACTTTTTCCTTCTGCATGTAAAGAAATGTGCAATGGTTTTTCCTTTTGAAATCCTGTATGCTGGATTATTTGATTGTTCCTTGTAGTGTTTATATTGTTATGTGGACGTATATCGGAGTTCCGAATCATAAAATAAAATAAAGTTGATTGTGTCTATACATGCAGTAGTGCATATGCAAATTATTTTACTACCTCAGGGCCTTTGTCTTTAATAACAATTATTATTCAGTCCATTTTCAAATTGTCAGATTGTATATTTAGATAAATACCCTGCAACCTTCAGCATTGTATTCCATCAAATTCCCATCTGACTCGCTGATTGGAAGGAATATAACTGGTGGTGGAAGGAAAAGCAGAGACTGGGTTGAGGTAAACATATTACTCAGTAAGCAGGTAAACATTCAGAGTACCTACACTATTACAGAACCGAATGATATTAATTTAGGGGAAATATTGAATTTTGAAAAACAGTCATAAAGAAACATTGCATTATGCAGTATTTCTCATTAAATTCATTATTTCAAACCACACTTGGGATGTCGACGTTAATCGGCAAGTCTTTTCCATCTATAAAACTTAAGTCAAGCATGTAATAAAACATCTAAAACTTGGTCTTCCTTGGGGCATATATGTAAAAATGTGCTTTCGAAACTTTGGAGCAAACGGCTAATCAGCATTTTTAATGCTGCATAAGTTCTTTTGTGTTGTTTTTAAATTAGTATCATACATCAATTTTATGTTAATGGTTTTTAGACATAACAGGAACGTTCAGCTGCACTAGTATTACTTAAAGAAGTTAACCTACTTCTGCAGCAGCAGACTGATATAAAAGTCACAGCTCATAAGCAGACCTTTAATTGTGTGTGTGAGCGGTCGGGCCAAGCAGGAGGGGAGCACGGTGAAAGGTTATCGAATAAACTATATCAGGTCTAGTGTTCTTAAAGAGTGGAAAGTGTATACGGTTTGACACATAAAATATTATCGTTTAGCTTATATTAAAGAATATATAAGCAAGAATAGCAGTCCCGTGAGTCTGCGAGGCCTATTATCCAAAGTACCCAAAACACTATTACTCTGGAGTTAAGTGGCATTTTTTGCAATATATTTAAAACAAACCTAGTTGTTCTTGCAGTGAATAGCTTTTGGTTGGAAATTGGTCCATAACAAATGCTTTTAACTTGAACATTTGAACCGGACCAGATACAAATTATACAGGACTGTTCAGGGACACTCAACTTCAAAATAGTGCAAATATCTGGACCAGTTTTAATGGCACATGCAAATGTATATTTTTATAGATGTCTAACTGGCAAAGGTCAATACCAGTCCTTGTTCTCTCGCTTTCAGCTTTACAGGAACACAGGCCCATGGAGGTACACTGCAAGTATTCCGCTCCTGCCAAACTGAAAATGTAGAGTAAAATCTCGACGCTGCGGTTTGTACTTGCATTTGTTCATCATGAGTGGAATTGATACGATAATGTACATTAGATATAAGCTGCAAGATACATGCCGTGCATAAGAAAAAAGTTTATAGTTGTTAAATCAACGTGGCTAACAACATTTGGTGACTGCGTGCCACTTGAGCACTTACAGGTTTCCAGTAATCCAGGAGGAATAGAGTGAGGTGGTTGGTGAACTCATTTTTGAACAATAATTTGAGATTGACTCCATCAGGTGGTCTGTGAGAGAAACACGATGCAAGTGGGCTAGCACATTAAAAGTGTGGAACATGAATACACCAATGGTAGGTTTAGGTGAAAAAGGAGTGCTGGTTTGAAGACATTACCGAACAGGTAGAAGTATAGATGGATGCTTTATTTTTTGTTTAATAAGCTTTATTAAGTAAGTAACAATTACATAAGAATAGAGCATGAAAAACAAAATATCCACAATATAATGGAGAGGTCAACAGGTAAAAAATCAGAGTAGAAAGCTATTTACGTTTTAGTAATCATATAGGAAAAGCAGGGGGGAGGGGGAGGCAAGAGAGGAGAAAAACAAGGGAGAATAATACAATTCTTCTAATTGAAGATCATGATCATTAAACCTAAACAACAAATTAAACATATTATACGAATTAAACTTATCCAAGAGGCAGGTAGAAATACAACACCATAAGAAATGCAAAAACTGAACAAGGGGATAGAATAATGTAGGGGAGCGAAAACAATGATCAAAAGAACTATGGAGGCTGAAAGTTCTCAGAACGGTTACGAGAAACGTGAAGTGAAATCCTAGTTAAATAATTAGTTAAGGGTATCCAAAATAAATCCCTATTTACATATGGTTTAACAGAGGAAGCAAATGCAATATCTAATTTATGGTAATGACCGACATTATTCCACCAGGCCTTCACTGAGAGCTTAGATGAGCATTTCCAGTTAAGTGAGATCTGCTGGAAAGCTAAAGCCAACATCAAATCAAATAAACCCCTATCATGTAAAGACAATCCCAAAGAGTCTGACAAACTGCCCAAAAAGAGATTAATGTTTGTCAGAGGAGCGTGTAAATTGAAAATAATATAGAGGTGTTTCCAAACATCCTTCCAAAAGGAAGCAACAGCTGGGCAAATGAAAAGAAGGTGCATCAAATCAGCCAGAGGAGATTGACATGACCAGCAAGCGTTATCGTCAGAGTGTGTAAACTTGGCTATAGATGAGGGCGTATAGTGTAATCTATGATACAGAAAGAACAAGGATTGAGTAGTAGAAGATGATCTAGAGGTCTTCAAAGACTTACTCCAGAGTTTGTTCCAGAAATCAATGCTCCAAACACAGCCCAAATCCGCTTCCCAAGCAGCTTCTATTTTAGATTTAGGACGGGCAGGATCAGGGGAAAGAAGGAGTTTATAGTTCAAGGAAGCTTTGGGGAAAATAGTTAATAATTTGAGAATAGGATCCGCTGCAGGAGTAAATTCAAAGGAAGGTAGAGAGTAAAAAACATCTAGGATAATTGCCATGAGAGTAGAGAATTTGTGCCAGAACGAGCGAGGACATTTAAAAGTGTCTTGGAATTGAGGGAAAGAACAAGGAGAAAAACCATCAAATAAACCCTGAACCCATATAATTCCCTTACTTCTCCAGGATTTCCAAAAAATAGGTCTATTATTAAGGGTAATGAGACGATTGTACCAAAGGGGAGATTGAAGAAAAGTAGTTCTAGAAATAATCTTCAAACTGTAATGAGGTTTTAATAATGAACAAGTGTGTTTAAATAATGGAAGAGAGGTAATATTAGCTTTTGTTGAAAAAGTAAGAACTTCCTTGAAAGAAAAGGGTGCAAGTAAGGAGCGTTCAATGGAAACCCATAACGGTGTATAGGGGGAGACATCGGAAAGGAGCCATTTAGAAGCTGATCGAAGGCGAAAGGCTTTATGATACATTCGAAAATCAGGAAAATTCACTCCACCTATAGAATTAGGTTTACGGAGGAATGCCAGAGAAACTCTAGATTTTTTATTGTTCCATAAAAACTTAGAGAGAAGGGAGTCAATTTAAAAAAAAATAGATATTAGGGATGTGAATGGGAATCATAGAAAGAATATATAATAAAATAGGAGTAATCATCATTTTAATAGAATCAAGCCGTCCCCACCAAGAAAGAAAAAGAGGGTTCCAAGAGGAAATGAGTTTAGAGATGCGATCCAGCACCTCCTTCATATTGATTCTAACTGAGTCCAATATGGAGTTATTAAACCAAATTCCCAAATACTTGATTTTTGAGCTACTCCAACGGAAACCAGTTGCATCGAAATGTTGTTTAAAACAAAATTTTGTGATAGGAAGAATTTCTGTCTTATCAGAATTTATCTTATAACCCGAAACAAGAGAGAAATCTGAGATTTCTTGCAGAAGAGGAGGGATAGAGGTTTCGGGATGAGATATAAAAAGTAAGATATCATCTGCATATGCGGATATTTTCAAATGTTGATCACCGTATTTAAAACCAGAAATGGAAGAGTTATGACGTATATGTGATAAGAAAGGCTCAAGAGATAAAATAAAAAGATGGGGCGAGAGAGGGCAACCTTGACGTACACCGCGGTGAAGGTTAAAAGATTGAGAAACAAGACCATTAACAGCAACAGAAGCTTTAGGAGCTGAATATAATAAAGATATTAAAGAAATAAATTTAGGACCAAAGCCATGCCAATGGAGGGCTTTAAATAAAAAAGACCAATTAACTCTGTCAAAAGCCTTCTCTGCATCAATAGAAACAGCAGCGAGAGGGTATGAGAGAGATGAGGCTTTATTTAAAACATTAAAAAATAAACGAGAGTTGTCAGATGTTAATCTACCCTTGACGAAACCACATTGCGCTAAACCAATTAGTTTTGGTAAAAGAGACTCAAGACGCAGCGTGAGTAGCTTGGGAAAAATCTTATAATCGACGTTAACCAAAGAAATAGGACGGTAGTTTTTACATTGTTTGGGATCACGGCCATCTTTATGAATTAAAAAAATGGTAGCATATAAGAAAGTACCCTGTGCTTTACCATTAGTGTGAAAGAATTGAAAAAGTTGCAAAAGTTATGGAAAGAGAAGATGTGAAAAATGTAGAAAGAATTCCACTGTAAAGCCATAGGGACCAGGTGTTTTGTTTTTCTTAAGGAGATTTAAAGATTGAGAGATCTCATGGATAGAGAGATCAGATTCTAGAGATCCAAAATCAAGATCAGCATGAGAAGGGGGTAAAACTTGATTAAGATATGAGTCAATAGAAGAGGGAAGTGGAGAAGACTCTGGGGTATATAAAGTTTTGTAAAATTCCATGAATTCATTTAAGATGTCTTGGTCTTTGAAAAGAATTTCCCCATCCGAAGAGTGAATAGAGTCTATTAATACGCGTTCTTTCCGAGATTTAAGATATTTAGCCAGGAGTCTGCCAACTTTGTTACGACCTCCAAAATACCGAGCACTCGAGCAGAGAAGAATCGAAGAGGCGTTATTGGTAGTTGTTTTATTAAAATAAGGTTTGGCACGAACACGTTCCTGAAAGGAAGAATCGGAAGAGGATGTATAGAAGTGATGCTCTAAACATTTAATATTAGCCAGCAGAACTTTTTGCTGACCGAGTAAACACTTCTTTTTCTTGGAAACATAATCTATAATAAAGCCACGAGCTGTAGCCTTAAATGTATCCCAAAGTAGTGAAGGAGAGGTATCAGGAAAAGAATTTAAAATAAAAAATTCTTCTGAAAAGGAGATGAAGGAAGAGGAGAAAGCTGAATCCTGCAGAAAGGAATTATTAAACCTCCATCTAGAAGACTTGGGAGGTGATCGGAGCAAATCGAAATCAACAACAACCGGGGCATGATCGGAAATAACAATGGGTTGAATTGAGGAGGAAATAAGGTTTTGTGTTAGGGCAGAAGAAAGAAAAATATAGTCTAATCGTGACAGAGTACCATGAGGGGGAGAGAAAAAGGAGAATTCAGAGACGTCGGGGTTACAGAGTCTCCATGTGTCTATAAGATGGATCTGGGATATGGTATTTTGAAATTGTTTGTGGGTTTTGTGTGGTATGAAACGAATTTGGGATTGTCGATCAATGAAAGGATCCATGACCTGATTGCAGTCGCCACCCAAAATAAAAAACTCATCTTTATGCTGAATACATTTTTTTGTGATATTAGGCCAAAAGGAAGAGTCTGGTTGAGTTGGACCATAAATGTTAAAAACTGTAAGAGAAATATTATTGATGAGCAACTTGACTAATAACCATCTACCATCTGAATCAGTTTCCTTAGAAATAACAGAACATTTCAAACGTTTATGTACTAAAATTATTACCCCATGTTTCTTCGTAGGAGAAACTAAAACTAAACCCGCCCATTGCCTTTTGAGTTTCAAAGCTTCTGACTCTGTCAAATGGGTCTCTTGCAGTAGAACTAGATCAGGATTGCATGTAGCTAAATGCGATAATATTCTCTGCCTCTTTATGGGATTAATAAAACCTTTTACATTCCATGAGATAACTTTGAACGTAAATAGAATGAGTAAAAAATAGAATTACATGATCAACATTGATGCAAGAAAAAAAGAGGAAAAAAGAGGAGAGAAATGTATCGAATGAAAAAGGTGAAGGAGAGAAATAGAAAAGAAAAGGGGATAAAAGAAGGAACAGTAAGAAAAAACAGTACAAGTCAACCATTAAAGAAAAAGACATATGTAGTAACAATAAGAATAGGAAAAAGGAGATTGACGACTGTAATACGTACCTTTTAGGGAGGGTATTAGAAGAAAAAATACAAGGAGTGGCGAGACACAAGTGAAGACGGCATACCCAAACAGGAGGAATGAACCACAACAGGGAGAAGTATAAAACAAGCCGGAAAAGGATATATAAGGAAATGCCAAAGACAAATTCTGTGGTAAGAGAAAAACAGAAGAGACAAAAAAGAATGTCTTACTATAGAACAAATAACAACAAACAAGTATCAGCAAACAATAAGCAACCTGTAGGGAAAAAAGTATCAGATTAAATCACGTAGAGCAATCATATTGCAATAAGAGAAATCAGTCAAGGTATCGAAGTTGCAGAGGAAGAAGGACCAGCAATTTCCATCGACGTTGTAGAGTGGGAATGAATGAATTTTCTCAAGTCTATTGGATCCTCAAAGGTGGAAGTTTTGTTTTGAAAAGTCACCTTAAATAAGCAAGGGTGAAATAGCCCGTATCTTGCACCCATTGTGCGCAGAGCAGGACGAAGATCGAGAAAGTCCTTACGACGTTTGGCAGTTGTCGAAGAAACGTCCTGAGAGATGAATAAGTTTGGAACCAGACCAAGTAAGTTGTTTTTTGGCTTTGGCAGCGTTTAAAACATGTAGAAGGTCAGTAAATTTCAAAAAGAGGAAGATTACACCTCTTGGTTTCGTAGGAGCTGACGTAGATGTCAAACGAGGGCCCAACCTTTGAGCACACTGAATGCTTAGGCTTGTAGATGGAGGAAGGTCCAGAAGCTTTGGAAGAAAGGTGGAGAAGAAATTAACAGGGTCGTCACCTTCCAAGCCCTCCGGAAGGCCAAATAAACGAAGATTATTGCGTCTATTTCGGTTTTCCAAATCTTCAGCAGATTTCTTCAACAGGAGGACCTCCTTCTCTAGGGTAGTGACCTTAACAGACACAGCAAACACAAGGAGATGATGGACAGAGTGCTGAAACGTTTCAAACACTCACCCCCAGTCCCAGATCTGGGTTGAATCCATCATCATTCTTTAGCTCACTTTGCCACCCCAGTTCAGACACAGCTATATGCAAATCAGTCTTGACCCTGTGCCTCATGGGAACAGTACAGCCCGAACTGCCAAGCCATGTCGTCCCTGGCTTGGCCCGCCCTAAGTTGGCAGGGTCCCTTGCTCACTTTGCCACTGGATTCAAGCTAGCCTGGCTGATGAGGGCTGTTAGCCCGAAACCGGTCCCAGGATGCTTGTTTCCGGTCCAGGGAAGACATGGCTTGGTAGTTCGGGCTGGACTGTTTCCATGAGGCACAGGGTCAAGACTGATTTGCATATAGCTGTGTCTGAACTGGGGTGGCGAAGTGAGCTAAAGAACGATGATGGATTCAACCCAGATCTGTGACTGGGGGTGAGTGTCTGAAAAGTTTCAGTGCCCTGTCCATCGTCTCCTTGTGTTTACCTTGACAGACACGTCATGAATCTCTCCAACATGTTGTTCCACCGTAGAAATACGAGACTCCATGGATGTCCACTTAGTATCCAAGACTTGCAGACGAGAATTTGTTTCCTCAATAAATGGACGAAGAGCACTTATTTCATCCAGTACAGTGTCCAAGGAAACAGGAGAGAACGACTTCGGTGGAGAAGGAGGATCCTGCTTAAGACGTTTGGTGGCAGAAGATGGAATCTGCGATTTAATTGAAGAGGTCGGCGAGGCCACTGATCTCGAGGAACTAGATTGCGCCATCATGCCGGTACTCTGTATTGAAGAAGTAGTATGAGAAGCGCAGGAGTCAGAAGCACTGATATTAGACTTTTTATTAATAAAAAGCAGTTTTTTACTCCTTCCCATAGGTAACGTCCAGATAAAAAGCCAGAAAGCTGTATGAAATAGGCATGCAATTTTCAGCAAAAAGAAGGTCTGATGATATAATGCGCTTCAAGAATTAGAAGGCAGAAAGTAAACGCTGGGAATACTACTTGCGTGTAAGCTGCCTAATTAAACTGCCAAAGTATTCAGCTGGTCAGAAATTCAGAGGAAATGCAAGATAAACCAATCCATAAATATAAAAGAATATGGTCGGTGTAAATATATTGAGAGTTACTTCAAGCAAGAGGCAATTGAAGAGAGATTCAGCATTGTTGAAAAATACAAAATGGCGGCCGGATATGAGGAAAGAAGAATCCTCAAAATATCTCCAGAAAAAGGCAGCAAAACGCCATAACAATACCACAGGATGTGCAGGGGGTCTTCCGACGCCTGTAGAGCACCGTTTCAGGCAGAAAAAGGGGCTGGAACCGCAGGAATCATCGCGGCATCTCCCGTCGCGGATCGGAGCTCCGTAATTAGGCGGCCATCTTGTTTTGCACCACGCGCCGCCCTCCATAGATGGATGCTTTTAATAAACTTTCTCTTTAAACTGTAGAAGTACAGATGGAATATTGTAGGGTAATGCCATATCTTGGGTGGCTTTAAATGGAATGATGAGGATCAACTTTGTTTTATGTTGGGAGACTGGTTACTGAAGTGGTTGAGGGAGAAGTATGAATGTGGTAAACTCCATGATTTTGTCTAGGTGTGGAAGTATATTGATCAAGATAAGGACAGCATTGTAACAGTTGAGGTTGCAAAGGAACTGGGCATTTCAGTATCTGGGTGAGTGAAAGGATATTTTATAGGATTCTTGTGCACATTGAGGAGGTGCAAATAATCAGTATTCTGTCAGGATTCACTAACCTTGTGCTCAGACTCCAATGGGAGCGATGCATTTTTCTATCTCTAAATGTCTTACCAATGACCACATACATAGGGATTGAAGGGCCAGTGTGAGGAACTGGGAAGTGGCAATAGGATAAGAGAGAAAACAGAGACAATAGACCCACCACCCTGACTTGCCCCTTTTCTGGATACTGATGTCTGCAGGACGTAGTGGATATCTAAAAGCAAAGAGATATCTTCAGCAACTTGCTATTTCAATGCCACTTCTGACAGTGATCGGATGAAGAACAGCTATATATAGATTACAATATCTTGGATGATTTAAAATAACTTCTCCATTAGGTCAAATCTGTTCACTGCAAGAGGGGTTCAGTATATAGAAACATTCTCTCCCACATGCCCCTAACCTAACCTACTGAGCTTTGGGACCATTTGTCCCATTCATTTGATAGGTGTCTATATTAATATTTCGACATGGTATTTACATTTTACATCAACTATGTATTAAATACGACTGCTTTCTACTGTTTAAAGCATTTAATACAATGGCGGGTCTAGTGTATACTATAAAAACTGGAAAAAATAAAATAAATAAATACAAGTTTTTCGGTGGAGGTTGCATTAGTCGACTGAGTGATCAGACTAATTTTGGCTGTATAAATGCCTGGAGGGCTGGGATAGAATATGGTACAATAGGGGTGAAAGGGACACAGCTCTTTGGGGGAATGAAAAAGGACAGAGCAAGGACTACCGATGAGGAAGAGGGAGAAAGAAATGAGAAGAAGGAAACAAATACAGCTAAGGGGAGAATAAAATATTGTGCTTCTAAGAAGAGGTTGGGGGGCAAAGGTGAAGCATTCAATTTTAAATAGAGGAGGGAAAACACTAACTCTGGAGATAAGTGCGGAGGAGACAGGAAAGGGATTTGTTTGCAATCAAGGGCCAAAGAATGTTGAGTGAGCAAGGGGAAAAAGAATTGATAACAAGAACTATTGATGGGGTAGAACAGGGTTGTGAGTTACATGAAAGGGAGAATGTAATTCGGAATAGAGACTGTAAATGCAGGTAGAGCAGCACATTTTGACAGAATTAGTACACACTGCAAACAGGTGATGAAGGATAAAGCTGGATGAACTGGAACTTCTGATGGGGACTTGGAAAACGCAGGCAATAAAAACTGCTCATGGAAAGTAAAAAAGCTTGGCTAACAGGAATGGAGAGAGATAAAAATAGGAGGAATGGGAACAGCTGTTTGTGAGAAAAACAGGGAGGGTGAGAAAGGTTAATCGAGAGGCAAATGGAGAGAAGAAACTTGTGATTGAAAGAGAAATGAGGTAAGGGAAAACAGCCAGCTGATAGATAAAGTAAATACAGAGAACTGGAGTATCTGATGGAGAGAAACCAGTGTGAGCAAGAGCATCTGTTTGAAAGAGAAATATGGAGAGTGTGAACTGCTGAGAGAGATGAAAAAGAGGAATTGATGGGGAGAGATAAGTGGTGAGGACAGCAGAACCTGCTGATGGCAAGAGGGTACAATCAATGACCGCAGGGAAGCTTAGGTGGAGTGTGGCAATGAAGAGAAAGCAGGATCTTCTGAATTGGATACAGCAGTGGCATAGCAGGGGGGGGGGCAGCCTCTCCCCTCCATGCTCTTACCTGCGGCCGTGCTGGGCGGCCATCGCGGGAATCACCAGCACCCCCCTGTTCTTACATGTGGCCGCCGGGCGCCAAATGCAGTGACCGCCATGGGCGGTACAACGTCTATTTATGTTTATTCTGTGCCTATATCCCAGTGGCATAGCTCACTGGGATATAGGCACAGAATAAACATAAAATTCACCTGAGCAACCCAACATATTTTTAAACGGTGAACAAAGATGGCTAGGCCATGGAGTGGGGATGATATGAATTCTGGGGGTACCCCCCAGAGCTGAAGGGGTTGACTACATATCTCCCTGATGCAAGGATTTAGTTCAATGCGCCAACATTGAATTAGTGAGGCCAGTTGGATCACAGCCCGATAAAGACCCACTAAACGGTCACGCGTAGACAGCTTTGTCAGGTTACTATCAGTCCTGTTCAAGTTTCTGGGGCACGGTGACAATTCAATAATCTTTCACTTATGAACAACACACTCAAAGATGGCACTAATAGTCATGGAAATGTAGATTAAAATATTTATTTCAAAATCCTCAGTCTAGTGCATAAAATATGAACCACCCAGAATTTAAAAACAAGAGCAGTTGGGCATGTTATGATCAGCGAAGACAAACAGAACATTCTTAGCATTTTAGTGGGCTCTACCCTTATTTGTAATCAGAAATCATCATTTGGAGGATAATCAAATTTAGGCAGAATCATTTTAGCATTAGGTATTAATAGAAAGGTCATAGGCATGTTTTAGGAGTGAAATAGTGCACCAAGCTCTAAAAAGAAGCTTTTAACTAGACAAAAAGAAAATTATTCCTTCCACTTTCAGCACTTGTTTATACTCAAGCTAGTTTTGTTCTTTATAAATATCCATACATACATTCATATATTAGCATAGCACTAAACAACAATGGTAAGCAAGATGTATCGTAATAATCAAAGAAAAAGAGAGGTGAGAAGGAAGGAGTGCACTTATGAGGGGTGTATTGCACTTTTCCCATGCATTCAGCTTTACAATGCATGTGAATGTTTTGCTCCACAGAGTCTATTAGGAGGTACCACAATCTTTCAGATGCTGTATTCCCCAACAGGTACAATGGTAGGTGTATAGAGACAATGGGAGTTCTCCTCATGGGTCTTAATTCAGCAAATAAATGTAACTGGGGAAAAGATATGAATCAGAAACATTTATAAAACAATAGGAGAGGTAGAAGAAAAGAACGCAGGGGGAAGAGTATGAACATAGAACAGAAGCTTTTATTCTAACTGTATTGCTTTCAAGCTCTCTCCCTGCTGGCTGGAACTCGTCCTGGAAGATCTTGGAGGAACTTTACATTTGATGTTTGTCCGATTAACGTCTTATTGTGCTTCTAAGGATTGAGTAGATTTCAGTGGCCACATCCAAAGATTGTACTGTCATTTTTGGTTGGTATCCCACTCAGGCATGGGGACTCTTCAGAGTGTTTAGAGCCTGTGTGTTAGACCCATCAGCCTTAGGGTGGTCTTCCCCCAAACTTCAGGGGCGGCTCCTCCACTAGGGTGGATTAGCGTCGCCCTACTGCTTTCTGCAGTGTGAAAAGCAGAAACATAAAATGGTAATAACTTTCCGTTATTCCCATTTTATGTTTGGTTGCTGACGGGTGGGTGGGCTTTGCTGCTCTGCGAGCAGCCACGGCAGGGGAGGAGTAGTGTGCCCACTTCTGAGGGTGCAATGACTGTTTGGTTGGCCCTCTGGGTCTGTCCAAACCAGTCATGCACACTCTGCCCTTTCTCCTTGCTGGCTGCAATGCAGCCTGCATGGAGAATATGGCCTCCCCATAAGCCCCAGGCTGGGCGGCATCCCCACCAATCACAACGCTGCCATTGCAGTGTTGTTATTGGCTATGAGGAGGGAGCCTGGCTGCCTGCTTCCTGTTCCTGCCGGAGGCAGGAGAGCAGGAGCAGGAGCCGAGAAGACGCAGGACCCGGCCGGAAAGGTAAGGTTGATTTAAAAAAAAAAATTATTAAATGAAATCCCACCTCCCCGCGCGACCCTCCTCCCCGCACAACCCCCACTCCGCCTCCCCCACCCACGAGCCATGCCGGACACGACTGCCAAACTTTTTTTCTGCTTTGCCTCACATTTTGCTGATCTGTTTTTGTTGGACTTAGTACTCTTGGAACTTTACCACTGCTAACCAGTGCTAAAGTGCATTTGCTTGCTCACTCCCCTAAACCATGGTAACATTGGTGTATCCCCAATTGCCATATTTAATGTCCTTGTAAGGTCCTAGTAAAGTGCACTATATGTGCCCAGGGCCTGCAAATGTAATGCTGTTAGTGAGCCTGAAGCACTGACTGTGCCACCCATTTAAGTAACCCTTCAAACATGTCTCAGGCCTGCCCTGCAGACCCTGTATGGGCAGTTTCATTGGCATGTGGACTTGGCATTTAAAACCCCATTCCAAGCCTTAAACTCCCCTTTTATTACATATAAGTCACCCCTAAGGTAGGCCCTAGGTAGCCCATAGGGCAGAGTGCTGTGTAAGTAAAGGACAGGACATATACCTTATAGTTTTACATGTTCTGGTAGTGAAAAACTCACAAATTCGTTTTTCACTATTGTGAAGCCTACCCTTCTCATGGGTTAAGATTGGAGATTACTTAATATATCTATTAAGTATAATTCCTGATTGAGAAGGAGTAGAATAGTAGTGTTTGGTACCTATGTACTTGTAATGATACATTTTCTTCAATGGTAAATTTGGATTTATGATTACACCTTAAGAAATGCCACTTTTAGAAAGTTGGCATCTTTCTGCTCCTAAGCTTGGTCTGTCTCTGCCTGCCTTCAATACACGTCTTGGTTGGGTGGCAGCTGGGCTTTCTGCATTCCCTCTAGACAGTCACACACAAAGGGAGCTGAGGTGTGTCATTCACATCCTGATTGCTCATCACCAGGCTGATGGGTCTTCCTGAGCTGGATGGGTGGGAAGAGCCAAAACTTGCACCTGAATAGGACTGTGACTGTCTACTGTCTCCAAACAAAGAGCTGCATACCCCCCTCCCCCCGGAGTGTGCATGGAGCCTGTGCAGGAAAGAGAAGACCTGTGTGCACTTCAAAGGACCCTTCCAGAAGCTTCTCCCACCTTCCAGAACCAGGGTCCCAAAGTATAAATACTAGACCTTAGACACCACCATTTTAGTACACTTCTGGACCTTTGGATTCTCTGCCAAGAAGAAGTACTGCTGTGCTGCTGAAGGACTGCTACTCTGTCGGACTGCTTCTCTGAGAGAACGGCTTTTCTGCTGTGCTACTCTGCCTGCTGCTCTCTACCTGGGTGAGAAGAACTGGACTTTCACCACTTAAACCCAGAGGGAATCAAAGGGCTTGACTTTTTGCCTCCTGTTTTTGCAGTCTCAGGAATATCAAAGACTGCCAGCAACACTCCATCCAGCACCTAGACTCTGCCAGATGTGAGTCCTTCCCTTGCCTGAGGTGACCCCTCCAGTCCAGAGCCGCAGGAGTGGGTTTCTGTGCTGTTCTGCGGAAAAATTCACACAGTCCCGACTTTGTGCTGGTCCGATGCAGTGCTGGTCCGAAGACGCCACTGCGAGGCTCGACTTTGATGCATCGACCAAACTGCGTGAATCCAAATCGACCCAGGGAGTCCTCGACGCCCAAAACTTTCTCCATACAAGGTACCTTTTTAGTGAGGCCTGCGTGGCTTTTGTATCCAACCCGTACTTCATCGCAGCCGGCTTGACTTTTCAGACTTGACTCGGTAACCCTTAGCGCTCTTAACTTTTAATCACTAGATTTCAAGATATTCTTCAAAAATTGATAACTCCTGTTCTATTTATTGGATTCTACTAATTCCAATGTTGTTTTGTTCAATACATCAAGCTCTATTGTTCTAACCAGGTGTGGATTACTTTTGTGTGATGTTTCTCACTTTGTTACTGTAGTAAGTGTTGCACAACTACTTTACACATTGCCTCTTAAGTTAAGCCTTCCTGCTCTGTGATAAGCTACCAGAGGGTGTGCACAGGTTAATTTAGGGAGTGTATCTGACTTACCCTGACTAGAGTGGTGGTGCCTACTTGGACATGGTGCATACCTCTACCAACTAGAGACCCCATTTCTAGCACTGTGCCAGCACCACACCTGAGTCACCTTTCCCAGTCTATGTGGCCAGACTATATTTACTGCTGCTTCCCACTGTCCATTCATACCCACCTTGTGCATATTTGAATTACAAAACGTGTACTGTATCTTCACCTTCAGCTTCCAGATACTGTCCTGAGACAGGTGTCACTCCAACTTTTGGGCCCTATTAATTGTGCTCTTATTTTATTGGTTGCTCTAAACTTTTATGTCTTTGCTTGCCTGCTGCCATGAAGGGGAATGCTGGTTCATTATCTGGGTCAGTTTGGTTTGCTCTTCTTCATGCTTTGAGTGTAAGAGTATGGTCAGGTATATATATTGACTGCTTAATCTCTTTTCTTCTGAAAATTGTAAGAAGTGTTTGAACAACAGAGGTTCTTAAGAACTCATTTGGATAGTAAATGTTATATATCTTTGGAGCTTATTAATGCTTTTTTATTATTATTTTAGCCATCTGGCACTCAAATATGTATCTCATTTCATTGTGCATGCTTCTTGCAGTTTCGACATTTCTATCTGTTGTCTTCCCGATGACTCTGATGCTCCATTTTCTCCTATTTATCCAATTAGATATCAAGTCATTCCTCTCTGTTTATATGCCATTTATCACTATTTACTGCTTTCTAGACTAGAGCTTCTAAGAATCAAACTAGGGTGACAGAGCATTATCCATAGCAAGCAGGAATCTTTCAAAATAAAAGACTATTCAGCAAGTGAAACAACGGGAAATTGTTTAATGAACAGTTCAAAGCAAAAACAATATATTACATATTTTAATTAAACTAGAAAACATATATATCGTATCATAAGAG
Organism: Calotriton arnoldi; assembly: GCA_963921515.1. Classification (NCBI taxonomy): domain Eukaryota; kingdom Metazoa; phylum Chordata; class Amphibia; order Caudata; family Salamandridae; genus Calotriton; species Calotriton arnoldi. The sequence continues at coordinate 799,144 of CAWUFW010008255.1, forward strand.
AAGCATGTGATGATGGTAAACATGGCCTGACCCCAAATGTGGTATGAAAAATTCGAGGAGTAAGGAATCCATTAATGTGATAGAAAAGAGATACTTGAACGTAAGTAAGAAGTGTGCTTTAAGGTCAAACTTGAATGTTTATAAGGAAGGAGCAAGTCTGATGTGAACAGAAAGTGCATTCCAAATCATAGAAGCATTTGAAAGGAAAGACCTTTTGTCGGATATCTTTCTTGAAATATGGAGGTTTTGAAGAGTTATTGTATAGACTTAAGTACAGGTGTGATCCGCTAACATGTCTTAGTGTTAGTAATCAGTATGGGTGCCAAGCAGCTCTAACAGGAGAAAGGCTTTTCTTTCGAAGAATGGTGAGAAGAGAATTTCCATATTTATACTACAAGATTACCAGAACTTGTACAGTAGTTTTGAAACTTTTGCTATAGATGTAGGAATTTGAAGTTTTGCAGAAGCTTGCATAGGAATTTCACATTTTAGAGACTTCTTTGCTATAGGTGTCAAAGTTAAGAGACTAATCAAACCTGAAACTGAGAAACTTGGCGGAATTCACAATTTTAAGGAGCTTGTTGTGCTCTTCATGTGCTGAATCGGTACGGAGGAATGGAGGGCCTCTGAGTGGAGGGTCATCTATTTCATTCTTGTTTCCTGTTGTACTCTTTCATCCTCCTGTGAGCTTTTTTCTTTAGACTCGGTTGCTTTGGGATTTTCTGTTAGTCAGTGACATCTACCAGCTTTTCTCCATCCATGGTCTTAATTCAAATATCCCCTTCTGTTTCCTTTCAGCAGATTTTTAATTCTGGCCTTGATTGTTCCCCCAATTGGCAACTTTGTATGATATTTGTATGAATGTGTATGGTTATTTTCTCTTGTACTTTTTGTATCCGGGCTTCTTTCAAGAAGCTGCACTAAAAAAATATCTTAATATCTGTAATTATAATTGGCATATTCTGCAAAAATGGCACAAAGTGTTATGTAATGAATATAGTCAATGAAGAATTTGTTTGGCATGACATTTTCAACTACTAGAGAAGTCATCCTCTCCTGCAATAAAATAGCATATTTTGGGTGTACTTAAATGTGTGGGGAGTGTGGAATATATGGTGATGTTTCATTTTTTAGAGCATAGCGGTCCTCAACCCCCACCCGCTCCTACTCCTCCACTTTGCCTGACTACTTTCAGTTCTAGCTTCTCTTTCACGTACCCTACCTTGAACCTGCAATTAAAAATAGGACCAAAATAAGCTGCCCTTGATTTCCCTGGCAGCCATCGAGATTAAGCATGATTGAGCTCTTTCTGCTCCGAATATGAAATCTCATGAGATCAGTGGTGTCACTCCTTAATTCAGAGATTATACTACTGTTGGCGTGGACAGCATGGTGAAGAGACAGTGTGAAACACCTTTTAGGACGAGCAATGACTGGTTTGCTCATGCACACACTTACTAATTGCACCATACTCATCTTCTTATATATATCAACTACTGCTTTTTGGTCTTTCTACTTATTGAAGTGTGGTGACACTTTTTTAGGTCTCACATGAGACAGTGCATGTGCAGTTGCTTGCAAGTCTCTTGTAAATGAAAAAAAAAACATAAAAAGGGCTTAAATACTGCCCGTTACTTACCATTACTTATCATTGGTTGGCTTGGATGTCACTCCCATTTCCTTGCTTCTCATTGGTCAGCGCCTCCTGCTTTCATTTTCTCTTCCTGTCTGGGTCCATTCCATGGAGCATGGACCAAGTTCAGCTTCCTGTCTCCATAGGAGTGCACATGTTTGCCTCCTCCCACTATCCGTGGAGTTACTTGTTACCTCCCTCCTCTCATCCCCTGTAGTTTGGCTTGCCCCCCCACCCTTCTATTGTCATTGTTATCCAGCACCCCTTCCTCCCACCCTTTGTTGTTTGTGTTGTCCCCAGCTCCTCCTTCCCACCCTTCATTGCACATTTTGTCCCCACCCCCTCCCTTTCCACTCTTAATTGTCCATGTTATCCCCAGCACCTCCCACCCTTCTGTTGTCCCCGGTCCCTCCCTCCCACTCTTCCATTGCCCATGTTGCCTGCTGACCCTCTCTCCCTCTGTAATAAACAAAAAAGTGCAATGACGTGCCAAGCACTGGCCGAGTCATAGCTCTTTCTCCCTGCCCCTTCATTGTTAGTGTTGCCCCACCACATGTCCTCCTTCCTTCTATGTTGGCTGCCATCCTCCCCCACACACCTGCCAGCAATAAAAGAAAGTGCTATGACACGTTTTTTTAAATTTCAGCCATTTTATTCCCCAGCTTGGTGAAAGTTTTCAAGTGCACGAGGATAAGGTGACCACCCATCTGTAAATTTCACGGACCATTCGTTATTTGGGTGTCACGTCCGTTGTCTGTCATTATTCCTTTTACGGACGCCTTTTGTCTGTAATTTTGGGAATTGCAGAAAGCTGTGCAGTTCCCCTTCCAGACGCCCCAAGAGTTTTAAAGTACTCACTGTTGGGGCCAGCTCGCACTACTCTTTTGAACTTTAGACACTGCATCAGTCCCTCCCACGCTCTCACACAGACTGTGGAATGGCCCATTGTCATTCTGTCTGTGGCTGATTGTCACATACAGAATGACAATGTGCCTTATTGTAGCTACAGCATGTGGTGTGCCTTCCCCTGCTACGGACTAAGGCACAGATTCTGCTTTTGTCAAGGAGCCTTGCTGGTAGACTATGCTGCATTTCGAAATGTCCAACAGGATTAAAGGCAAAGACTTCTGAGTTCTTTGCATGCCTGAAACTTTCAGACCATAACAAAAATTTCAATTTAACTCTGGTGATTAATGTATCTCTTGGAGAGATCGGAGTTTTGCCTAATCCCAGTTTTGCCTTATCATAAAGTAGCGCAGAGGGATAATACGCCTCTTGCAAAGCACAAGGTGCAACATGCAGATCAAATAATTCATTTGGATAATAAATATTTATTTGTAAAGACAAACCCAACTACTACGTTATGTTTTAAATCCTGAGTTTGTATTTCTCCAGGGCAAGCACTCTTAACATATAGTCAGGGCCACAGGAATTATGTGATTATGCAGCAGCGGTGTTTTTCACATAATTATGGATTTGCCATACAATCCATCAAATGGTGCATAACCTGAAGATTCACATTTTTTTAAAATAGTTTCTAGCTCCAATGGTTCACAAGTTGTTAAAAATGCAGTGACATGTGTGGCAAAGGCCTTTGCAAAGGTTGATTGCTCACCTTTCGTTTGCATATTGCTACATATGGGTGTTAAACTGGTACTAATGAGGTGCACCTATGCCCAGAAAGTGTTAACAAGTGTAAAAATGAGAAAATAATGTAGTAATACTATCACAAAGTTTGTACATTATGCTGCATAATTTCCCTTGTTTTTGCTGCATAATGTAGTCTCCCCTGCTGCATCATTTGGCCCTCCCCTGCTGCATAATTCCAGTGGCCCTGCATATAGTAACTACCAATATGAATGACATGTGACTCCTACACCTTGCAGCCCTCATTGTCTTAAGTAACATTTCCTATACATTGACTTGCACACGTATATGAGTCACTCTGAATAATGTGTGTGAGGTAAAGCGTTCCTGACACCCTACTTTGGGATGAGTAGCACAATAAAAGAAATGAAATTGAAATACACGAGAGAGAGAGTCTATATGGAGATGAGAGGCACCATTGGAGGTTGATAGTGAGGGATTTTCCGCAGATGGAGGTCTTTAGTGCAGGGGCTTGACAAAGGCCCCAGTAGTGTGGGGGGGCAACCCTTCAAGGGAACCCCAAACCTTCAGAAAGCCCCCATACAGCCCAAGGCCAATGTACAACTATGTGCTATGGAAGAATCAGGGCTCCCTCATCTCGTTCTGCAGCGCGCCCCCATCATTTTGCGTTACGCCACTGCTTTCGTGGGAGGGTGCACCAACAAAGATTTTCGCACCGGGTGCCACCAGCACTAAAGCCGGCCCTGCCAGGGGCATAGCTATCATTTCTACATCCTGTGCTGTGCCCCAGTGCTTGAGGTAAAGACACTTCAGGAGTTGACTGTAGGAAGGCCTAGTAGGAAGGCATAGCCTATGAACTGAGAGATTTTGTTTTATTATAACCTCTGTTTCTGTACAGTTTTCATCTCAACATTTCCAGTTAATGGAGAATGAAGAGCAAAATTAGAAATGTCTAACAGAACAAAACTGGTGTGCCCTAATCCCAAACTCTTGGAGTGCCACACTGTAACCTGCCAGACAAATGCTCCGAGCTGGATCCTTATATACATTTCTCCCTCATTCTTTGAAAAATAGCCTTTTTTCTTAACATACTGATTTTCTGTCTGCATGTATGTATGTATATGTTATTTCTGTAGGGTGACCCTAGTTAAAAAGGCAGCAGAGCGCTGTACAAGGCCCAACAGAAAATGTATGTCTGGACACCTGTGCCAAATTATTGATGAAGATATTTACTAACATTTCATGCAACACAGTGCAGCAAATGAAGTTGCTGCGCTGTATTGACTGAAACAGAAAGAACGCAACAGCACTGTATTTTCAAAGATATGGTGCAGTTCTGCTCTCTCCTAGCAGTGGGGCACTTCTGGCTGTCTAGTGCCAAAACATTGTGGTCAGGTACGTTTTTGGTGCATGAAGGGAAACCTATCTTTTGCGGCTATTTCCTCTTTGCATGTGTGCTGGAGAATGCAGCACACATGCACAGAGGAAGCAAGGAGGAAAAATAAATATATTTCTCCTTGTTACACCAGCCTCAGATAGGCACACCATTTTGGCACAAGCCCATGTTTACTGGTCTTTGTAAATATGGTTTAAATCTAGATTCATGGGTAGATGCATGGGAATGCCCAAGCACCACCCATGTAACGCCTACCTGACAGAAGGTAACGCAAGGCAGCACTATGCACTGCATTGCGCTACTTTTTTACAACACCACATCAATCAGGATTGATGCCTGTGTGTGCTTGAAGAGCTTCTTTAAGCTAGCAAGACCGGGCCTATCTGCCTCATTCTTCACACAACTCATCTTGATAACTGAAAGCAATCATACCACAGAGTACTGCTTGGAGACACTGATTGGTTAGGATGATGGAGGCATAGCAAGAGGCATAGCAAGAGGGATGACAAAAGGGCACACTGGGTTTCACTCTCTTTCATAGCTGCTAGGTGTCTCCATGCCGGTCACATTGTGACAATCCTTTTTTTAAACTAACAGAGCCTGCAGGGGTGTAATGCATGGCCCTGCAGTTTGTGTGACAATGTGGAGGAGGGCTCCTACTCAGCCCAAGGTCTATGAATATCAGTGAGATATGGGAGGCTTAGGGGCCCCTCACCATGTTCTGTAGGGGGGGCAATCATTTTCTATTACGCCACTGGAGCATTGTATTCTGGGACATGTGGTTCAATGTAGTTTCACTATTGGGGACATGAAGGTGCTTAGCAATGATAATCAATAATTCCTTCATATATTAACTGGTAGTACTCTCTTCAGTGGTAACAATTTTAAGTCTTGAGATGATGAGTTGGCTCTGCTAGAGTCCAAACTGTGACCTAACATTTGCACAGAAATGCCTTCTACAGGCACTTAAATCATTCAGGGTTTTTGCATGTTTGGTTAATAATGTAATTCCTCTGTCCTGGGAAGCCTGTTTTATTCATTGGTGCATCTCGCTTTCTAGTATATCTGACTGTATGTAGTAGGTTTTTGTGAAGATTGCTTCAGACCTCCAATTGGGATGATGACTAGTCTATCTCTTGGCCACTCTCAGAGACTCCGTTGACTTGAAAAGGAAAAAGGAGTCTTGGGAAGCTTTCAACTGCAGGCAGCCATTTATAAGAGGCAGATAACAGAAGCTAGCACATTATCGCAGCTGCTTCAGAGAGGTCAAACAGCCTGAGTTCCTGAAGCACTGCTGCACTTGGGGATAAGCAGAAGTTATTCTCATGCAGTGGAGTGATATTTCAGTCAACAGCTGGGCAGTGAGAAAAAGTAAACATGGAGATCATGTAGTGTCTTTGAGTAAACAGTGTCAGGATGGAGTTTGTACATATGTAAGTGACCAGGATGTTCAGTTACCTGCAGTGTGCACAGGACCTTCAAGGACAGGAAAAAAAGGAGAAGCTTTAATGACCTGCAGTTGAGCAGTGGTCTCAGGGACTGAAGGCAACAAGAAGCTTCCGGAACCTCAGAGGGAGGGGTGCTACAGAACTTGAGGTTATGTAGGGTGAGCAGGAGCCTTTTGGAACTAAGACTGAGGCCACAGCCTTTGAGGCTTGAGCATAAGCTGGAGCCTTGAGGACCTACATTGAGACTAGCACAAGCTGGGAACCTAAGAGTGAGCATGTGGGCCCTAGGGGTCAGAAGGAGCTTTGGAATTCTAGTGGTGAGTGGGATCGGGAGAGCTGAGAGTAGGCAGACGCATCAGGGCATCTCATGGTGAACATGGTCTTCACTGACCTGAGGGTTAACAGGAACTTCTATGTAAGAGTGAGCAAGAGATACAGGGCCTAATGGTGAACAGGAATCTAAGCGGATCTAATGTTGAGCAGGATTCCAAGATACAAGTGAGTGAACAGAATTGCAAGGACACCTGAAAGTGAGCAGAAGCCTCTTGGGTTCTCTGTGTGAACAGGGTCCTCAGGGAGGTCTCTGAGCAGTAGTATCAGAGATCCAGAGAGTGGAAGTGAATTTAAGAGTCCTGAGGATCAGTGGGTAGTTTTAGGACCAACTGATGATGAGCAAGAGCCTCACTGTCTTAGGTCCTTCAGAGTGAATAGCAGTCAGAGCTAAGGATGAACATGACCCTCTGAGGACCTGCAGTCCAGTGGACATTGAGGATCTCATGTATGAGCAGGAGCTTTAGGACCTAAGAACAGGGAGGAGATGGACCTGCAGATGTGTGCCTGCAGGCCGTTAGGTGTGATGTAGTGGAAAATTGAGTTTTCAGTCCCATTCAATGTTACTGGCCTATAGGTTATAAAAGGATTTATTTTCCACAAAGCTCTCCCATAGTTAATCACCTTATACTTACCAAGGATAGCTTCATGAAAGGTTGTAACACAAAATGTGTGCCACATTTTCTTGAGGTGCTTATAAATAGATTGTAGGTGGTTGGCAAAACAGAGGAGAGAATAGGGGTGAGGAACGGTAAGCATCACACACAGCAGTCAGCAACACTGGGAGCCGGGAGAGAAACAAAAAAGGAGTGAAGAACACAGCACAGGGGTACAGGGGTGAGTAGAACACAGAGCACAGGGGGGAAAAGCAAACAAGAAATCAAGAAGCACCCAAAAATGACAGCATCAAAAGCAGGGGCAGAGGTACACAGGAGGGTGAGAACAACACTGAGTGTGAGCAGGGTGAGTGAGAAGTTCGTAAGAGAGAAACTTAGCACAGGGGTGGGCATTTGGGGTGAGCACACAGAGGCGAGAAGGAAAGAGCTAAAAACACATATGCACTCTCATGGAGTGCTTAACCCATAAGGAAAAAAAGTTTGCTTAAAGTGATCAAAGGAAGGTTAGAAACCAGCCAATAAGAGAGATGGGAAGCAGGCTATGCTCCAAGGGAGGGACAGATACAAGATGGATAAGCTGGGACAATGAAAGCCATTGAAATAGAAGCAAGAAAATGAGACAGACAATAAATGCAACCAAAGGTAAGCAATGGTGGGCTGTAAGCCCCTGTACGTTCTGGAACTGTCTGGCAAGCTTGACCTACAAGTGTACTTCACACAGTATAAGACTGGTTCCCCAGCAGTTTTTAGACTTGCTTATTAACTACTTACATACATTTACATTTTTGTCAGGTAACAGGCACCCTGGAGAGAAGGCTTGTTTCTTCTGTAGCTGTCTGCCCCTCCTCTCGCTTCACACCATAGGAGACCCTCTCTTTCCTTTGCAGCCTGAGGCTACTGAAGGTCAGGGTTAACAATTGAGGAGTGGCTGTTTTATCAAAAATTATGGGATCTGTTTTGGAAAAATTAAGAAAGCTTGGGAATGTTGTTCCCTGTACATACTGTCCACTTTAGCCTTTGTGCAGTACCCTCAGGCAGAGTTATACACAGATATCAGCTACATGTGCACTATCCCTCTCAGCTGCCCTAGAAAAATATAATTTTGGGATTGAAAGCTCTGACATGCAAGTTACAAAGTGAACTCTCACTTAATCTCTCTGCTCACTCCCTGTTCAATTTCTTTCTCTCTCTTTTTCCTTTTCTCTATCTGTTCCCTCCCCTACCTTGCCATTCATCTCTGCCTCTCTCGTTCCCCCACGTGCTTTCCCTCTGTTCCCTCTACCTAGCATTTTATATGCCTCCTCTACCTTTTTTCTCCTTTCAACCCTCTCTATGTCACCCTCAGCATTTTTCTGTATCTGTTTTCCGCTCCTTCCTCAACCCCATCCTCTTCTGTGATCCTCTTTTCTTTTATCTTTTATTCTTTCATCACCCGTTCCCTTGTTTACTTTCTTATCTCACTGATCACTCTCACTGTTCCAACCTTCTGTCTATCCGTCTGTGCATCTATCCTTCTCTCCTCCTTTCGTGCCATAATTTGCCAGGTGGTCACCCAATGCGATAGGCACTTAGAGGTAAAACAGACACCCGCAATGTCTTCTAATGCAAAGCCCCTGGAGTAGACCCATTGTATTAAAGCCCTGCCTCCTTCTCTCCCCTGCCGCCTTGATTTTACAGCTAACCAACGTGTGTTCCCGCACTGGCATAAATCTAAAAAAATGTAATCTTCCCTCATGGGGCAAAGCAAAGCAAGTGACTTGACCACCCCTCAGCTTAACACTTGGGGGTATATTCACAAGAACGTGTGTTAACTACCGCAAGAGTAGCGTAATGCAACTTTCAATAACGCAGCCAATCACGGGAAAATAACCCCATGTCAACGTGGAATTCACAACAAGGCGGTACCATGCGATAGTCCCCAGATAACGCGTCAAATGCCAGCGTGAAAATCAACACCACGCCTAAAAAATGCAAAACGCGAACGCGAGAAATCATGCGATGAGGCCAATCGCGGTACAGAAATCAGCGTACACCAGCCACAGGCCTGTAAATCCCACGCGTCAGGCGGGAAAAAGCACCATAAAAGAACGGGAAAAAAAGCCCAAAAACAATTCAAACTGCGTAGCAACATGGATGCACCCGGAACAAGTGCAGAGGACAAGCCGAACACCACTAGCCCTACGGAGGACCATCCAGGAACCCCGCTGTCATGGAAGGGCAAGGACAAGAGGAAGAGGACGACCGGGTACAGTCCGCAGGAAGACCAGATCATCGTCACGGGGGTGACCGAACACCATCAACAACTGTTCGGCACCTCCACTGCTGCACTGGCAACCCAAACCGAAATATGGCAGGCCATCGTCACCAACGTCAATGCAGTCGGAGTGTCCAGGAGGTCACTGGAGGAGGTCAAGAGGCGCCGGCATGATCTGAAAAGGCAGACCAAACATAAGCTTGCCACCAACAGGGAGGCAGCAACGGCGACTGGAGGTGGGAGTCCTACGACACAGGAGGAGCTGGATGAGCTGGAGCAAATGGTGGCCACAGTCAGCAGTGAGGAGACGGTGGCAGGATTGGGGGGCCTGGACACAGCAAGATACGACCTGACCCAACAGCAACATGGTGAGTAACCACTAGGGACGGGGGACGGGGGAGATGGGCACAATGGCACACATGCACAATTACGCGCAGCACACAGCACACTCACAATGACCGTGGAACATGTCCCTGAATGCCTTGGCACACTGCAGCACACATAGAAACGCCAAGTAGGCCCCCATCCACAATGTGCACAGAGGGGCCCCCCCTATCACCAATATCACAACCGACCCGTGCACATGTGCTGAATCCAGCAAAGCAGCGGCTCCGTGACCCACACTGACTATGCAAGTAACACTGCATGTCCGATAGCATGGCAGCTGCCCCAAAAAAATGACATGGCCCACGAAGCGACATGGAGGTAGCCAAGTGCGGATCACATCCGTAAAGGAGCAGGTCACACTCCGACGTGTCCACGTGCACCCACAACCCATGCCCTACAATAGACGCAGCAGACGAACAATGCACCAGGCCACAAAAATAGTCCGCGAGCACACATGACCCAAGTCAAAAGCAAATCAGGCCCCGAAAATTCACACAATTCAAAGGCACCCCGCCTCAAAGGGAGAGGGCTACACGAAATCAGAGCTGCAGGGGCAACTCCCCCACAGTGCAGCACACACACATAGCAATCACAGGACATCCGCAATGAAGGCAATGTGGTACAAAGTGCAACACCAGCACCACAGGACAGAGCCCACAACAGGTTCCTCTCGTACGTAGTAACTGTCCACCCACATCTGGCATTGCCTCACACTGTATGATGATAATGTATGGGTACCACCACACATCCGTCATGTAGTCGAAAAACACACTGACTGCCATCAAATAGCCAGCTCCCCCAAAACAGTCACAATGTACATTGGCATGCAGTCTGAATGTGAACATCTGCAAATCATCACCATACATGTGAAACTCTGTTAACCTGCATCTCCCCTTTACATTGCAGAGGGACAAACAACACTCCCTGCAGAGCACACCACACATCCCACCATTGATGATGAAGAGGACAACCTGCACACATGTCCTCCAACGGATGCTGGACAGCCTCTGCACCCCACCTCCAGGAGATGGCCAGGCCAGCTGCCTCGAGGTGACCCCACCACCTGCACAGACCACACCGCAGGAAACACACACCACCACAGCTGTCTCCCAGGACCCCCCCGATCAATACATGGAATTCCAACGTCATGTGTTGGGTTGCCAGGTGGAGTTGGCTCATCAGCTGCGGGTGGGTTTCAAGCTCGTGGCAGCCAAACTCGATGCCATACGTGGGTGTCCCATTAGGGACCACGTACAGTCCCTATTGGACACCCACTGTACGCACCATGCTCTGCCACAGACCTTGGCTAACCTCGCTGGTGCCATGAGTCTAATACAAGCACTGTCTGGTCAGACAGGCACCAGCCATGACAGCACAGAGTTGGCACGGATGCAGAGGGCAATGGACACCATGGAGCAGATGCAGGCCGGAAGTATGTCTGCCACTGCTGGACACCAGCGAGTAGTGGCTGGGAACAGCAACGCCCTGCAGTACTCCAACTTGCCATTGCTGCCACTGAGCCCTTCCCAGATGACTGCAGCAGGAACATCAACACACGCAGCTCCGAACCTTGATGTGCACCTGGCACACCATGATGCTGCCCCATTACCTACTCAGTCTGATGTGTCAGGGGCACACAGCCATGCAGCCATCACCCCGCCACACACACAGGACACACCGGACACAGAACCCATATCAGGGGAGTGAGAAGGGGATGGGAACTACGGTGTGAGGAAGGAGGCAGTAGCATCCATCACCGCCATATGGCCTGTCCTGCCTGGTCATGACCTATGCATCATGCCCTGGGAAATACCTCCTACTGACCTCTGGAACACCCTGGGACATTCACCCGGACCCCGACACGGACTGCCATTGCTTCACCGCTGGACAATCACACAGCAATCCTGCTGCAGACTGCACTCTCCCTCTTCCCAATCACTGTGCATTCCCCAAAGGACTCTGGTTGGGCCACCACTGGGCTTCCATGTGATGTGGGCTTCGATGGGCAGCTACAGCTCCAGCTCCGTCAATCACCTGAATGTGAATAAAACATTCTGATTCACACAGATGTGTCATCACTATGTTCACTCACGTATGAAAGTATGGCTGGATGTGGGGACGATGATTGCACATGAAGGTACACCCTGCTAACTGACATCTATGCGCATGTCTATCCCTGAGACACATGGCCAATTGGATGACTGTGAAGGTGAGTACTAGCTGTGACCCCATTGCACATCAACAGCAATCTCACAACACCCCAATTTAGGCACACGTCCATGTGTTGAATAGGGCTGTGTGTAGGAGTGACCAAAATGGTGGCAGGCCAGGAGTGGTATCCCACGCCACGTGTGACAGCAGGACTTTACGTCGCATACCAACTTACACACATCTGTGTGGACACATTCTGTTGGGATGTATGACATTGCTCCACATGGGCAGAGGTTGGACACCATACAAACATGGCTGGAGTCATGTAAGTGCACATGTCGTCCAGCACCTACCCCAAAACAATGTCTGGCTCACAGAGGCGGAGCTTGCCAAAGGGACACACCCCCATTGCACATGCGACAGTCAGTTCCTCCCTGTGTTGGGACGAGGCTCATTGTGGCACACGAGTGGACAATCTTAACAACACACCTCACAGTTAGACACCAGTGGAGTTGCATAGGCTTTATTGGCATGTGCGTGTCAGTACAGACGAGGCAACGGCCACAACAGGCAGGGACATGCTTAAGACACTTACACGCAGCATGGGTACATGTCGAGGGGCAGATAATGCTGGGGCTGAAATGGACAAGATTCATCACGGATGGCAACACTCACAGCCCACCTTGCCTTGCTGGACGAGTCATGTGTTGTTTGGTGTCTGCACAGTGCCCCGTGTGAGGGGGCACGGCTCACTGCACGTGGGGTCTGCATGGTGGTCTGCCTCCGGGGTGCGCCGATTGTCTGCTCTGCCGACAGTGATCAGGTGTGAGGGTCCGACAGGTTCACATGTCATGCTACCTCGCCATGTGTGTGCTCTCACCCAGCAGTGTGTTCGAATTGGCAAGGTTGCCAGACGACGCTGATGGAGCAAGGACTCACAATGAGACTTGCTCGTAAGCAATCTTCTCACAAGTATTAATTAATTTGTACTAAAACCTTGTAATGTCATTATTAATAATGTGCAAACAATACATTTTATCCGAGAGACGCTTGCCTATGTGTTTTCGCTAATAAGTAATCCTTGTCTAATGCAAAATGGCCGCTAAAGCGTGGGAACTCTACTGCGCATGTGTCAACCATGTCACATGGTATGACGTCTTTCTTTGCTTGGAGGGAAACTTTTGCTTCTGCGCAGTGTATGCTAAAATGGCTGCTTAATGTTCTCACATGCTAAAGCTTTTGCATTGCTGCAATTAATAATGTGGTATTCTAACGCTACTAATGCGGGATAGATTTTATAATTAAATGGGAATAGAGTAGAAGTAGGGGGTATACAGTGAAAACAATTATTTTTGATTTTAATATGTTTCTTCTTTGATTTCTATTAGTTCGTAAAGTGGGCCTGGGTTAACTGAACAGCAGCTCAAGAGCCATGGAACCTGTGCATGCGCTCTGAAAACTAACAAAGCAAAGCGATGAAGTCAACTTGGAAGATATCCAAGGACATGACCCGCTGATCACCTTCACAGTCCATCTAAAATGTCTTATACATGGATACTTTTATATATACTTTGTATTAAAATTGCTGTGAAACGGGTGGGAAATAAAGCAAATGTATTAATTGAGAGGGGCGGTATTTTAAAACAATGGGCTTAAAGAAATTGAACTAAGATGACATGGTGTGAGGATCAACCCCCTGTCCCTGTCCAATCAGAAATAGTGGGCCCATAATTTTGAAACATTAATGGGAGATACATGGGCGTAGAAGGGTATAATAGATATAGAATTAGCTAATTAGTTAGCATTAGGATGCACAGAACATAGAGCACAGAGTGCAGAGCGTTGAGGCTGTCAGCACTTTTAGGACCACAGACGAGAGCTGATCGATTGCAGACTAAACCGCTGTCCAGAGAGGTCCTGAGGTGGGGGCGGCGGATTCCATTAGAAAGAAGACACGGAAGAATCGAGGAGGAAACGAAGTGTCAGAGAGGGGAACGACGCAGGCGTCGTTGGTAGAGAGGTCATCTATCCTGTCCTGAACCTGGTCCAGAGGTCTTGGTCTTCATCCTTGTCTTGGGGACCCTCTTCCAACTCCTTGGCCAAGGGGTTTGGTTTTTCACACCTTTAGGTAACTATAAATGCATAATCTAGTTTGTACTGCTGTCTCTATCTTCTCTTTTCTGAGGGACCGTCATTGATGCTTAATAGGTGATATTATAGTGTGCTTCCTCCTTGATATGCGATTAAGTATTATGTGGTTTGTAAATTATTCTGCTAAAGAATTTAGATAAACATTTTAAAACTTCCTGAGTCAGTGGTTATTTCAGGTGGTTAATGAAAATTATGTTTTGTACATTCTCATTTTATCCCCAATTGTCAAAGGTCCATTGGTAAGTCATTACTCTTCAATCAGGAAAGGTAATTGGTAGCAGGGATTTGATAAAGAGTACAACTGATTCCCCCCCAGCGGTGATTACTAGTTAGTGTGAATGAATGGGCCCAGGTGAGTATTTAGTGTATGAATGCTTGTTGCTAGTAACCCGCTGGATCAGTTTTCTGGTTATCAGAGGATGGTTACACTTTGTTAATTGGGTAATGAGAATTTTATTTTTATGAACTAACATCCTTTTGTTTAAAAGTTTTGTTTTATGTTGTCTAGAATCCCCGGGGAATTTGAATAGCGGATGGTAAGTGGAAGCCATACTGCAGGTAGGTTATCTGTCAGGCAGAAATAGTACTGAAAAGTTAAGCAGGGCTATCAGTATTTGTTACGGACTCTGTGCGTGTGAGTGATAGCAAAGGAATACGCTGATGAAAATTTGATGTTATATCACCTAGAAAGGGTAACATTGAAGGAGTAGCAGGTATTTCCGAAGCTTACGTGAAGAGTAAACGGAAGTGGTTTTACTCGTAGTGTATGGTAGTAAACGGAAGGGTTTTACTAAGAAGTGAGAGAATCTATCCTTTCCAATTTAGAGAAACTGGCACGATAGCGAATGTTTTATGTTGTTACCGAATTTTAATAAGAAGCGTTGAAAGTTTTGCGTACGATTTAGTAAAGGGAGGGTCAGCTGTCGGAGTAAAAGCTGACGTCACAAACGCCGCACTGGGATTGGTCGACACAGCGGGCGTGGAGCGAGCTTGTAAAGGAGGGGTCGGTAGTCAGGAGTAATACTGACGTCACAGGTGCCGCGCTGGGATTGGTTGAAACAGCGAGGGACAGAGAAGCGCAGATTGTAAAGGAGGGGTCGTCAGACAAACGTCACAGAAAAGCAGCGCTAGGATTGGTCCCGAGACAAATGTTAGCTGGAATTTGATTGGTTGTCAGCATAGAAGTCAGAATTTTAGTGGACAGTGTAGATTATATGTGGAAACGCGATCCGACGTTAATAGGAACACGTTCAGACAGGAGATTCCTAGGTTTTGCCGAATATAATTCAATAAATAGATATTTACCCAAAATGTACGGAGAAAAGAGAAAAATGGCATTTTTACAAAAGATTAAAAACTATTTTAAGAAGGATAAACCAATCAAAACTAGGGAAGGAATTATCATTCCACCAGCAAAAACGCCCGCCTCATTCATGATGATGGAGAGGGGTTATCATACTTGCGTATGGTTAGAAAATTGGATAGAATATGCAAAAGAGGACGGAATATTAGCTTTCCCAGAGAATGGTACTTTCAATGGGAGAATTCTTCAAAATTTAAGACTAAGAATGAATGAATTAGAACCCAGACCAAGATTAACGCAATACGAAGCCCTAGAAGAATGGGAAACAGAGGCATTTGAACGTGATAGACCCAGAAGCAATAGGGGTTATAGAGGATTTTTCCCTAGACACCAAAATGAGACACAAGAAAGTCAGATGAAACAGTGGAGGCGAGCGATGCTTACCGAGGGTTTGTATCCAATATTCATGGCAGATGAGTCATTAGGGAGCAAATGCAAAGAAAAGACAAAACACATGACAGGGTTTGGAGAATCCGAAGATGAATTTATGGAAGAAATATTAAAAAATCCTCCACCATACCAAGAAGGGTTGGGTGGATGTTCCCCAAGTGCACCAATTTTGAGAAAACCATTGGTACCTCAAGTACTGCATAATCCACCAGTTAATAGGGTACTTCAAGATAAGGAAAGAGAGGCTGTAGACAGAAACAGAGCAGAATTAATACAGAAAATAACTCAGTTGAATGTACACCCTGATTCCCTGACCATACCTGTAACCATTGGTCCCGTGGTCCCTTTATATGGTGACAAACTAAATTGTCCGAAACCTCTAGTTATGCCTACACCTGTGAATATTCCTAAACCTGAAGCTGTAATAATTGATGACCATATCAGCGATTGTGAATCTATGATTTCACTAATGGATTTGCCTATTCAGGAATCCGTAAATAGCACCCCAAGAAGAGTCACACCTGGTTGCTCAAAGGATGTGAATATAATAACATCTTCAGGAACCAAAAGTGCAACCGTAGTAACTCCAGAAGACTTAGAAATATGGGCACAAGGAATAGACAGACAAAGTTCACCCCCAAAGATTTTGGACATTTATAAATTAAAAGTCGAGTTAGAAGAAATGATAGCAGGCAATGTAGGAGTAGATCGTTTAAATACCTTCAGTGAAGAAGAACTATTGTTCGTATGTAGAAGCGTAACAAGAAATGTAAAGATATTCCATGAAAAATTAACGGATTTGGCCTCAGAAATGGGAATTGAAATAAGAAAGTCAAAAGTAATACAGAAACCATATAGTGCAGCCTTTACTGACAAAGATTTAGAAAATATGAATGCATCTGGTAGGAAATTACAAGTGAAAGAATTAATTTCAGTATTACAGAAATGGGGAGAACTGGATAAATGGAAAACTAGATGGACAACGAAAAAGGAAGAAGCACGTTCGCACAGAACGACATCTGAGTATTTATTGAAGGAAACAGGAAAGGTAGAACAGATGTACCCAATGCGAGAGGTTCCAGGAGGAGGTTATGTTCATGTCCCATGGAGCAGGCAAGACATTTTGTCATTTACAAATGATTTTCCAAAATTGAGAGAAAAACCAATTGAATGGTACAAGCAGTTTGAGAGGTTTGTGAAGGTTTCAAAGGTTTTGTTAAAGGACCTGGATGGTCTGTTTGACATAGTAGTACCTGCCGATTTATGGACAGACTGTAAAATTACAATAGACTGGCCTAGTGAAGAGTATCCTAGAGATACAAAGACAGGTGCTCCATCAAATGATGTGATGAAAAAGTATCACCAAGTAATAACTTATTTGAAAGGAAAAATACCACCCAAAGAAACAGATTGGGTAAAAATAGACAGAACTACGCAAGAAGCAACTGAATCGGTACATAGCTACTACGAACGCCTATTGCAGGTGTTCAAACAGTATAGTGGGTTTGAGGATATTGGGGATCAAAATATGAGTCAGTTTGTCTATCGATTTGTTTATGGTCTAAAACCAGAGATTTGCTAGATGATTAAGCAACACATGTTATGTTGGCAGGGAAAGCCTATTGATGAAATTTTGAAATGTGCTAAATATTGTGGAGATGACATTGAAGACAGGCACAAGAAACTACAAGAAAAAGTGATGTGGGCTCAAGTGAAAATGGCTGAGCGACAAGGAATTAATTTGGATAATCCAACAGAAAGTCAAGGAAAAGAATCTGGAACAAGTGGTGACACAGGGAATGGTGGAAAAGTGAGAGGACGAATGAGTAGAGAAGAGGCTAAAAAGAAATTTCCTTGTCATGGATGTGGAAAGTTGGGACATTGGAAGAACGAATATAAAAAGATTCAAAATAATAATGGCCCAAATCATAATTTAAATCCACAGACGCAGAATGACTCACAGCAAGGTGTAAATCCTCAGAGTCAATTGCCACCTGCCCCTATACAGGGTAATGTAAGCAGAGCAAAGCATGGTACAGACGTCGGATATCAAGGAGGAAGTGGTAAGAATGAATATGTAACTTCACAGTTTCTTTTACAGGATGATTTTAATCCATATAGTTATCAATGACGGTGCCTAGGAGAGGGGAGAAGGAGTGCGTACTTGGCGCATCCTTGCCGGTAGATCAGTCAGGTCCATATGTTGAAGGGAAAGTAAAAGGTAATGATATCACTTTTCTTTTGGACACTGGTGCTACCCGTTCTACTGTGAGATCACCAGACATCCCAGACCTCCCTCTCTCTGGAGAAGCTATCCAAGTTGTAGGTGTAGCAAATCAAAAGATCAGAACACCCCTTACTCAGCCCATGGAAGTAAGAATAGGAAATTTCCGAGAAATGCACCAATTTGTGGTGTGTGATTCCAGTCCAGTAAATTTACTGGGCAGAGATTTATTGTGCAAGATGAATTGCACTATTTTTTGCACACCGGTTGGTGTTGCAATACAGACCCCGGATGAAGATCATGTATACAAATTCATGATAGCCAAGCAAGGTACGGAAGTAGATGAGATGTTCTCCTTAATAACCAAAGATGAGTTACCAGAAGAGTTAAGAACTACAGTGAACTTTAAGGTATGGGATTTTACTGGGAAAGAAGTAGGTCTTATGGCAAATATAGACCCAGTGAAGATCACTGTAAAAGAAGGCGCAATTTTCCCAAATACCAAACAGTACAAAATGAGTGCAGAAGTAAAGGCAGGAGTTACTGAAGAAATTGGCAGAATGGTGAAACCAGGCATATTGAAAGAAGTTCTGAGTAGCCCTTGTAGTTCGCCAATCATGGGTTTGAAAAAGCCTAGTGGAAAATATAGGATCGTTCAGGATTTGCGGAAAATTAATAAAATTGTGGTACCTTGTTGTCCTATAGTACCAAATCCTGCAGTGATCCTATACCAGATACCATCGGATGCAGAATGGTTTACCATGATTGATCTGTGCCAAGCATTTTTCTCAATACCATTGCATCCAGATAGCCAATATCTGTTTTCGTTTAAATTCGAAAACCATGTTTATGTGTGGAATCGTGTTCCTCAAGGGTACACAGAAAGTCCCTCCATTTTTAATCAAATACTGAAAAAGTGTCTAGAAAAATTAGTACTGCCTAGGAGCTCAGTCCTGGTGCAGTACATAGACGACTTGTTGGTAGCGTCAAGAACTCATGATGATTGTGTCACCGATTCAATTGCATTACTCAACCATTTGGCTGAGGAAGGACACAAAGTGTCACCTGAGAAGTTACAATTTTGTACAACAGCAGTTAAATATTTAGGACACCAAATTGAAAGAGAGAAAAGAAGAATAACGTCTGAAAGAATAAAAATAATTAAGCAAATGAAAATGCCAGTAACCCAAAGAGAAGTGAGAATGTTTCTTGGAATAGTAGGATACTGTCGACAATGGATTATAGGGTTTTCACTACTAGCAAAGCCTTTAATTCAGCTAACCAAAAAGAAAGCAAAGGATCCAGTTGAATGGGATGATGAAAGTGCAGGTGCATTTGTAAAATTAAGAAATGCTTTGTGTGAGGCACCTGCCTTGGGCATGCCTGACTATACAAAAGAATTCACACTGTTTTGCTATGAAAGAGAAAATTGTGCACTTTCAGTACTAACACAAAGACATGGACTAGACAGGCGTCCTATAGCATATTTTTCTGCTACATTGGACCCAGTGGTTGCAGCATTGCCAGGCTGTCTAAAATCAGTTGCTGCTACCTGTATGAGCATTGAACAAAGTGAGTCAATAGTAATGGGATATCCTGTTAAAGTGTTTGTCCCACATGCAGTTGTGATCCTGTTGACAAGAACTAGAACTCAGCATCTTACACCTAGTCAGATGACAAGATATGAGCGAATAATTCTAGGAGCTGAAAATGTGACAATAGCTAGGTGCACAGTTGTAAATCCTGCTACATTATTGCCAGATCCATATTGTGAAGAAGTTAAGGACGATCCAGAACATGACTGTTTACAGGTCACAGAGTTGCGTACAAAACCGCGTCCTGACATACAGGAAATGCCCCTGAAGAACCCAGATAGGGAGCTGTTTGTGGACAGCTCATGCCTAAGACATGAGGATGGCAAATTGAGTGCAGCCTATGCTGTATGCAAACTTTCTGGAATAGTCGAAGCATCCTATTTACCAGGAGTCAAATCTGCACAAGTAGCTGAATTAATTGCTTTGATCAAAGCCTCCAAAATTGGGAAAAATCTAAAAGTAACCATATTTACGGACAGTCAATATGGGTATGGGGTTGTGCATGATTTTGGCCAACTGTGGATGCAGAGGGATTTCATGACTTCTTCAGGATCCCCAATCAAAAATGGGCAGTTTGTAAAGGAATTATTGGAGGCAATACAATCACCAAAAGAATTGGCCGTGGTGAAATGTGCCGCACACCAGTCAGGAGATGACTTGGTGGTAGCCGGTAACAGATACACAGACCTAATTGCTCAACATTGTGCCAGAAACAGATTGGCAGTAAACAGAAAAGTCGAAAGGATGGGAATCAGCTGCCAACTTACGCTATGTTCAACACCTGAAACATGGAATGATGTGAAACGATTGCAGGATGATGCTGAGGAGAGTGAAAGAGATGTTTGGATAAAAATAGGGTGTAGACGAAGATCAGATGATGATGTGTGGGTTTATTCAGATGGCAGACCAGTCATGCCTGATTGCCTGATTTCACAAATGGCCAGAATGTATCACGAAGACACACATGTAGGGAGAGATGCCATGATTAGACTTTTCAGACAGAGTTGGTACAATCCAAAGTTTAGGGCTGCAGCAGAGAGTCTTTGCCAGAGGTGTTTAACTTGCCAAATGAATAATCCAGGAAGGAGAACAGTAATTGGCTTAGGAAAAATTGGAAAGGCCGAGGGTCCATTTGTGAGATTGCAGTTAGATTTCATTCAGTTACCACCATGTAAAGGACTGAAATATGTACTTGTCATAGTGTGTCTGTTTTCAAGGTGGGTGGAGGCTTACCCTACTAGGAGGAATGACAGCATTACAGTTGCAAAACTGTTGTTACGAGAACTCATTCCACGGTTCAGTTTCCCAGTAACTTTGGAATCAGATAGAGGGAGTCACTTCAATAACGATGTAATTAGATTAATCTGTGAAGCATTTAAAATTGAACAAAAATGCACTGTGCGTACCTCCCAGAGGCTTCTGGAGTGGTTGAACAAATGAATGGCACAATAAAATCAAGATTGTCAAAGATGTGTGCATCCACATCGTTAGATTGGCCAGATGCATTGCCTCTTGTCTTAATGGGACTCAGAAGCATTCCTGATAGAAATACAGGATTGAGTCCACATGAAATCACCATGGGAAGAGCAATGAGACAAGCACATGTACCTGGAAATAAACTGCTGAACATAACTGATGATATGGTTCTAGATTATTGCAAAGCATTGGCTGACCTAGTGCGTTCTGTCTCTCAACAGGTTGGAGAAGACTCAGTTTCCAGGCAGCCTGAACAAGAGCATGATCTGAACCCCGGAGACTGGGTGGTAGTGAAGCATCACACCAGAGAAACGTGTTTATCACCCAGGTGGGGCGAACCTTGTCAGGTTATATTGGTTACAAACACAGCAGTGAAATGTGCAGGATAGCCTAATTGGATTCATGTAAGCCACACCAAAAGGGTGCCAGCTCCTGAAGGAAAAGATCCTCAGTCAGCATCAATAGCTGAGGAAGCTGAAGGTTGTCCAGCTGAAGAATCCCAAGTGATAAATTCGGGAGAAGCTGAAGAAGAACAACTGAGCACAAGTCAGGACTGGATACCAGTGGTTGATATACCAGAAGTTTTCATCAAAACAAGAAGTAGAGCAAGATTTGAGGAAATTAGTGAGGACCAGATAGGTGTAGAAGAAGCAGCTCAGGATAGGGAGAATGAAACAATAAGAGAACCTGAGCAGGCCCAGATAGGGAAAGGAAATTGGGCTCAAATTGACAACGAAACAACAAAGTTTGAGCAGGGACAGACAGGTTCAGAAGAACGCGGTCAGGCTGCAGAAGTACACAGTACAATAAGCCCTGATCAGAACCAGTTAGAACAAGAAAAACACGTTCAGGGAGAAGAAAACCAAGAAAACATCGAGCAAGAAAGCATCAAGCACGAAAACGTCAATCCTGAACAGGGTCAGTTAGTAGAAACTCACACTCAGGCAACTGAAGAAACAACAACAAGACCTGAACAAGAGCAGATAGAAGAGAAAACTGAAATTGAAGAAAATCAACTTGTGCCACACCTTGAAAATAAAATAGTTTTCGGAAAAGACTCGGAAAGTGGAGATACAGTACAAACAAAGAAAGTCAGAAAGGGTGATCATTGGCCTAGTGTCATTAAAAGAGTAAAATACCATATAGAAACACGAAGTGAAGATCCAGAACAAGTAAATGAAGTAACAAGCTTATCTGGACAAACAAATGGGACTGAAAAACGAAAAAGCAAAAGATTGAAACTTTTGAACAATAAGTTTAAAGGTCCTGATTGGACTTATATAATCCTTGAAGACTACGAGAGTTCAGAGTCAAGTGAAAGTGGTGACGAAAGAAGAAGTGCAGAATTGACTTTTGAAAAGAAGTAAAACCACCTTGATAAAAATTAAAGTCTTGAAAGAAAAAGAAAGAAGAGAAATCTTCACAGACAAAAATGGCTGACGACAGAGTTTCTGGGAAACCGAAACGGAAATGTTGTAGAAAATGCTGTGCTATGTGCATATGTAGTATGGTAGTGGTGCTTATAGTGTGGTTAATTATGATCGTAGCAATTCCTTACCTTATGATAATAGACAAGAAGAGTAACAACGACACCAAAGGAAAGATAGATAATTTGAAAAGTGATAGAGTAGAAATAGAAGCAGAGGATGAACCAGATTTTCATCACGTAGTAACAGATAATGATACTAGTTTAAATGTTTTTACTAAATTATTGTTTCAGTACGTAGATACAATGGAAATTAGTGACTGTTATGTCTGTATGAAGTTACCTGAATCAGTAGCAGAAGGTTTAACATATCATCATTTGCCTTTAACTTATGGCATATCATGTAGTGTACTAACTAGTTTATTTTATAGAAAAGGGAAACTTCAGTATTATTATTCAAATATAGATGTGATATTTTCAGAGGTTCCTATTAGAAGGAATCTGAACCCAGTGCTTATTAGTCAAGATGCACAATTTATGGGAGAATTTTTCTTAACAATGAAGTCAATAGATATAACACATGCACATAGAAGCAATCTAACATGTTCATTACGTGAGGAAGAAAAGATATTTTTGAACTTAGTTGAGAATAGAAGACAGAATTTCCAAAAGAAAGCGTCAGAGCATAAAGCTCATCTTCCACCTTGAGCTGAGAAAGAGGGTATTTACACACCTGGCAGGGCTCAAGCTGTTATGGCTCTGGATTTTGTAAAGACAGGGAAAATTTGTCTTCATAGGTTAAAGACTGATTATAACAATATTTTCATCGGTACCAGTGAATGTGAACATAATTTCTTAATTCTTGGAGGTTGGGGACTAAAAGGAGGAACAGATTCAGTTTTTCCTGGAATTTATTATGTATGTGGGAATAAGGCTTATTTTAGGCTTCCTGCACGGTGGTATGAAAGTTGTTATTTTGGAATAGTTTTCCCAAAAGTATACCACGTAAAACGAAACACTGGGAGCAATGAAAATAATAGTGAATTAACACATAGTAAAAGAGCTAGTTTTACAGAAATTGTAGGTGATATATTTGGTGCATTGATACCTTCAGTGGGAGTAATTCTGAACTCAAGGAGAATATGTAAATTGTCTACAGTGGTTGATCGTTTATCAACGGATACTGCTGGAGGATTTCTAATGATTAATGCGGGTATGGTTGCGATTAGATCTATGGTTATGCAAAATCGACTTGCTCTTGATATAATATTAGCAAAAGAGGGCGGAGTCTGTAAATTGTTGAAAACGAAACATTGTTGCACGTATATTCCTGACAAAAGTGCAGAAATTGGAACGTATATAAAGAATATAACAAAACTTGAGAATGAACTGAAACCACTGGAAGTTGATAGTGTATGGGAAAGATTGACAGATAGCATTGCGTCAATTGGTACCTGGTTTACTAATGTAGGAAAAGGACTTATAGGTCAAATATTAGTACCCTTAGTAGGGATAGCAATAATAGTATTGTCAATAATGATATGGTGCAAATGTTGTAAAAAGAACGAAACATATAGAGTGACAGAAAAAGGCAAGAAACGGAAATTTGATGAAATTGAATTAGAAGATCTGAAAAGTGAAATATACAAGAAACTGAAAGGAGAGGATAAGAATAGACAATGTAAGAATGAAAGTGTGACAGAAATATGCTAGACATTGGCATCTGGTTGTGGGTAATTTTGATGGCTCAGAAACGCCATCAGAGAGGGGATTGATGGAGCAAGGACTCACAATGAGACTTGCTCGTAAGCAATCTTCTCACAAGTATTAATTAATTTGTACTAAAACCTTGTAATGTCATTATTAATAATGTGCAAACAATACATTTTATCCGAGAGACGCTTGCCTATGTGTTTTCGCTAATAAGTAATCCTTGTTTAATGCAAAATGGCCGCTAAAGCGCTGGAACTCTACTGCGCATGTGTCAACCATGTCACATGGTATGACGTCTTTCTTTGCTTGGAGGGAAACTTTTGCTTCTGCGCAGTGTATGCTAAAATGGCTGCTTAATGTTCTCACATGCTAAAGCTTTTGCATTGCTGCAATTAATAATGTGGTATTCTAACGCTACTAATGCGGGATAGATTTTATAATTAAATGGGAATAGAGTAGAAGTAGGGGGTATACAGTGAAAACATTTATTTTTGATTTTAATATGTTTCTTCTTTGATTTCTATTAGTTCATAAAGTGGGCCTGGGTTAACTGAACAGCAGCTCAAGAGCAATGGAACCTGCACATGCGCTCTGAAAACTAACAAAGCAAAGCGATGAAGTCAACTTGGAAGATATCCAAGGACATGACCCGCTGATCACCTTCACAGTACATCTAAAATGTCTTATACATGGATACATTTGTATATACTTTGTATTAAAATCGCTGTGAAACGGGTGGGAAATAAAGCAAATGTATTAATTGAGAGGGGCGGTATTTTAAAACAATGGGCTTATAGAAATTGAACTAAGATGACATGGTGTGAGGATCAACCCCCTGTCCCTGTCCAATCAGAAATAGTGGGCCCATAATTTTGAAACATTAATGGGAGGTACATGGGCGTAGAAGGGTATAATAGATATAGAATTAGCTAATTATTTAGCATTAGGATGCACAGAACATAGAGCACAGAGTGCAGAGCGTTGAGGCTGTCAGTGCTTTTAGGACCACAGACGAGAGCTGATCGATTGCAGACTAAACCGCTGTCCAGAGAGGTCCTGAGGTGAGGGCGGCGGATTCCATTAGAAAGAAGACACGGAAGAATCGAGGAGGAAACGAAATGTCAGAGAGGGGAACGACGCAGGCGTCGTTGGTAGAGAGGTCATCTATCCTGTCCTGAACCTGGTCCTGAGGTCTTGGTCTTCATCCTTTTCTTGGGGACCCTCTTCCAACTCCTTGGCCAAGGGGTTTGGTTTTTCACACCTTTAGGTAACTATAAGTGCGTAATCTAGTTTGTACTGCTGTCTCTATCTTCTCTTTTCTGAGGGACCGTCATTGATGCTTAATAGGTGATATTATAGTGTGCTTCCTCCTTGATATGCGATTAAGTATTATGTGGTTTGTTTATTACTCTGCTAAAGAATTTAGATAAACATTTTAAAACTTCCTGAGTCAGTGGTTATTTCAGGTGGCTAATGAAAATTATGTTTTGTACATTCTCATTTTATCCCCAATTGTCAAAGGTCCATTGGTAAGTCATTACTCTTCAATCAGGAAAGGTAATTGGTAGCAGGGATTTGATAAAGAGTACAACTGATTCCCCCCCAGCAGTGATTACTAGTTAGTGTGAATGAATGGGCCCAGGTGAGTATTTAGTGTATGAATGCTTGTTGCTAGTAACCCGCTGGATCAACGCTGTGTTGCTCCGACCATGACCTGCGTCGCCTTGCACAGGTGTGTGTGCACACACGTTATTCCACGCACATGCATCCAGAGCCCGACCGAAGGCAGACGTGTCCTCTGTTTTGGTGGGATATGTGAGCAATCCCCACTGTGCAACAAGTTGTTGGGCCATGTGCTGTGGGTGGCAATAGGATGTGGCTGCAGGTACGTAGTTACTCGTCCATGAATGCCCGTGCAGCTTCATGTGCAATGTGTTCCAATAGTACGCCGTTCTCGTGTTCAAGGAACACCAGGGTGAGCCAATCCATTAGGTGGTCCGGGCAGGTGTGCTCAGCCCACGCCGTCTCACCGATCCGCAACACAGCCCAATAGGGGAGCGCCTCGATGTGGTCACTGCACACAAGAAATTGTGCAATCTCCCATGCACAACTACCAATACATACGCAGTATGTCAAGGCATCCCATGCACGGCTGTCTTGCTTACACTCCTGTTCGTGATCCAACAGGGGGCGCAGACACAAGTCATAGTCCAATTCATCAACAGTTGTGTTGGATAGGCAGACATCCATGGGACACTCGAATGTGCATGTTCGGCAGCGGAACCAGGGCTGGACGCAGGTGACGTGGGCAATGCGGAAGCTGAGCCTATAACTGATCCGCAGCACTGCCAGTGGCAGTGCGCCCAGTAAATGCAGCATACGTGCACGGTACTGTTCCACGAGACGGGGGTTGTGCATGTGCCCGGTATGGCCTGCCATTGCGTTGGTGCATCTCGTGAACAGGCACTCTTCTGGACTGCGGCTGTTGTGTGGAGGATATGCCACAGCTCTGAGCAATGATTCGAATGTGTGTGCAACGTTGTGGGGCATGGGTTGCTGTTTCCATGGGTGTCAAGGGCATCCCATGCGGGGGTACCACAGGCAGGGGCTTCTATGTGTCGGCTGTGGATGAGTCGGATGGATCATTTGCGGAATGCGTGGTGTGGGAGTCGTCCCCATCTGCCATTGCATCTCTATCAGGGTGTTCCAGGCGCGTTCTGGACCAAGGTCAGAGGTGCAGGTGTCCTCCCGACTTCTGCATTGGGACAATGGTGCTTTCATCCCTTATGTTTGTCTGACTACTACTTGCGTTTTCCGAATGTGATGTGGCTTTGGCGCTGAGATTGGGACACGGCCTTGGGCTCATGGTGTACGGA
Organism: Calotriton arnoldi; assembly: GCA_963921515.1. Lineage (NCBI taxonomy): Eukaryota > Metazoa > Chordata > Amphibia > Caudata > Salamandridae > Calotriton > Calotriton arnoldi. Next base: position 826,182 of record CAWUFW010008255.1, read on the forward strand.
TGGCGATGTACACACACATGTTGGCATGTGGAGCCAGGTGCCCGTGCGGCCTTGTGCTGCTTGTGCTATCTCACTCCATCTCTCTCCCTCGCTCTCTCCCTCTCTTTCCTTTGTTGCACTCATGGCACACCTTCTTCTCTTGGATTTGGTCTACCGGGCTGTGTGCTACGGATTGTCCAGTGGGAACAGCTAGGACTCATCCTAGGGGTTATTTCTGCTTTTGTTTGTCTGGTGTTTTGTGTTGGTGATTGCATTGCTGTATGACTGATTCTCCATTTTCTGGCCACGCATGTATGTTTATTTTTCTGCTTGTGCGATATCAGGCAAGATGTTTGTTTTGGGATTCGTGGTGTTGGTGTGCAATTTCTAAGTCCGGGGTTGGGGGTGGTCCCGGGGGGGGGGTGTTCCGGGTGTGGGATGGGGTCCTGGGGTGGTGGCGGTGGGTTTTGTGGCCCTCTTGGGTGTCTGGGCCGCATGATGAGTTGCTCCATGGCATCTGTTGCCCTTCAGATGTGGCCCTGGGCTGTGCTCCCTTTTGTGGTGCTGGCTGCCGTCCGACTTTACACCAGGTCAGAGCAGGTGTAGATTTCTTGGTGCTAACGCGCCTTATCGCCGGTTTTGTGTTTTTATCGCGGATGTGGCTGGTCGTTGTGAATGTTGAGGTGTGCTGTTGTCTCGGCTTTTGTCACGGGAACGCCTACTCTGCATCTCATTAGCGACATTTACGAGGGTCCTCTGTGGCAATGTTTTTTGCGGCTGCTATCGCGGGTAAACTGGTGCTGTGGGCTGTTAACACCGGCTTGTGAATGGGGGGGGTAAATTTATCACGACTTTGGCTGCGATAAAGTGCCGTTAATTCGGCGATAGCTCCTTGTGAATATGCCCCATGGTCCACTAGTCCCATTGAACTCATCCTCTTCAAGGATGGGGCTGCTGGGGAATGAGGGCTGGAGATGAACTGGACCGGATATATTGCATACAAAAAACACAGGAGAGAGAAAGGGATTTTCACGAGTTGGAAGGGAATACTCCTGGTCCCCTTAAAGCAAAGTAAACAAACAGTGGGAGGAGTACACCCAGGAGACAACTCAATGTCTCCGAAGTACTGGGAGAGGTGCACAAGAAGGGAAATTCTCCTTTCTTAAGAAGACCCCTCACTCACCAACCTAGTTGGTGACATGCTTCATCATTGGGGTCCCACCCGAATAGCCGAATGCAATCCAGGTGTGCTTCGACACCTGATTACAGTGGAGCAGGTTATTTTTTGGTGCACGGAGTGAAAAGTGATTTAAAAATTGGGCAGATATAACTCACTAACACATTTTTATTCTGGAGCAACTGGACAATATTAAAAATGTTGGTAAGATGCCGTTCTCGGTTAAATTGACCTCCGGTATCTCCGTAGTGAAAAACATTTGTGCATAAAAAGTGCATAAAAAGGTCTACATGTTTCAACCTGAAGTTGATAGTACCAGGTTTTCGTCAGGACCAGTGAACGTGACCCGGGCGGTATACACTCGCTAAGGTGTACCCAACCCTTGATCACTACAACCTAACCATGTACTCACAGTCAGGAATCCTTTCGTCCAATTTGTTGAAAGGAGAAAATCTGGAAAGACAAACAAATAATCACAAGCAAACACAATACGTAGCTGTAATGTAGTGTCTAGAAAGTAAAGTGCTCCTTACACTCCCAATTGTGTGTATCAAGAACGTGGAAACTACACACATCTTGACATGTGCCTCATAGAACAAGAGGCAGTAATTGGTAGTACACAATTTGCGCACACTCAGTCAAGTGACAAAATTAGTCACTAAGAAATGAAATACACCCCACTACTAGCAATCATGCTGGTGGGTGTCTGTGCACTCAGGCTAGCCAGTGACGCCGTGAAGTGCATATGCATCAATCAACACACGGCGATATCAATTGGGCCCGTGAGTATATATTACAACACCACTTGCGTCATTCATTAAAAGTGGGTGTCTACGCTCTCATACAGATCGGTGAGGGCGTAAGAGTAAATGCATGCATGCTGAGTATAACAGCGCTGTATTCATGGTGCCTAGGATCAAAGTTGGAGGAAAAATGGGGAGCTTACTGAAGACGCGAAGTTGCGTGCCTCATGGGAGTCAGGGTCATGGTGCTTGCTCTGTTACACGATCTAGATAAACGACCGTAACCAATGAGAAGGAATACCAACTAATGCGGCGAGTATCCGGGAAGGAAATACAAGCGGTGCCCACCCGCATCTGGTTAGTGTACTTACTTCGTGGAGCCCAGTCACCGGCTGCTGCGCCTACCCTAAGGACCCGCCACAGCTCCCCGAGGATCACCGCAGCGGAGCGTCCTCGCTGGTTAAATGCGAAGCACTTCCGGGTGCGAGACTGGGAGGCGTGTCGTCGTGGTCACATGACCAACGTCAGTACGCTATGCGGGGCGTAGTGCGAGTGTTCCCTAGGTGATGGAACAAAACTGAAAGGTCTATGTAGGTTCTTCTCTAGGGGATGTAAAGAAAAATTACTTTACAAAAAAGAAGAAAGAAGAACACCTACACAGACTCGAGGGTGTCTTAAGCCCGGGGGAGGCATTCAATCGATCTATCATAAATGTATGGCATGGCTAGTCCCTACATAAAAGTTGCTGGTGAGGGAATTAACGGACCTTAACTGAAGAAAAATTACACCCAGCGCGAACAACCATGCAGGTTGTTAACAAAAAAGGGCATGGCTAGTCCCTACATAAAAGTTGCTGGTGAAGGGATTAACGGACCTTAACTGAAGAAAAACCCAGCTCGAACAACCATACAGGTTGTTAACAAAAAAAGGAAAAAAAAGGGGGGGCATAGCTATAAATCACTACTTTTTACCGTTGTGTGCCTCATAGATAATGATACCATAACTTATATTAGAACAGACATATTGAGACAGACAATGAAGGCCTAATTATTGGGAGTGAGATGTAGTCACTGCTGTGTCTGTGTGAATTTCAAGGTGGCAAGAGGCTACTCTCGTGGTTGTTACTGACAAGCCGAATAGTGCAGGTTTTTTATTAAGCCTGGGCAAAGCACTACGCTGCGCTCGCGTAGTTTGCGAAGTTTGCGCTACTTCGCACTACGCGAATTGCACGTAGCACAGTGCAAACACGCGTAGCGGTCATTTTTGCTTGCTCGCGGTCCTCAACGTCAAGTTGGCGACCGCGAGCAAGCAAAATGTTATCCCGGCGAGACTTTTCCTCGTTCGCGATCAGCAACATCAAGTTGCCGATCGCGAGCGTGGAAAAACGTCCCGGCGAGATTCTCAACGCGGGGAGGTCAGGTTTCTCATTGCGAGTGGTTGCGCATGCTTGCGACCGCTCGCGATGAGAAACTACCAGTCCGCATTGAGAAAGCTGCCGCTCGAGTAAAAATCTACTCGAGCGGCAGTAAAAGACAGCTCGCACTGTGCAAGATGCCGTTTTCAATGATTGCACAGTGCGGACAAGCATCCGGCACTGTGCAATCAGTGCGAACAGCATTTGCACAGTGCACTACGCAGTTCGCGTAGCTACGCGTAGCTCGCGTAGTGCGAGGTGCACTTCACGTAGCTTCGCGTAGCGCAACTTCGCGAACTACGCCCAGGGTTAGTTTTTATTTAGGAAGGACTGAGTTCCACGGGATATTTTCATTTAATCCCTCTTTGTGGGTGGATAACCTATAAATCCACCGTTGTTCTTTCTCAAACAGGCGTTGTTGAATTCTTGTCCCTGTTCTTATCTGTTCGATAATAGTCCATCTCATGTCATTGGTTGTGTGATTTTTTGGGAGAAAATGCTCAGTAAGTTTTGTTGTAGTTCTTTTGCACCTAATTGTGCTGCGGTGCTCACATATTCTCTGTTTAACTTTCCTGCAGGTCATACCTACGTATTGTAGGTTACAAGGGCACTTTATCAAGTAAACAACATTAGAGCTGTTACAGTTCGTGTGAGCACGTTGACTCCACACCTTCCCTGGTTCCAGTGTCAATGTTTTTGCATTGCTGGTCAGGTGGCAAACACTACAGTTTCCACATTGATAGTGCCCTACGATGTTAGGTAGACCCCATGCATTCAGTACAGTTGGTGCCGTCTCCTGCCTGGTTTCCTTGGGTCGTGTATTCACTAGAGAGTCCTTCAAACTTCTTGCTTTTTTGAAGGAGAATAGTGGTTTCTCCCAGTGTAGATTGCCTGTATTGATGATGGACCAATGTTTATTAATGGATCTGGTCATTTGATTGGAGGCTGTACTATATGTCGTTACACATGTAAGTGGTATTTCCTCATCCTTCTGTATTTTGTCTTCCAGAAGGGCCTCCCTAGGTTGATTCCGTGCTCTTTTTTGACATTTGACAAAAACCTGGTACTATCAACTTCAGGTTGAAACATGTAGACCTTTTTATGCACTTTTTATGCACACATTTTTTTCACTACAGAGATACCGGAGGTCAATTTAACTGAGAACGGCATCTTACCAACATTTTTAATATTGTCCAGTTGCTCCAGAATAAAAATTTGTTAGTGAGTTATATCTGGCCAATTTTTAAATCACTTTTCACTCACGTGCACCAAAAAATAACCTGCTCCACTGTAATCAGGTGTCGAAGCACACCCGGATAGCATTCAGCTATTCGGGTGGGACCCCAATGATGAAGCATGTCACCAACTAGGTTGGTGAGTGAGGGGTCTTCTTCAGAAAGGAGAATTTCCCTTCTTGTGCACCTCTCCCAGTACTTCGGAGACATTGAGTTGTCTCCTGGGTGTACTCCTCCCACTGTTTGTTTGCGGATATATTGCACCCATTCCCTAGGTGGGCACTCAACTGAGGCCACTGTGTGAAGGCTTTTCATTGGACGGTCTCTGTGGGTTTGTAGGGTGTGGTGTGTTCTTACAACCTCAGGCCTATGCCCCACTGGGAGGGCACTCTGCCAGATATAGTTCCAACCCTATGTATCCTGTGAAACTTGTGAGATCGTTTAATGCAGATCTGAGTTTTCTGTGAATGTAACTTCGAAGATTGAGGGCCACGTTTCTCGATTGTTTAGCGGTATGGGACCTTCCGCTTCATTCGCTAAAATACGTATTTTTTATTTTATTTTATTTATTTTATTTATTTAAGGAGTTTTATATAGCGCTGGCCAGACCCGAGGGTATCGGAGCGCTTTACAACAGATTATAATGCAGGAGTCCCAAAATAAGGCATAGGTATACATATTGGTTCATAAAGTCCCGGCGTGTGGTGCGACAAATGAGGCAAGGCAGTCCTGAGAGCCTCGCACCCTGTCTAGAGCAGAAACCATTTACAGGGGGGATTGGGGAGGGGCGTAGGGGTACTTGGAGGAGGTAGATAATGGTGACAAAGTGGCATGGTGCTGCATAAAGTCGGCAAGTGCCCTACAGCGAGGGTTAACTGTTCGGGGAAGGCACGGTTGAGGAAGAGGTCTCTTAGGAGTTTTTAATTTTACAAGGACGGGATAGTCCTAATGTGTGCTGGGATGGAGTTCCAGATTTTGGGTGCGTTTCCAGCGAAGGATCGTACAGCGCTTTTTTGTTTGCGTGTTTTCATAGGGATGAGCAGTTGGGAGTTGGAGCTCCTGAGGTTCCTTGTCTGGCCGGCCTTTTTGAGTTTGGAAGCCAGATATTCCAGTCTCCCTGTGTGGAGGGCTTTGTGCGTGAGACAGGCAGTTCTGATCTGGCACGCATCTCTACTGGGAGCCATTTTAGTTCTTTGAGTGCAGGTGCAATGTGCTCAAATTTCCTGACTCCGGTGACCATTCTGGCTGCTGCGTTTAGAGTAGTTTTGAGGGGGGCTAGGTGGGATTTCGCTGTACCAGTGAGGATAGCATTTCCATAGTCGAGTCTGGATATCACCAGGGATTGGGTGGCTTGTTTGAGGTCTTTGGGTGGGATGAAGGGTTTTATTTTGTTGAGAAGCTTCAGATTGAGGAAGGCACTCTTCGCGGAGTTCTTGATGTGTCTGTCCATGTCCAGTTTAGGGTCTAGGGTGATTCCTAATGATTTTATGGAGTTGGCCGGGGTGAGATTACCGTTGAGAGCATCGATTGCATTGAGCCATTCCATGGTTTGGGGATTATCTTCTTTGTTGGAGATGAGGAGGATTTCGGTTTTTGTCTTGGTTGAGTTTGAGGTGGTTTATGGATAGCCAATGTTGGACTTCTTTGAGAGTGTTGTTTAGTCTCTGAATATCTTCAAAGGAGGAGGTTTCCAGATAGATCTGGGTGTCGTCTGCATAGAGGTGGAAGGTGATGTTGGCTTTTTAAGTATGGAGGTGAGGGGTTCCATATAAATGTTGCACAGTTGAGGGAGAGCACTGATCCTTGTGGGACACCTCTGTTGACGGGGTGTGAGTCGGATGTGGAGGTTTTTATTTTTATTTTTTGGGAGCGGTTTTGTAAGAAGGAGGAGAACCATTGTAGGACCACCTCGTCAGCACCTACTCTGTCTTGCAGAGCCTTGATGAGTAGATTGTGATCCCCTGTGTCAAAGGCTGCCAATAAGTCCAGGAGGATGAGTAGGCAGCATTTGTCGGTATCTAGAGATTTGTGCATGTCATCCACGATGTTTAAGATCGCGGTCTCGGTGCTGTAACCTTTTCTGAATCCTGATTGGTGGGGATCTAGAAGGTTGAAGTTGTCAATGTGCTGAGTTAGTTGTAAAAGAACGCATTTTTCAAGGATTTTAGCAAGGAGGGGAGGTTGGAAACGGGTCTGAAGTTGTTCAAATCGTTGGTGTCAAGAGCCGGGTTTTTCAGGAGAGGTGTGACTTGGCCGACTTTGAGGCAGTCGGGAATGACGCCGGTACTCAAGGAGCTGTTTATGATCTTGCACCAGAATGGAGCTATGGAGAGTTGCAGCTTTTTAGTCAGTTGGGTGGGTAAGGGGTCAAGTGCGTGAGATGCGGGTTTGGAGGTGGCGATCAGTTTGAGAATCTCGTTTTCGGGTATGGGGTTGAAGGATTTCCAGGATTTTGTGGGGTGTTTGCGTGTGTTGGCTTCGGTTTCTGGGGGTGGGTTAGTGCAAGAGGGATTAGGGTAGATGTCAAGTGAGAGCTCAATCTTGGAGATTTTTTCTTTAAAGAAGTTGGCGAAGTTGTCGCATAGGTCTTTGGAGGCCTGGCCAAGGGCAGATGAGGGCTTGGATGTTTGTTGTCTGATGATGTTGAATAGTTCTTTGGGTCTATTTTTCACGGTGTCCAGGGTGGAGCAGAAGAAGGCGGTTTTTTCGTTGTTAATGTGTTTTTTGTATTTCCTTCGGGTTTCTTTGAGTTGCTCGTGGAGAATTTTGGAGGGGTTGTTCCTCCATAGTCATTCTGCGGCTCTTAGTTGTCTTCTTTCCGCGTTGATGTCAGAGTTGAACCATGATCTGGACGGAATGTTCCTGGTTTTTTTTAGTTTCAGGGGGGCTACTTGATCGAGGATGGAAGTCATAGTAGAGTTGTAGTGAGTGGTGAGTTCCGTTGTAGAGAGATCATCCGTGGAGGTAGGCAGGAGTGAGCATACCCTTTTTTCAAAGTCGTCCATGGAGATCTATCTAAAATTTCTCATCCATTTGGGGGGGTCTTGGGTGGCGGGTTGAAGTTTGATTGGTTGAGTGAAGTGGAATAGGATAAGGTGGTGGTCAGACCAGTCGGCAGGTAGGATCTGATTGATTGTGATAGTGTCCCGTTGGGAGATGATGGCATCAAGGATCGCTCCTTTGTCGTGGGTAGCTTCTGAACATTGCTGGGTGAGGTTGTTGCTGAGTAGCAGCTCATTTAGGTTCTGGATTACCGTGTTGTTGTTTTCGTTCCAGTGTAGGTTCAGGTCTCCCAGAATTAGGTTGTTGGCGTCTCGGAGTGAGCAATGAGCAATCATGTCGGACAGATGTTCGGTGAATATGGTGGTGTTTCCTGGGGGATGGTATAGAACAGTGTTTCCCAAACTGTGGTCCGCGGACCCCCAGGGGTCCGTGACACATTCCCAGGGGGTCCTCAGGCAGCAGTTTTAAAAGCACTGCAAAGTTCCTTGTATAATTAGCAGTTTTCGAGCAACAATAAAAGTGTCAAGATAACACCAGTGATTAATGTTCCTGCTGGAGAGAGATGAGAGTTTTGTCCAGTGGCAGCTTTGACTTATCTAATGTAGCACAGAGGTTAATATGCCTATTGCATTTTTAAAAACTGTGTTTCAGCTGCATAGATCAGTGGGTTACTGCTTTTGTCACAGAGATTATTTTGTTACTTTGCAGTTTATAAGTGACAATCGTGATCTAGCACAGTGACCTATAAACTGGCATCAAAAAGCTGCTTGCAAACTGCATGGTACAAGTTAGTAACTTATGTTTTTCCCAGTCTTTCATCATCCTGATGCTGCTAAAAAGGTTTATTTGGGTGGAAATACATTTTTGTTGGTAAAGTCAATGCTAACCACTGTGTTATGTCCTGAATCCTGAGTTTGTGCTTCTCCAGACCAAGCACTCTTTAAAAATGCCTACCAGTATGAATGACATGTGAATCCTACAACTTGTAGTCGCCTTTGCCTTATGTAACATTTTCTTTACACTGATTTCCATGTATGATTCATTGTCTCTATGGGGCAGATTTACAAGGAAAGTGACTCAGTGAGTGCCACAAGCTATTTGGCTGCACCGCACTTAGTCACTTTCAAAGCACAGGGATGCAACATATTTACAACAATATGTTGCATCTCTGTGCTCCCCTGCGCAGGTGCACAAACTGCTACCATGCGCCGGCACAGGCACCCTTGCACCATGGTGCAAGGATGCCTGCGTTGTGGGGAGATTGTTTATGTGCAGTAAGGGTTCCCTTTCTGCACATAAAAATCACCAGAGGGATTTCATCTTTCTATGCGTGCATTCTGCAGCACGCATAGAAAGAGGAAAAAAAACGAGGAGAAATGAATACATTTCTCCTTGTTGCGCCTCCCTATGCCTCCCCTGGAGAGGCGTAGCATTCAGACGCATTTCCAGATTTACGATTTCTCGTAAATCTGGAAATGTGTCTGGTTTCATGGGTGTTGCGTGAGAATACTCACAGCAAAACCCATGGAACGCAACTTTCACGCAAAGTGCTGCGTGCAAAGGGGCCATATTTACAAGAACAGAAAAAGTCACGCAGGGTGGCTTTTCCTGTTTGTGTAAATATGGGGCACTAAAATGCGCCGCCAGAGCCTCACTTTTTGTGACGCACCGGTTGCGCAAGGGGCTTGCAAATCTGCCCCTATATGTGTGTATTGTAAAGTGCTCTGACATCCTATAATGGTATGAGAGATGCTATAAAACAAATGAAATACATGTGCCAGAGGGACTAGGGAGAGCTGAGAGGCACTGTTGGAGGGTGATAATAAGGAATCATTGAAGAACCCCAACAAAGATTGTTGTATCTTGGTGCATAGTAAGGTCATCATTTACTATTCTTTAAAAGCTAATACAATTCAATATTTAATGATAAATGTGTTGTAGAATGCACCATTGTTTCCTAAATTTTCTTGGGGCGAGAGCCTCCCAAAGCCCCCTTTGTAGTGGTTAGGCTCACTCACTGCACTTGGGGGCTTATTTATGAGCCCTCGAGTCACTTTTGCGCAGCCGATGCGTCATCTTTTGTGACGCACCAGCAGCGTAAAAAATGCGCCACGTTACATCATATTTACAAAGTGACGCATCTAGGTAGATGCGTCACTTTGTAAACCCTGCGCCACATTATACCTGCGCCAGGTATAATGTATGCAGGGTGGGCATTCTGACGCAAGTAAGCCTCGTAGAAGTGACGCAGTGAAATCTATGAGATTTCACTGCGTCACTTCTAAGACACAAATGCGTCAATATCTTACGCCTGCCTCACAGCAGGCGTAAGACTGACACAGGCACATTTGAAATGGGACTTGCCCATGTGAAATGACTCATTGATGGAGTTGCGTCACTTTTGTGACACACTACAGCAATGCATCATTTTTGCGCCTACAGATACGTCAGAAATACTGACGTATCTGTAACTCCTTGCGACATGATGCGTCATACTGTAAATATGACGCATCATTGGTGTCGCAAGGAGGGCGTAATGAAAAGTGACGCATCACTGTTTTCACACAGCGATGGGTCACTTTTCATAAATGAGGTCCTTAGTGTGCACCGTATGGGGACTGGTCTGAAAACATTTGCCAGGACTGCTTTGGGTTTCCAGTCTGGCCCTGGCAGGAACAGGAGCCTCGTACTGCGAAATAAAACCAACCATTTAAAAGTTAGTCACGGAGATGCAGCACCAATCTTCCCAATAAAGGTTTTCGTTTTTTGCAGATTCTTTCAATATAAAATACAAAAATCCTTAGTAATTTGACTATTTGTTTTGTTGTGCACACCTGTGTTTATTTTTTTCGAATTACTGTTTTAATGTTTGAAATTTAAATCATACAGATTGCTTGGGGGTCCCCGGCTTCCAGTGGTGACTCAATGGGGGTCCTCAGGAGTCAAAAGTTTGGGAACCACTGGTATAGAAGATGACACTGGAATGACTTGTTGTTGCTTGTATTGATGTTGGCGGAAAGGCATTCACAGGAGTTATAGTTAAAGGAGTCGATTTCAGTCACAGATATATTGATTTTATGGATGATTGCTATACCTCCGCCTTTTTGGTCATTTCGATCTTTGTTGATGATTACAAAGCCTGGTGGCATGAGAGTGTCCATGATGGGTGTCGAGCAATCATTTAGCCACGTCTCTGTGATGAAGGCTATGTCTATGTCATGGGGGAGGATGGATTCTGCTAGTTCAGTTGCATGTTTAGTGGCTGATCTGCAGTTAATGAACATGCAGTTAGTGGTGGGTGCCTCTTTATTGGGGTTCTTCTTAAGGGGGGCCCTGGGGATGTTGGTAAGGGAGGCAGGGGGTCTAGGGTGATTAGGAGGGAGGGGTCCCTTCTGAATCCGGTGATCACCTGGATTTTGGATAGAGAGGTGGCAGTGGAAGGGATGTCGTAAGAGGCGGCCAGATCTGCTGCTTCCCTCGGGGACATAGCTATTCTAGTTCTGTTGGTATGGTCTAGGTACCGATTTTGATTCGCGGGGGGGTTGAGGTCTCTCTGTGGAGGGGAGTCGAGGGGTGCCCATGGTGAGTAGGGTTGTTGACAGTGGGGGAGAAGTGGGGATTTGGGTGTGGTTTACGGAGCGAGGCGAGGTTGGTAAGGATTTCGTTGAACCCCTTGATAACAATTGCTAGCTGGTTTTCCAGCAGGGTGAGACGTTGGCTCGTCTCTTCAAGGGAGGGGGTAGGGGGTTCTGAAAAGGGTCATCCCTAGAGGGGGGGTCCTGACGCTGCTGCCTTGATGTCTGGTAGATAGTGTGTTGTCCGTGTGGTCATTGGGTGGGGCCGAGGGCACAGCGGGAGGAGGGTTGTGTTGTGGTTGCCGCGTTCTTATGAGTGTGGGTATAGGGAAGTAGCTGGGGGTCTTGGACTGAGTGTTGCGGTTGATCATAGACGATTGGGGAGGGAAGTAGGCGGGGGGTGGTCGAGGAGACAATCGGTGGGAGGAGCTGCGTTCATGGTGGCAGCTGAGAGGGTGGTGTCACGTGCCGGGAGGCTAGTGTTGCTCTTGGGGTGAGCGAGAGAGGTTAGGGTGCTCTGCTGGAGGGACCGACTGTCCAGGGAGCAGGGGTGGGTAGAGGGGGCAGGGGGTGTGAGAGGAGGTAGACCGAAGTGAGGGGAAGAGTGTATCAAAAGCCTCAAGGTTGTCGTTAGCTTGGATTAGGACTGTGCCGTTGGGGTATATGGTCACAGAAGTATTCCCCATCCGCCTCGAGCGGTTGGGGAAAGAAATCGTTAGTTTGCAGCTGAGGGGTGTATTCGTCGTTTGGAAATGTGAAGTTGTGATCTACTGATGGACGTCCACTCATCAGGTCTTTCAGTGTGAAAGATGAAATCCATTTTAATCTGGCCTTTGGAGGAGCAGTGATATATGTCCGCGAATAATGATTCTGGGTGCTGCCTAATCAGTTTGTGTTTAAGTTTTTTTGCGCTTTGGGTGAGAGGTTGGGGGGGGGAAATGATCGAGTGGGAGTTCGGGCCGTGCGGTTTTAGGTAGTTCGAAGTGGTCAGGATGTGGTGGTTAGGCGTGACCGACAGCATATTGAATTTATTGGACTGGGGGTTGGTTCCCAATAGGTGAGCGGCGGGTCTGGACAGCCAGTGAAGTAGAATGGAGGTTAGGAGCGGTAATTGCTATGTTGTCGGGGCCCACATCATTCCCTGGCTGCGGTCAGAGGGTCGGGATGAGAGAACAGCAGCTGCACGTTCGCCTCTCTTATGGAAAGGTGTTGTCTTACCTAGGTTGTATAGTCACCCTGAGGGCTCAAATCCTATGGCAGCCATCTTATGGTCAGGCACTGGAGGTTCCAATCCCGGGCACGTCACTATCTCAGGATTAGCTTTGTTGAGCTTCCGAATCTCGTTCTGATCAAGCTTAGGACCGGGGTCCCGACATTGGGGGACTCTCGTGGGTCCAGGGCGGATCCCTGGTGTAGTTGTCCTCGGGTTAGCACTTGGCAGCCATCTTGGGGTCAGGCCATGATGTCAAGCAGCTTAGGTAGGCGGTGTGTAATAGTGCTCGTAGTATAAAGGTTCTATCGTGGACTAACTTATTGATTAATTTAGTCCTGAGTCTTTGCTAGTTGGGTTTCATGTGTCCAAAGGGGATCACTGGTGCCGTGTTACGAGGGATTAGTTGATTTCGGCCATCTTGAGGTCAGGCTGGGGGAAGCTATATTCCCTCCGTTACAGGGCCCTCATCACTTCTTGGCTGTGGCCGGCGGGTCGGGATGCGAGTGCTGCGGCACCTTAAACCCTTCTTTAACAGTTTAAAGTGGGATCGCCTTGCCGCTTCAGAGCCCGGTTAGTTGATTGTGGCCATCTTGAGGTCAGGCCAGTGGGTACAAGGCTTGGGGAGGCGGTAGTCACCTTGCTACAGGGCCCTTAACGAATTCAGTGTTGAGACCGGCGGGTCGGAATGGGGGTGTTGCGGCCGCGTAGATGCTTATTTTGTAGTACTGCAGGGACATCTGTGCCGTATGAGCATTAAGCCGAATTCCAAGTCTGGAGCGGCCATCATGGGGTCAGGCACATCCGAAGCTCATGGTTTGGTCGTTGTGTTTCGGGGCCCTCATCGCTCCATGGCTGCAACCGGCGGGTCAGGATGAGCGAGAAATAGTGGCGCAAGTTCTTTTTGGGAGTTGCTCGGTCACTTGAGTAATTTGCTCGCCATTTCCGATTTTGCGGCCATCTTGGAGCCAGGCAATGGCGGCGCTCCGGTGCGGCGCTCGTCCACAGCCTGCGAACTGCCTTGACGATCTTCCAGTGCCGGTGCGACTTGAGCACAAGGTCCAAGGCCCTGTGCCAGTGGGTTTCGCGCGATCCAGCACGGTGTGTCCTCGAATCGAGCAAGGTCTGCAGAACGTCGTTCACCTTCCAGGCACCCTTTGCAGTCCTGGAGGTGTCGGGACGCAGATCCTCGTTACTTCACTTTTTGATGTCCGCTGAGCGAGATTCAGGCTTGCCCGTTGCGGGAAGAGTCCGGTGAGTCCTCGTTCACTGGGGAGGGGTGGCGGGGGGGCAGCAGGGATTTACACAGCACCGGTGATCCCCGTGCCCAGGAGCTCCGGTGTTAGAGCTCCTTCCCCGCCGCCATCTTGCTCGGTGATTTATACGTGATTTAAGTCTGTGTCTAAAAAATGTGCGCAGTTCTAAGTTAAATGTGCCTTACGCTGCCATAGGGCAAAAACGATTTGTATTGTAATCATAAAAGAAAACTTTGAAATACGACGTACATTGTGCATGCATCCCATGGTAAACGACATGCAGCGTAATCTCTAGCGTTAGCTTCAAATCCTGGACCATTGTGTGGGTGCATCTCTGTGACTTTATTATTGCAACTGCACTCTCCATGCATCAGAGTGTCTGAACGCACCCCGAAGGGGGAACAAAATGTTTGCGCTGTGGTGCAATGATTTGTCAACGCAACAAAGGGGGTTTTGTGTTGAATAAGCACTACATGCTGCAAATAAAGCATGACAATCCACAGGGGCGTCACCCCACTGCCTTAAAGCACAGCAAAAAAGGAAAAATAAAATGATAATAATGAGATGTTATTATCGTTTTATTTTTCTGTGCTAGGGCAGTTTTGTGGGGTGGGGCTAGGCTGCGCAGGGGGAAGAAGTGGTGGCGCCCTCCTAAGTGTGCATGAAAGTTTGGCCTGCGCTCTAGTGTCAGCGAAACATTCATGCGCACGTCGCATGTTCTACACCCAGGCTGCATTACAGCCTGGGTGGAGAACATGCCCAGGCTTCCATTCCCCATCTGAGCGCCGTACCATGGTGCTCAGACCAATCACAATGCTGCATTGCAGCATTGTGATTGGCTCAGGGGGGCCTGGGTGCTTACCATTCACAACGCTTCATTGCAGCATTGTGATTGGCTTAGGGGAGCCTATCCTGCTTCCTGCTCCTATGCCAGGAAGGAGACGGAAGAGAGGCGGCGGCCGGCCAGTCTGCCGGCTGCATGGTGTTTTTTTTTGTATTTTCTCTCCCCTTCTCCCCCAGGCCCCCTCCCCGCACCACTACCGATTCGCATGAGCAGCCCCGACTGACAATCCATGAACACTTGCGCTGTACATTACTTCGGAAGGATGAAGAGCTTTGTTGACTCTGCTGAGATTCTAGCCTTTGACCTTCAGCTCACATGGTGATTTCTGCAGCAACCACTAAACCCAATGAGCTCTTTTCCTAAACTAAGCAGAACATGCGCAAAAAGCACAGCTGTATCTGTTATATTTATAACCGCAATATTCAACCCCAGCATAATACCTGCCGCTGTCACTTCTCAACCAGAGGCAGACTTGCTAGGCACAAGGGCTTCTAGCTACAGTGGTGTGTTGCTAACATCCGAAGGGTGAGTGAAGCTTCTAGTGAATTTTGGCACGCTAAATCGCAGCAGAAAGTGTCTCATTGGTGCATATTTTCCTGAGATATCACCACGCAGGACTTAGTCCTATAACAGTGATCTGCTGGCTTCTTCTTGTCTGGAATCATTTATGTCACCCTGGTCAGCCATCACTGCATTCGCTGTGGTTGTATAACATTGATCAAGTGCCTGGCAGTATAACAGTGATCTGCCGGACACTTCATGCCTCGTGCCTTTTATATCACCCTAGTCAGACATCATCGCACCAGCTCTTACTATCCAATAATGATCTACTGGCCTCTTCATACCTGGCACCCTTTAAACCACCCTTTAAACTACCTAAGGCAGACATCACCGCCCTAGCCTGGATGTAAAACAATGATCTGCTGACCGCTTCATGCTTGGTGCCTTTTGTATAACCGTAAGCGTACCTCTCATCCTGCCATTCAAAAGACACAAAGACACATTGAAAATGCCAAATAGCTTTCCCAAGGGCGAGGGCTGTTTGAGTTTGTCAAGGTTTTTTTTGAACCCTTGTTGTGCAACATGTCTGAAGGTAAAGAAAAAAATGCGCTATGATGTGGACAGCGTTGACTGCGTCATAGCGCATTTTCTTTACTTTCAGACATTTAAAACAGTGGCGGCTCCTCTGCTAAGGAGCGTCGCCCCACTTCTTTTTAGCAGTGAAATAAATGGAAAATAAAATGATAATAACTTGTGTTATTGTCATTTTATTTTGTCCTACTCCAGCAGCTTTGCATGAGGGGGTGGGGGCAGGGGAGGAGTGGTAGTACCCTCCTAAGTGCACATTGACTGCTTGGCCGGCCCGACAGTCTTGCGCACTTCGCATGTTCTCCATGCAGGCTGCATTACAGCCTGCGTAGAGAACATACCCAGGCTCCCAGTCAGTGTCTGAGGTCCGAAACACGTCGCTCAGACCAATCACAACACTGCTAAGGACTACGGAGGAGAGATGCGGCGAGGAAGCAGCAAGAAGGTAAGTTTTTATTTTATTTTTTAATACCCGCTACCCCCGCCCCTGCCCCCGCCCCCTACCTCCGATCTGTGCTGGCCGCCGCTGAAGCTACACATAAGCTTCACTGCTGTTCATCATGGCTAAAAACATTGACAAAACCAATAGATCTTGCATAGGCAAGATCTATTAGCTTTGCCAATGCATGCGTTTACATATGTTCAGCAGATTTGTATGTACCCCAGTTTTTTTCTTTTTGTGCCTTGGGGATTTAGGTTTGCACCACACCTGCAATGGAATTTTTTGTCTGGACAGCTATTTTATAGTTTTATACGTACAATAAATACAGTTTTCATTAACTGTGCACCTTCTTAGGTGCAGGCAGCAACAATAAAATACCTGAAAGGGCCGGGCCCATAAGTTCTAGACCAGACTTACAATTCTATGTTTCTTTTTCGTAGCATGAAATTGTGAAGAGGAGAAAAGTCGTTAGGGGGCAATCAATTAGCTAACAACTTCCTTTGACACATAACTCACGGACAACTACATATGGTTAATTTATTACAAGGCCAAAAACAGCTAAACATAAAGGCACCTCACCACAAGAGTATAGAAGTACAAAGGAACCAACATGAAGCCAAATCTACGCATCCAGTTTAGACGATGCAGCATAAGTAATATGATTAGTTTAAGAAGTTAATGCAGAAAATCAGGAAGCATGAGTCCAAATTTTCCTGCATCTAGGGTTGGTGAGGAAAAAGCATTAATCTGTCCCTACTCTAGCACTAAGGTGACATCCCTAAATAAGCATTTCCAGAGGAAGGATAAAAGGTGTCAGTACATGGAGTCGCCCTAAGAAGTCTCTCCATGCTCAATGGGTCAAATAGCATAAAGCTATAAAAGGCAGAGCTCGTTCTAGGATGCTCTCTCTCTGAAGGCAAGGAAGAAGTGGCTCTTTCCCTACTTCCACAGCACATTATTCATAACTAACATTCCCAGAATTCAGTGTGAATCACGCCATCTGCTCTGAGTATATCCTGAATGTGTTTTTCCACAGGACAACAATGTTCTTTCCTGAATACAATTTGTCATTGGTTCCCAAGCCTTCTCCTGTGTGAAGCACAATGACCTTCCTTTATCGACTCAAGCCACACGGTTGTAACTTCTTCTCTCCTGGTCATACTGGTAAAACAAAGACATTATTCTATCTAGTGAGAGTGCTTCTATCACTAGCAACACAAAACGTGAGAAAGAAATATTACACAGCACACATGAAATTCAAGCTACTAATTCTAAACAAGAGTATTCAGTGACCTGCATTTCAGACCTACGAAATTCAGCTAACATAAGAAAGCCTCATATAAGCTTCATGAGTTCACATAACGTTAAGGCACTGTAGGAAACTGCCCCTTTTTGCATGGTTACCCCCCACTTTTTGCCTGATGTTTGATACTTCTTGACTAAGTGTGCCCTGGGTTCCTCTTAATCAGGTACCCAGGGCCTGTGTTCTTTCCCCAAAAATGTACCTTTTCTCTCACATTGACACTTCTCTGGCCTACATATAAGTCCCAAGTAAAAGGTGCCAGGGGCACCAAGGGCCTTGTAGCCAGAGAAAGTCTCTGAGGGCTGAAGCATATATTTTGCCACCCTCAGAGACTCCTCCCCTGACCCATACAAACTGCCAGTGCAGTCTGTGTGTCAGGGGGAGAACCTACAACTACAAGTTGACATGGCACACAGGCCTGTGTGCCATGCCTACCAAAACACTGCCTGTGGCATAGGTCAGTCACCCCTCCAGCAGACCTTATAGGCAAAAAGCAGGGTGCACTATACCACAGTTGAGGGCACAGTGTCATGAGCCCCGGGCCCCTACAGTACCAGTGCAATTCACGGGTATTGTAAGTGAAGTAAATCCATTTTTAAACCATGGGTTGGTGAAGGAAGTGGCCCCATTCTGTTCACTCTGGTCAGTAATGACCACCTCTCAGCCGTCCATACCAAATGAAGAGTCGGTCAGACAGTAGAGAATACAGACCAATATCTGTTTATTCAGGTACACTCAGAGTGGAGCCCAGACTGCCCAGTCTCTAGTAGTGCTGCAGAGGGACTGACATCAGCAAGCATAAGGATACATTATGTACATTTCAAACCCAGTGAAGGCACGCCCATAGTGGAATTTTCCAAGCAGATACAGCTAGAAAGTGAAATACAGAGGATAAGTTTTGATTCAGATGTCGGGCACACATTATCTACTACTCAAGGTCGTTCTGCCCGTGCCCGCCACTAGACAAGTGGGAGAAGGCCTCTATCTAGCGAGAAAGGTATGCACTAATAAGAACAGTCTATTCATAAGTGAAGCAAAACCCAACCTTGGAGAACTGAAACCTAACAAGAACCTTTTCTCAGAAATAGCGAAGGATTAGTTTCGATCATGACTTAAAATGGCGCCTGAAAAGAAAATGGTGCTGCGAATGCTAACTTACATAGAATAATGCGTAAACAGGAACATTTTTAGTCTAACACTGGGAGTTTGGCACCTCGAACTCCACAGCTCCATGATGGCTTTACTGAAGACTGGGAAGTATGGAATCAAACTTCTCAGCCTAATGCACTCAGAGAGCACATTAGATATGCCCCCTGAAAAACAACCTAACTCCAGTGTCCTGGCTGAGTGGCTGCTTGCCAGCTGCCACGCCCAGACATGTTTCTGAACCCCTGGATTGAGAGCCTCCCACTCTTGGGTTCCTGAAACAAAGCACATCCTGGGCAGATGTGCCAAGCCTCCTCCCCCATGATGGGCAGGGTCCCTGAAGGGGAAGCTTCAAAGGCTTGCCACCTTTGTTAGCTGACCCAGCCTTTTGCTGCTCCCAGCAACTGGCCCCCACCGGTTCTAACACTCACATTGGGAGGAAGAATCGGCGGGAAAACAACGATAGGAGGAGAGGTGTGCTCACCTTTGCCTACTCCACCCCTCAGTTGAAAGAGGCGAAGCACAACTCTCAGTCCCCGCCATCTTGAACATGGGGGACCCAGCCAACCAGATAGAGGGTTCTGCCCCCTCCCACTGAAGGGTGGCATAATAGGGGGTGTACCCACCCCAAGGAAGGGACCCATTGGTCCCGACCTGTACCTACCTAAAACGCCCCTAAATGTAGTATTTAGGGGCAATCCCAAACCTTGCCTCCTCAGACAAGCAAGAAGAAGAAGGACCAAAAAGAGGTGCTGAAGGAAGAAGAGGAGGACACCAACTGCCTTGGCCCCAGCCCTACCGGCCTGTCCCGACCTCGACCTGCTCCAGTGGAACCCCAGCATGTCCAGCAGCCAGCAGCCCCCCAGAACCCGGAGGAGCTGCTCTGCCTCCCCTGAAAAGACACTCTCTCCTGTGATCACCGGACTTGCTCAAGAACCACATTCTGTCTTCTGCCAAATCCGCGAGTCTGCACCACTCTGCACCCGACGCCCATGGCCTGAGTTCGAATGACCCAACAACCTGAGGAGGTCCCCCCAGCGAACCTGACCTGGGATCTGGTGATCCCTGACCTACCTCAAGCCTCCCGATGACACCTGCAGCCTCTATCTGGAGGATCCCCCCGACCGCGACCAGAGCTGGTAAGGAAACCCAATGCCTAAAGTCACCCCTGCACCCGATGCCCCACAGCCTTGGGTGGCCCAACCGATGGTGTACAGGCATCCGGCTGCATCCCAACTTACCTCTCCAACAGGTGGTCGCCTCCAGGAAGCCTCCCTGCCCGAATCTGCAGTCTTTGTTCCAACCGGAGATCTCCATTTGAAAACAACAGGCACCCAATGCCAACTCAGCACCCTGCACCCGGCCACCCCTGTGCCGCTGTGGGTGCACCTTGCGTGCTAACTCGGATCCCCTTTTGCCCTGAGCTTAACCCTAGGTGCTTTGCTCCCTCAACCCTGTGGCTTGCCTGAGAGCAGCCACCAACCAATGGCCCCCTTAGCAAGGTGCGCTAACATTGGGCCTCAGCACTCTGCTCCCGGCCACCCTAATGCAGCTGAGGGTGCTCTTTGAGTGCATCCTTGACCCTGGGGGACCCTTGTTCTAACCCCAGAAACTCAACCCTCAAGTTTGATTGCTTACCTGCCAGCAGTCAATCACATTTTTGCATTGACTGTTTTTTCTCTGAAAAAGTTATGTGTTGAGTTGTGTTTGTATGGAAACCTAAGCAACTGTGTTTTAATGCAAAAGTATCGTACTTACCTTAGTCTAGGAAATGTCCCAGTGTGATATCTAGGCACACCGCACTGAGTAGAAAAAGTAATCTCAAAAGTACTCTAAAAAGTAAACTAAAAAGTAGTCACAAAGTAATTACAATTATCAACTGTCTTCAACTGTTTTACAAACCTGCAACAAAGTCAATTTCCTCAAGCTTGCTTATTCTTATCAACCTGTTTAGAAATGTACCATTTTACTTACCTGTACCAAGATCTGCTTGGTTTTAAAAATAAAATACAACTAAAGAAATATTTTTTATACAATCAATTGGTCTGAGTTCAGTCTTTGAGTGTGGGACATAATTTCTTGCCTGAGTGTATACAATAAATGCTTGACACTACCCTCTGATAAATCCTTACTGCTCGCCCACACTACCACAAATAGAAAGTAAGGTGTTATCTACTTTTACCTCTGTGAGCCTTTGGGGATCCCCTGGCCTCCGTGCACACTATACCTTACTTTGGTATAGTATATACAGAGCTAGCTTCCTACACGCACTTGCAACTTATGCATTTACCTACGTATAAAATGACTAATAAGCACATTTAATACGTAAACGGTGATCAGTTGCACAACAAGAATTCTCCATGTTAATGATTTCTGCAAGTTACATTTATTTTCTATGTTGATTCTTCATGTTACTTTTCAATGGCCTAACATAATCAATCAATCAATCAGTCATGTCATTTATAAAGCGCACTACATACCCGCGAGGGTCTCAAGGCGCTGGGGGAAGAGGGGGGTGGTGCTGCTACTGATCGAAGAGCCAGGTCTTGAGGAGTCTTCTGAAGGCCAGTAGGTCTTGGGTCTGTCGGAGGTTGGTGGGGAGGGTGTTCCAGGTCTTGGCGGCGAGGTGGGAGAAGGATCTGCCGCCGGCGGTGGTTTCCGGATGCGGGGGACTGTGGCGAGGGTGAGGCTGGTCGAGCGGAGCTGGCGGGTGGGGGTGTAGAAGCTGAGTCGTCTGTTGAGGTAGGCTGGTCCGGAGTTGTGGAGTGCTTTGTGTGCGTGGGTGAGGAGCTTGAAGGTTATCCTCTTGTTGACAGGGAGCCAGTGCAGGTCTCTCAGGTGGGGTGTGATGTGGCTGCATCGGGGGATGTCGAGGATAAGACGTGCAGAGGCGTTCTGGATGCGTTGCAGCCGTCTCAGGAGCTTAGCTGTCGTTCCTGCGTAGAGGGCGTTTCCGTAGTCCAGCCTGCTGGTGACGAGGGCCTGGGTGACTGTTTTTCTTGTTTCGGTGGGGATCCACTTGAAGATCCTGTGGAGCATTCGGAGGATGTTGAAGCAGGATGAGGAAACGGCGTTGACCTGCTTAGTCATGGAGAGGGTGGGGTCGAGGATGACCCCTAGGTTGCGTACGTGGTCGGTGGGTGGCGGGGCTGTTCCCAGTGATGTTGGCCACCAGGAGTCGTCCCAGGCTGAAGGGTTGGAACCAAGGATGAGGACCTCCGTCTTGTCCGAGTTCAGCTTCAGGCGGCTGGTCCTCATCCATTCGGCGACGGCCTTCATTCCTTCGTGGAGGTGGGCTTTGGCAGTGTGAGGGTCTTTGGTGAGGGAGAGGATCAGCTGGGTGTCGTCGGCGTAGGAGATGATGTTGAGGTTGTGCTGTCGGGCGACGTGGGCGAGGGGTGCCATGTAGATGTTGAACAGCGTTGGGCTGAGGGAGGAGCCTTGGGGTACGCCGCAGATGATCTTGGTGGCCTTGGATCGGAAGGGGTGAGGCGGACGCTTTGTGTTCTGCCGGAAAGGAAGGATGTGGTCCAGTCCAGGGCCTTCTCTTGGATCCCGGCGTCGTGAAGGCGTGTTCGTAGTGTGTGGTGGCAGACCGTGTCGAAGGCGGCTGATAGGTCCAGGAGGATGAGGGCTGCTGTTTCTCCGTTGTCTAGCAGGGTCCTGATGTCATCGGTGGCGGCGATGAGGCGGTTTCGGTGCTGTGGTTGCTGCGGAAGCCGGACTGGGAAGGGTCCAGGATGTTGTTCTCCTCGAGGTAGCGGGTCAGTTGTTTGTTGATGATTTTCTCGGTGACCTTCGCGGGGAACGGGAGCAGAGAGATGGGTCGGAAGTTCTTGAGGTCCTTGGGGTCTGCCTTGGGTTTCTTGAGTAAGGCGGTGATCTCGGCGTGCTTCCAGCTTTCCGGGAAGGTTGCTGTCTCGAAGGAGATGTTGATTATTTTCCGGAGATGGGGCGCGATGGCTGTACTGGCTTTGTTGAAGATGTGGTGAGGGCACGGGTCTAGCGGTGAACCGGAGTGGATGGTGTTCATGATCTCGCTGGTGTCCTCGTCGTTGATGTTGGTCCAGGAGAGCAGGCGGTAGGTGGTTGTGGGGGCAGTGGTCTCTGTGGTTGCCGGGGCGGTCGTGGTGTTGAAGCTGTCGTGGATGTCGGCGATTTTGCGGTGGAAGAAGGTGGCCAGTGAGTCGCACAGGTCTCGCGACGGCTGGATGTCGTTGGTGTTGGAGCTGGGGTTGGAGAGTTCCTTCACGATGTTGAAGAGCTCTTTGCTGTTGTGTGCGTTGTAGTCTAGGCGGTCTTTGAGTGAGGCCCTTTTGGCGGATCTGATGAGGTGATGGTGACTGCGGGTGGCGCTCTTGTGGGCGGCGTAGCTGTCCGCTGTCCGTTCGTGGAGCCAGATCTTCTCCAGTTTTCGGCATGTTCGTTTGGAGGCCTGGAGGTCTTTGGTGAACCAGGTGGCTTTCTTGCTGGTGTGGCTGTTGGGCGGATTCTTGAGCGGGGCGAGGGTGTTGGCGCAGTCGTCGATCCACTGTCTGAGGTTGCGGGCGGCGGTGTCGGGGTCGGAGGGTTCGGCGGGTGGGCTCAGGGCGAGGGTTGTGGTTAGCTGGTCTTCCGTGACTCTGCTCCAGCAGCGGCAAGGCATTTGTACGGTGCGGTGGTGCGTGGTGGGCTTCCTGTAGGTGAAGTGGATGCAGTGGTGGTCAGTCCAGTGGGGTTCGGAGGTGTGGTTGAAGGAGACGTGTGGGCTTGCGGAAAAGATGGAGTCGAGCGTGTGGCCGGCGGCGTGGGTGGGTGTAGTCACGAGCTGTCTGAGTCCGAGGGTGGCGAGGTTGTCGATCAGGGTGGTGGAGTTGGTGTCCTTGTTGTTCTCGAGGTGGAAGTTCAGGTCCCCGAGGAGGATGTAGTCCGTGGAGGCGATGGCGTGTGTGCTGACGAAGTCAGCGATGGAATCGCTGAACTGTGGTCGAGGTCCGGGGGGTCTGTAGATGAGGGTTCCTCTGAGGGTGGTGTTGGGATCGGTGTGGATCTGGAAGTGCATGTGTTCGGCGGTGCTGAGGGTGTCGTCGGTGTTGGTTGGAGACTCTGAGGGTGTTCCTGTGGACGATGGCGATGCCTCCTCCGACTCCGTTGGTGCGGTCCCTGCGGGTGATCTTGTATCCGTCCGGGATGGCAATGGCGATGTCGGGGGCTGAAGCGGGATTCAGCCAGGTCTCCGTCAGGAATGCGACGTCTGGGGAGGTTGAGTCGAGAAGGTCCCAGAGTTCGATGGCGTGTTTGCGGGCGGAGCGGGTGTTGAGGAGGATGCATCTGAGGTAGTTGGGTTCTTTCCTGGGCGGTGGTTTGGCGGGGCGGGTGCTGGCGAAGCTGCAGTTCCGGCAGGTGAAGGGCCCTTGGGTGCGCTTCGGGGTGGCCTGGTAGCAGGCGTGATCTTTTCCGGGGTTGAGTGCGTGGAGGGTGCTGGCGTCGTATCGGCGTCTGTTGATGTGGCGGGCACGGGGGATGCCCGGACCAGGGAGTCTGGTGCTGGGCGCGGTCACGGCGCGGACGGGCGCAGACGGGCTTGCCTTAGGCGCGCCTTCGGCGCGCCAGCGGCGCTTGCTGCGCGGCCGCACAGCGGCCGCCATAAATGGGGAGGTGGGAGGGAGGAGCATGGAATGGGGCAGCGAATGGGCAGTGAGGGGGCGGGGCCGTAGGGGCGCAGCGGCGGGAAACAGGCACAGAAGGGAAAACGAGCACAATCAGGGCATTAAGGGGGCACAGAAAGAAAAAAAAAAAAAAAAAACATACATCAAGTTTTTGTGTTAATACATTCCACAATTCTAACACTTCAAGTTAATACAACAAATGATTATATGCGCTCTAAGTGTGATTATGACGCACCCCTAAAAATGAGATAAGATCTCTGCGCTATCATACTAATGATCACTTTGCAATCTACATTAGTATTTGCCAGGCTTGATAAGTATAACTGAAAATAATATAATTTGCCCCATGGGTAGCTTCTCGGTAAATAAATCAGATGTGGCTTTGGGAAGTGCTTTTGTATCAATACCATCAGAACATATATTGTATTTATCACCAAGTCATGAGCTTCTGAAACTTGAAATTATTCAATGAAGTCGTCTTTGAACTTTAATTATGATCACACTAGCAAGTGCTGCTTGAAGAATGATAGCAAGCATGACTCTTTAGGAGAATGAAATGAGAGCGAATAGTAGCAGCACATTTGATAGTACATTTTCATTAATATGAGACAATTTTCAGTTTTGAAGAAAATATTATTTTGGGCTGGAGAATGACCTATGTCAGGACATAATGCATTTTGATTTTGAAAGTACCTTGGGGGCAATGTATCACTTGAAATCCATCCCAGTAATACAATTTCTCATTGCAGAATATTAAAGAAATATCATCTTGTGTGGGGAACAGGTTCATGATATTTTCTCCACGTGTTGAAACTATTCTTATCTAAGGAATCGATAATCAATTCTTTATGCTGAGGTTTTATTCTGTTTCCACAAGAGAGGACACCTACAGAGAGTTTTGAAATAATGAAATACATTGAAATTGCTTCTCAATGACAAGCAAGCAGAAATATTATCCATGCAAACTTTATCCTTGAAATACTTTTGCTTCAAAAGCAAGAGCAGTGTTTGAGAGAAACAGGTTATAAATAAAACTTCTAAGAAGGTTGGAAAGGTGCCCCAAATCTGTCAGTGCTTGTTAGAAATGGGGGTCTCTAGTTGGCAGAGGTATGCACCTTGTCCAATTAGGGGCCTTTCCTTCTAGTGAGGGTAAGGGGATTACACTTCTAAATTAACCCCTGTTCACCCTCTTGGTAGCTTGGCACTAGCAGTCAGGCTTATCTCAGAGGCAATGTGAAAAGGATTTGCACATAACACACAGTAATACAGTGAAAACACTACAAAAGGACACCACACCAGATTTAGAAAAATAAACAATATTTATCTGTGTAAAACAATACCAAAACGATAAAAATCCAGCATACATTAATCAAAATACAAAGAATATAAAAAATAGACTTAAAATACAGTTGCTTATAGTCAATAGCTCCGTCCGGGCTCTCATGGGTCGTGAACAAACAAATCCTTTACAAAATAATTTGGCTAGATAAGTGAAAATCCTTTTCCTACTTTGCATGTGTGCTGTACAGTGCAAATGCTGCTTTCCATTATTTGCAACCACCCATGCTTTCTGATGCTGAACTCCATCTACTAGCATTAGTAGACAGGATTTAGCGCCAAAAATTAACACTGCTGAAAAGCAGGCATTAAAAGGAGAAATGTTTTCATTTCTTCTTTCTTTTCCGACTTTGCACGTGTGCTGCACTGTACAGCACACATACAAAGTAGGAAAAGGTTTTTCACTTGTCTAGCCATAGTATTTTGTACAAGAAGGCTACCCTTCCTGTACAAAACCTATGGTAGACTCAGGCACGCACCCTAGCACTATGTCGCTAAGTTGTGTGCCTGGCTCACTGAAGCTGAAATCAGCACCGGCGCTTGGGAGAGGGAAGGAGAGAGACATACCTTGGTGAAGATGGTGCGTTCCTGCTCTCTCCCTGTCACGCAACGCAGTGCAGTATTTTGTCTGCTGGGCTGCGTTCAGGGACACCTTTGAGAATCTGAGCCCCTGTCTAATAATGATAGTAGATATGATTTAGCATCAAAAAGCATGGGTGATTGCATGGAAACACCCATGTACCACGCATGTAACACCCCTTGACGCTAAGTAATGCAAAGAAGCATTTAGAGCTGCTTTGCATTACTTTTGGGTACTTTCCAGTGCAAAACAAGTTTTGTACTAGAAATTGAATCAGGGAAAAAACATTTTGTGCTGATTCATGTCAATTTTGTCACACCTACCCAGAACAAAATGTTTCAGAATCTCCACCAAGGTCTAGTGGAAGGGGTGACGTTCTTCCACCTTATTTTATTCAAAAATATAGCACAGTAAAGTGGGATTTCTAAGAACATAACTAATCTTTGGTATTTTTATTAAATATTTCTAATATTCTTTGACAAATAAATATTTGGGAGAATAAGTAGGAGGTCTTGTATTTTAGTGGACAGTCTCCCAGGAACATTATGTGGAAACTGGAATGTATATAAAGGAGGGAGTCGTGTGGGGCTCTTTTTATTAGGATTGCTGGAAAAATTGATTTTAAGCACAGAAATAGGTTACATTGCTTTAGAGCAATGCTGCAATAACAAAATTGTAGCTGCCACCCCTGCAGAAGCAGATGCTAAGCCCTCATGTGCTGCTAGGATTAAACCTAACCTGCAATCTGAATTAGGTATCACTCGATCCCCCACTCCGGGAATCTAAGATAATGGAATGTTTTGTTCACTTAACTGGTAGGAGTATTTTGTTGGAAAGCCTTTCAGCAGGTGGCTGTCATCGCTCACAGTGTTGACAGCCACCATGATGTCTCGATCTATCCTCATACTTGAACAAGAAATTGCAGCGATTGCAGCAGTTTGCACTGTTGCTTTTGCGGCTTCGTCAACCATGGAATTCCTTGGAACATATATTCCCACATTTTGATGACTCAGTGTCTGTATTACATGAGTCTGTGGCAAACACTCTTTGAGTTTTGTCACCTGCCCCTAAAGTATTTTGTGCTTTAGAGTGTACCCTTTGGAATCTCTGAATTCATTTTGGCCCCAGTAGTGGAAGTACTTGTTATAAGACTGGACACAATAATACAAATCACGCACTACAAATGTGGGGAATCCGGGATCCGTATTCTCCAGGGCCAGATTTAGAGCCCTGAGTTCTGCCAGCAGCGATGTGCAATCACCTAGTGACTGCATGTAGGTCTTGTGAGGGAAGTATTCACCATTCTGCATTCTACCGTTGACAGAGGCAGAGGCGCACGCTGAAGTGTATTGGTGTTTTGTCCCTACAGCAGGCTGTGCTGTACTCTCAGTATAAATTGATGTAATCATACTGATCAAGAGGCATGACTTAATTAGGCAGAGGATATTCATTTTCGTATTGCAGGTATTCTTGTGTTTGTAATGTAGAGTCAAATCTGTGGTCTACATCTGTTGCAGTGAGAGGGTTGGCCCATTGTATCCATCTCGGATGTAAAGCTTTAGCATTAAGGATGCTGGCCTTTGTAACAACCTCAAGGGCTGGGACTGGAGTCACAATAATATGTGTTTCCCCTAAGCCAAAGATCTTTCTCTCACTACAGCAGTCTGTACCGCCGTCAGAATCTTTTCTGATGGTGCAAAACGCATCTCAGCATTAGTGTATAAATTGTCGTGTGGTTTGTGGACACATAGAAGGCATTACTAAGTTAGCTTAGGCCTGGCTGCCATGATGCCTTTTTGCGCACGTTACTTTGTGCCCTTGTGTTCTAGACTTTGCTATTTTCGAACTGCGTGCTTTTTTTCCTTATTCCTGATAGCTCTGGGTCGTGTCTGCACATCATGTACAAGGTCGGAAGGCAATGTCACTTGTTCTTGCTGATCTGGTCAGTCCCTCAAGCTTAGACATAACACTGATTACAGCTGCACTGGGGAAATTCGTGTGCTTTTAATATTGTGATTTCAGTGTCAGAGGCACTTGGAGAAAAACCTTTCCAGAGAGAAGAGCTGTGCTTGTCTGATGATGTAAACCTAGCATCTAGATATTGAGGTATGGGGGTCTGCCTGTCAATGCCCAGAGGTCTTCTGTTTTTATAATAAACTAGTTATTAGCACGGGGAGGGTGGACAATCCATTTACACTATATCCACTGTCTTTATAAAATGCTATCCCCGTTTGTATACTATGGAATTGTAACTATGCTTATTATATTATTCTTATGCATTATGCTGCTAGTACTTACACGTGTACTGTATCTTAGAGCACGATAGTTGAAATAAACATTTTAAACTATACAGTGTCTCTTATTAGGCAAGTTGTGGACAGGTATGAGTGAGTTACGAAAGGGTGTCCTTGCTCCTGTGAGTCCTGAGAGAGAGATACCGTGTTCTAGGTTGTCTAATCATTGGTAGCTTCGCTGCTAATGAGACGCTAATGCTAGCCGGATTAGGGTCGTAGGTACTAAGGTTTATGGTTGGCTCACCACTATATTCCGAGGTCCTATTATCCTGTGCATAGCTCTGTATATGTGCAGAATCCATACGACATGGCGCCACCAACGAAGTGGGCTGCTTATCTGCGAGACGCTTGAGTAGTACTTGTGCTTGTCCACAACACCCTTCACATACGTTTCCGGAAACGGGTGTGAAGGTGATACCTCCTATATTGATGTTTTTATAGGTTCATTCAAGCTTGAAGTTATTAAAAGGTGCTAATATAAGACCCATTATTGTGCTGCCTTGTATTAGGTTGTTGGTTATTCTTAGCCCTAATGGCTGTTGAAATTGCGGCACATAGCCGCGCGGCGCTCAAAGCTCATTTGACAGCGTATGGAGTGCCAGACGCGGGTGTCGATCTGATCTTCGTGGTACAAGCAGATCCTGCTTACCATTTTGAAGTATTTTACTCGTGGATCACCTTTGAGGCGGTGGATGGGACTGATCAACTGTTCCATAATTATACAGTCACCGCACCTCCAAACAATTACAATCCTTATCGGAATCTTGAAGTACCGCTCACGGCGTGGCAACACCGTGTTTGGTTTGATGGCGCCCTCCCCCAACCGGTAACCACGGTTAGATTAGGCCCCTTATCGATAGACGGGGCCACTTGCCCTGTTTTGGCCGGGTATAGCCCACATCCGCGTTATATGACGCTTCCGGTCGCAGACCTGCGACTCTTGCATTCGTCTTTGATACGTGTGCATAGAGCTTTAGTACAGTATGTTACGGGCAACATCCAGGCAGCCCTGCCTGGAGTTGTGGCACATCCAGCTGGGCCTGGCGGCGTAACCATAAGTCCCGTCATGATTAATTCGGTGATGGGCAAGCGCCCACAAAATAAGGATGATTTACCTTATTGGCTTGCAGAGAAATTTGACCAGCTGGAGGCTGTTTTTCCGCATACTTCTCCTGTAGACAAACACAGGATTTTGACGATTAGTTTGCCAAAAGATTTAATTCCCGAGTTGACAGATTGTAACAACTGGGGTAAGGTATTCGCTGCGGTATATGCAAAATGTTTGCGGCACTCCTTCCATGACAGTTCTCCCCTCTGTAATCAAACGAGTACAGGATGAACATGGCCCTGAAGCGGCTGTGGAATTAGGGATGAGACTGGTGGGAGTGTTCGATGTAGTGGCTGAACTAATTCTTGGTAATGTCAAGGGTGATGCAGTTAACTTTCAAGTAGCTAATTCTTTGGCTTTGGTCCCAGAACCAGATAAGCCACGCGAATTACCGAAAATTATTGCACAAGCTTATAAAACTATAGACCGCAATAGCCTGGGAGTTAAACCTTTTGCTAAAACACAAACTCCATCGCAACCACCACCAAAAACTCAATCTGAGAAAGATGAGAAACCGTTCTTTACTAAAAAGAACTGGCGATTGAAAAAACAGGGTAAGCAACAGAAGAAGCCAGGATCACGAAGTGCATCCCCGGTTTCAGAATCTTCTGAACGCACATATGATTTGCGCGATAGAGCGAGAATAAAATCTCCAGAGAGATTTCATGTTCCTGACTCGCGCTCTCCTCGTTCTTTACAGGCACCAACGTCGTTACAGACTGGTGGAGGAGATCGCCCGGATAGAGGTAGGGGTCGTGAGGCCCCGCCAGGACGAGACCAACCTCGGCAACAAGTCAGAGGGACACCAGAAGAATTTCAACGTTCTCGCCCACAGTTCCAGAAGAAAAAGTTGCCGCTGTAACAGCGAAGTATGCCACAGACGGTGAGAACGAGACTCCTGAATTGGACGTGGGCAGTGACGCTCCTAGACAGCGCCGCGGAAGTTACCATAGTGCGAGAGGCACTCCGTCCTCATGTGGAGGCGACAGCAACTGAAACATTCATTACTGTTGAGACAGCTGACACTCGAGTGGCACCTCCTGACAGACTACATAATATTGTCATCCAAATTGAGGGTGACATACAGCTTGTAATTAAAGGGATTTTTGGGGAAAATCTAACCTCTTCATATGACATTTTGTTAGCGGAGGCGGATTGGCCGCCCCCATTCGTACTTGCTGCTCGTAAAGGGGAGGAGGTAATCCTTCCAAGCTTTTCTCGCCATGTCCCCCAGGACAAAGCAGAGGCACTTGCAGTGGAATGGGCTGTAGCCTTGGCTCCGGCGTTATACCGCAATCACGTGGGTTGGGATGAGGATTCACCCTCCCATGAAATACCTTTGCGGTCGCTGCCACAGCCACAACCCCAATATCCCATCAAACGGGAAGCTAAAGGTCCCGTTTCCGAAATTCTGACACAGTTAGAATACCAAGGAGTAATAGAAACATGCGTATCATCCATGAATAACCCCCTCTTCGCGGTTTCTAAACCTGATGGATCGTACCGCCTAGTTTTGGATTACCGGCATTTGAACTCTCATTGTCGGACCTTTGCGGTGCAAAATACCCATAGTTCTGCGCTTGTAGACAGTCTTGTTCGTAAAAAATATAAAACGACACTTGACCTATCCAATGGATTTTACACGCACAACTTAGCCACGGAGTGTAGCCAATGGAGCGCTTTACCTCCGGTGGTAAACAATTCAAATTCCGGCGACTCCGTATGGGCTACAAAAACAGTCCAGGCGTGTTCGCCGCCCGTGTTGTCTCTTTGTTGGACAGCATAGACCTTGATGCGTGTTCATACGTCGATGATATTTACCTGACAGACGACGAGTTATACCCGCATCTGTCCAGAGTGGACCGCATTATTCTCGAGTTTGCGGTCTTAGGTTACAAGTTTAACTTTGCCAAATCTCACATTGCTGAATTAACAGTTTTGTTTTTGGGCTATGAGCTCAACAATGAAGGTAAGGGCTTAGCCCCTCATTTCTTGGAGAAATGCACACGTTTGTGCCCTCCAACCACACTGAAGAAACTTCAGTCTTTACTGGGTTTTCTGAACTTCGGGCGTACTTATATTCCCGAATATGCCCAGTGTATCAAGCCTCTTTATGCCTTGATACAACCTAACTTTTCGAAGTCATGCTGGCTTCCCGAGCATTCCTCTATACTGCAGTCTTTGCAGTCTGATCTACTTGAATCTAAATTTCTATTGACACGTGACAACCACACCAACCTGTTGATTAGAATAATACCAGGGACAGTTGGCTTCACGTACTTAACCTTTAACGAAGGTGACACAGTACCGATTGCATACAAGTCACATCTTTTCACTTCGGCAGAGTTGCGATTTTCCTCTGTGGAGAAAGTTTTGACTGCAGTGCAAATGGCGATTCTAAAGGAACGCGCACTGGCACAG
The DNA here is from genome assembly GCA_963921515.1 of Calotriton arnoldi. Taxonomy (NCBI): domain Eukaryota; kingdom Metazoa; phylum Chordata; class Amphibia; order Caudata; family Salamandridae; genus Calotriton; species Calotriton arnoldi. The sequence continues at coordinate 857,987 of CAWUFW010008255.1, forward strand.
GGAAAACGCATATTGGTGGTAACACCATATCCTGCCCTCGAGGCAGTGACAAAGGCAAGTGTACCGAACTCAAAGGCTTTGCACCCTTATTGGATACAATGGGCTACATCTTTGACATCTCCGGATGTCACTTTTATCTTTGATTCTTCCCTTCAGACACAGGAGTTTTTACAGTATGAATTTGTTCATCCTCCTCCTCTGTCTTTGCTACCGCTTGAGGAGTACGAGTGTATTATCTATACCGATGGTTCGGCACAACCGGCCACGGGTTTCAGCAGCCTGTGCTATTGTTGCAGGGACTATGGTGAACGGTAAGTTCAAATCGACTGTAGTGCACACTCAGGCACTAGGAGACAGTACTGCACAATTAGCCGAGCTGCGTGCTTTGGTGCTCGCACTTGAGTTTACGACTCCAGAAATGACTACTCTTGTTGTATGCGATTCCTACTACTGTGTTCAGTCTTTCAATGACAACCTCTTCTTTTGGTCGCAAAATGACTATAGAGATGCAAAAGGCAGCACTATTAAGCATAAGACGCTTTGGGTTCGAGTGGCAGATCTAAAACAACGTCTGCCTCTCACACAGGTGGTTCACACACTTGGCCACCAGCGTGTGGGCGCACACGCTGTCGGTAGCAATTTGGCAGATGAAGCTGCCAAATCAGCAGTAGCAACGTGCACAGTAGCAGCAGTTACAAGATCCATGACAAAAATAGATAAAGATATTTTGGCAGCAATAGCTGCAACAAAGGAAGGTGCTAATTACCCAAGGGGTTTCCCTTCTAAGTACTCTTATCTCTTAAGTCCCGATCAGACTCCTTATGTAAGTATTCCGGACGTTGGGGATCGGCTGATTCCCAACGCAGACCACAGACTTTCCTTGATAACTGCCGCACACGAAGGGATGGCTTCGGCTCATGCTGGAGTGTCTGCGACAGTTTCTATCTTGCAGCAGCGATACTGGTGGCATGGTTTATACAAACATACCCGTACTTATGTGCTTTCCTGTGACATTTGTCAACAAATTAAGCCTTCCACGGTTACCCAACCACCGCAAACACCGCTCTGCATTTCAAACAGACCTTTTGGGTGTGTATACCTGGATCACTGCGGTCCATTTTCGTCTGACACTGCCTATAAATACATCTTAGTTGCAGTAGACTCGTGCACACGTTTCATCTGGGTCTGGCCACAACGGAGTGCTGACGCTCAAACTGTCATCAGGGATTTGCGTGTCTTTGTGGGAATTTTTGCCTGTGGCACCTTCCATTCTGACCAAGGTCCAGCGTTCGCCTCTAGGGCTTACAAGGACGCAATGGGTTCACTGGGGGTGCAGGTGAAATTTTCGTCTCCGTATCGGCCTGAGGGCAATTCGGTCATTGAACTAATGAACCATGACTTAAAGCAATCCTTGACAGCTAGAGTCTTAGGTACTGGCAGGAACTGGCTGGCCCACTTGTATACCGTACAACGTGCACTTAATAATCTCCCTAGAAGACCTCTGGGTGGGCGGACCCCATACGAAATGCTCTTCGGCATAAGAATGTTTGTGCCTGACCTTGATGGTCTAGACATGGCGGCGCAATCCGCAATCTTTGATGTAGATAATCATTCTACTATGTTACAGGACTTACAGGATGTCCGAGACAAACTTGCAATTAAACATTTACCCTCAGCCACAGATGCTGCGTTGCAGATTCCGGTTGCCGGCTGGCTTCCGAAAATTGGAGACCTGGTCCGAGAGAAGGTGGAGAACAAGAAAGAATTTGGCCCCTCTTATCGTGCAGCGGTTCCAGTCCTTGGCTTGAAGGGTACTCGTACAGTCATCTTACCACCGCTTCCTGGTCGCAAGGAAAACAGATACATCTCAGTGGAAAATGTCAAGCTACAACGTCTGGCCGATCCTGAATAGTGTTACACCAGCGGTCTCTTGTCCAGTCATTTCGAGGACAAATGTTTGTGGTCTTCCAGCCCGAACGGTCACTGATGTTGCCATTGAGATGGTTGATTTGCATGAACATTTGCTCGACTAACCGGATTCCCCCTGCAACGAGGAGAACGAGTATACCTATCCCGCCACCGAGTCCGTGGCTCATCTACCAACAACGCCATTGAGCCCCACACGTTATTCTTTTGACTCGGATTCCCCTTCAGTACTTATCCCGTCCAGATTCAGTATTTTTGTATCCTGGTTCAGAGACAATTTTTTAGTCCCCCCATGGACATACATCTAGTTGGTACTATTCCTGATTTTTCTGTTCATGTCCATTGGCTTTGTCACAGTCTTTTTTCTACCAATTAATGGTCACTATTTACCAGAACGCTCTGCCGTGAACTGTGTCGCTGGAACTTTGGCTCACATTCTTCCTCTCACATCATGAAGCGTGATTACACATTTGTTAACATTACAGCGTTTCCAGTTGCTGATGGCATCGTATGGGATGCAGTAAATTTCCAAATTCATGGCCCAACTGAGATTATTAATGTACCAAATGTCCTCCGTGTTTCAATGGGTGATGTCGTGAAAAGTAATATTCATTCTGACGATTGGGATGTATATGCTGTTGAATCGTTATTTTCTGATTTGAAATATTATGCTGCTTTTAATGCTGAGGGTTTGTATTTAAATTCTGCAAGTTATGCCGACTTATATTGTTACCAGCATTGGGACAACCATTTTCTCCATAAACCAAGTACCCTTAGGGGTCCTTTTAATTACACACAATGGGAACATTGTCCGACCCCTTTACCAGGTAGCTCCCAGACTCTTAAAAATAAGTTTACTTATTTTACAGATTTTGATAGATCGAACCCTGGGTCCTATTATTTTAAATTAAACATTTCATCTACGCAGAAAATAATGTTGACCCATACCAAATTGCTTTATTCAGGTTCCTTTTTAAATGCCTTAGCTGTGGGTGGGTATGAACATTGGCGGGATACTATTGACTTAAAATCTATCTGGGGCTCCAAACCATGGCAGGTGCAAGGCACAGAAGCCTTGCACCGTGCTTGCCTCATCCCAGCCCAGATTCTATTTTTGAATCAAACCATCTATCAAACAACATGTTGGGGTTTGGCTACTTCCAAACAATTAAATGCACCCTCTATTCCTGTATTGTCTTCCACTCCCAATGAGAGCTTGCTTTTAAATATTTCCATTGAAATTTTACAAGCTTTATTCCAGAACAATTCATTCAACATGTCTACGGTTGTCCAGTCACCCTGGTTGGCTTGGCCCATGGCATCCAATGCCTGCCAACTGCGTTTTCACAACACGGATCCTGGTTATAAACAGGATAGGCCAGACCCCAGGTTTTCTGACTCTCGTACTGTTACAACATATTCTGTTGGTAAATTGTGTAAACAGTGGTTGCAGCACTCTTCCTTAGATTCTGTTTAACAACATTTGTCCCTCTTATCAGGCAACATTGATCTGTCCGACTTTGTTCTGGGGCCTCGTGGTCCTCGACCAAAGAGATTCATTTATGAAACTTATAATGAACTCTGGAAGCTTTCGCAAATTGAAGCTGCTTCCCGTCTTCGGGAAATAGATCAAGCAAATTTAGAAAAGGTGCTTGCTGTTGTTGATAATAGTATTAATACCCTGTCTTCCCGCATTTATACGTTAGAGAATATTATTTCCTCTGTCGTTGATATTGTACAAGATGATGTTTCTGTGTTATATCATGGTCAAAATCAATTGCGTTTAGTGATGCAGTTTGCATGGACTATGCAAACCCTTAAGATGGGGAAAGTTCCTTGGCACTTTTTGAACACCTCTGCCTTGTTCTTACCTTTCAATTTGACTGAAAAACAGCAGTTTATGTCCATGAAAGATGCAGCTTACACACTGTTACATATTGAAAGAATAGAGCCATTACCATTCTCGGTAGCAGAATTAGATTCTGCTGCGTGGCTAGTACACGGGGTTATAGCTTTGCCTTTTTCTTTATTTGAATTTAGTTCCTGCATGAAACATTATCCTGTCGGTCGTTTTCAGCCTTTGGGTACTGCTTTCCTGCATGAACTGTGGTCCCTGCCTTTCATGTATAGGTGTCTTAGGGACGGGAAGGAAGTTTTTCTCACGGGGGAGTCATGCGATTCTACTGTGGGTCATTCCCTTGTTTGTAAACACATTACATTGCACGGAGCTTGTAATGTTTCAGCTCCGAATCTTGCTTGTGTTCTGAAGGGAATTCCTGCTCCTTCTATCTCTCCTACTTTCACTGTGCTTGCTAATGGCAGCTATCTCCTTCTAAATAATCAGGACTGTTGTGGCATGCTTGCCGGTATTCCCTATATTGTAACAGTTTCCCACAGAGTTGTCTGCTGCAAGAATGTGCTGTTTCCTCCCCCGCACGACATTGTAGATAGTTCCATTTGGCCTTCCATTCCAACTTTGAAGGCAGATTTCAATAAGTTGAGCAGAATAAAGGCACTATTATTGAATCAGGAGGTTATGCTCACTTCCGCCCGGGAGACATTTGTTCTCCAGGTGGCGAGTACTCACAGTGAAATACAGGCCCTGTTAAACACTAACCTTCCACAACATTTCGGTGAGTTGATTCACCGCGTTTTCAATGCATCTCAAACTGAAGGTCTTGTGCATTTTTTTAAAGTTGTGGGCTCTGGCCTTGTTACCTCCTTTCAGACTATATTTGGTGTAATACCGGCTTTTATTCACTCTATTTTTTCGAGTGTCTTTGGCGGCTTTCCGTTGATCCTAGCATTAGCTGCTGGAATACTACTTTTGATTTGTTTACTACGCAATGGCTGCACCTCATGGAGCCCACCTCGACCGTAGACGCCTTCGGGTGCTCCGTGAACGTCTCCTCGCCGGCTTCGGTGTCCTGCCATTGGCGACACTTGGTGTGTCTTACAAACTTTCTTTTTGCTTTGCGTATTTCACTTCGTGCAACCTGTGATGTCTTGCATCCGATGTCCTTTCTCATGGTCTTTATTGCCTCTCCAATACGTCTCTGTCTCGCCCGGATTTCGTCCAGTTGGTGGGTCCCTTAGAGGCCCATGAACAAGACTGTTCCGGACCTGGCTTCATGGCGCGTGCGGCTGCACTTGGAATTTTGGCACAATGGGATATCTGGGCGGCTGCTCAGGATCTCCTACAACGAAGTTATATTGAGTATCACGCAAGTTGTCCCGCAATGTTGTTCGCTACTGCCTCTTATGAGGAACATGAATGCAGTTTTGACTTATTAAACTGGATGGCATCTCTTTTTTCTGGCGATTCCAACGATGTCCTCTTGGAAAGTGTGGCGTTTTTCTGCACTTACACTCTTTTTGACTGAAGGGCCTCCACGTTCAGCGTTCTGCCCCACTGGATTTTTTGTTGTTTCATTTTTTTATTTTTTTATTTTTATCCTGGGTTCATTGCCATTCTGCTCCACCTATTTAATATTTAAACTCTGTCTTCGTCCTATGCCTATGCCACTGGACTGACCAGGGGAGGGTGTCGTGTGGTTTGTGGACACATAGAATGCATTACTAAGTTAGCTTAGGCCTGGCTGCCATGATGCCTTTTTGCGCACGTTACTTTGTGCCCTTGTGTTCTAGACTTTGCTATTTTCGAACTGCATGCTTTTTATCCTTATTCCTGATAGCTCTGGGTCGAGTCTGCACATCATGTACAAGGTCGGAAGGCAATGTCACTTGTTCTTGCTGATCTGGTCAGTCCCTCAAGCTTAGACATAACACTGATTACAGCTGCACTGGGGAAATTCGTGTGCTTTTAATATTGTGATTTCAGTGTCAGAGGCACTTGGAGAAAAACCTTTCCAGAGAGAAGAGCTGTGCTTGTCTGATGATGTAAACCTAGCATCTAGATATTGAGGTATGGGGGTCTGCCTGTCAATGCCCAGAGGTCTTCTGTTTTTATAATAAACTAGTTATTAGCACGGGGAGGGTGGACAATCCATTTAGCACTATATCCACTGTCTTTATAAAATGCTATCCCCGTTTGTATTCTATGGAATTGTAACTATGCTTATTATATTATTCTTATGCATTATGCTGCTAGTACTTACACGTGTACTGTATCTTAGAGCACGATAGTTGAAATAAACATTTTAAACTATACAGTGTCTCTTATTAGGCAAGTTGTGGACAGGTATGAGTGAGTTACGAAAGGGTGTCCTTGCTCCTGTGAGTCCTGAGAGAGAGATACCGTGTTCTGGGTTGTCTAATCATTGGTAGCTTCGCTGCTAATGAGACGCTAATGCTAGCCGGATTAGGGTCGTAGGTACTAAGGTTTATGGTTGGCTCACCACTATATTCCGAGGTCCTATTATCCTGTGCATAGCTCTGTATATGTGCAGAATCCCTACGACAAAATTTAATTTATATGCAATTGGTACTGTGTCCCCTTCGTTGAATGTAATGTAAGTATACCCTGATGCACTCGCAATGATACAGATCACCAGGTTGGTGGGGTTTACACATGTGTGTAAATGTTTTGAAGCTAGCATGTCAGCTTGTACTGAACGTAGTATTTGTGTGTGCTCAGTTGTCCAATGTGTGCTTGAGAGGTCTGGACATATCAAGTCATAGAACGATTTTACCCACTCTGCGTAGTCTGGAATGTATGTTGTGCCAAAATTTAGGAAACCCAATATTGATTGAAGTTTCTTTAAGGTGTTTAGTGGTTGTAGAAGTGCACACTTCTTGAGGAAATGTGTCGTTAGGCTTTTTCATTCACTTGACAACTCATATCCTAAAAATAGGACATTTAGGTGGGCTATTTTAAATTTTTTAAATTTAATTTATAGCGCATGTGAGTAAATCCCGACTCTATGTGATCTACTCTGGCCAAATGAGTTGAAAGGTCATCATCCATCAAGTATATTTCATCGACATAGGACAATGCCTGGTCATCATAATCTTGCAAAGGTTCTGTAACCCGGGCTGAAAACAACCCTGGGCTGTTCTTATACCCCTGGGGTTATTGACGGAACTGCTTTAGAGACCTGAGCGTGCTAAATACGGTCAAACACCTGCTTTCAGGCACTATGTTTTGGCAGAAAAATCCATTTGAAATATTTAATATGGTTTTGTATTTTTTCCACGCTATGTTATTCATTAGTGCCTCACTGGGCATGTTCCTTATTGCGAATGTGCGTGCAGCTGTGGTTAGATATCTGTTATCTATTACTAGACGATATGAATGGTCAGGTTTCATTACTGGAAACAAAGGATTATTCATAGGGCAGGTGCAACTTTCTATTTGACCTTGGTATTCAAGTTGTGTGAGTAAATCTGTAACTTATGTTTTTGCATCATTTTTAATAGGGTATTGCCTTTGAGGTTGTGGGGTTGACCTAACTGGTATAACGTGATAAGGGCAACCATCATCCCGCCCTACATGGTTGCGGTATAATGCAGGAGCTAGCACTAAAATCCACTCCCTGGCATCAGAATGTTTAACTGCATCCGGGACCAGGTCAGAAAAGGCAGGTAAAATTACTGGTTCCTGCTTGGGGCAATCCATCACAAATTCTTGTGGCCAATCCTTTTCAGCCAAGAGAACAACATAGCCGAATGACAAGTTCTCCCAAAATAGAACATTAATGTATCTTTGTATGTCCCACCCCAGCTGGAGTTGCAGTTCATATAACCGATGCAGGACACTCACTCTTGTGTCCGGAGTTTCCACCTGGACATAGTCACTCAACGCAACTACTGCCAGACAATCCATCAGGCTCCTTCAAACTATCATGACTTCTGCCGCACTATCCAGCATGGTCAGAGCCCACTCACCACTCAGAAGCAGTGTCCTCAATCTCCGTGGCATGCTTTACTTTAATGTCAGCCACCTTCTTCTTTTTGAATCGAGGCCTGGACTGTTCTGGTGTTTCTTCTTTTTTTATAATGTAGTCAGAAGAGAGTTGTGAGTCCTTCTTCGGTTTCACATACTCCTCTGATCCCAGCTCTGATTGTCAACCTCTCTCCAAGCATTTTTCAAATGACACCTGAAAGGAACGAGATGAACGTGTATCAGTATCCTGATAACTGTCAGGCATTTTAATATTATCATGCTTATGCAGATTATAGGGCTTTTTGGTGGCCTCCTGTTGAGGAAATTCGCCCCGTGATTTAGTCATTTCTTTATGTTTCTTATTATTCCGCTTCTTCTTAGAGGAAGAATCTGTTGCCTGCTTCGAGTTATCCTTTTTAGAATTACTCCTAATTTGTGGTTTACTAGGTCTAGCTCCAAATTATCTCTACCTATTGTTGCATAGATTTCCTCAATAATTTTTGGTAACTCACGCTCCTGTTCTCTCAGAGTTAAGCTTGTGGGTGGTTGGGATACCGCCAATGCTGCTGCTTCCCCTTTAACATTACTTAACATAATGCACTATGCTGCAGCAAAGTTGCCCATCAGTTTCATCCCCAAATCCTGTGCAGGGGCTGCACTGTACTCATTTTGGACCTGTTTAAGCACTTCTTGCAAATCAGCTAATGAGGGTGTACCATTGTGTTCTTGTATATACTGCAGTAAAGACTATACCCCAAGTGGCACAGTCTTCCACCGGGGGAGCCATCCTCATTGGCAAGCACATTGTGAGAATCCTGTGTTTTTCCTGAGGTCCCGTGTGGGGAAACACTGCTTCAAGCTGGTTTGTTTTTTGTGCAAACTAGAACAGAGTTTCCTCCTGCCTCATGGGAATTTTACCCATGACTGCATTGATGGTTCGTGGATTAATTCCAGATGTAGCCAATTGTGGTTGTGCAGCTTGAGCAGCCCTTGCAGGATTTATCATCATTGTTTGCATGACAAACTGTGTTAAACATCTATATGTTTGAACCAGATTTGTCTATAGTATACGTAGCTCTGGAGCTGTCAGATTGTCTATTTCTGGATATGGTATTTAGCCAACTAAGACTGGCCTTGTTACTTCATCATTGCTAAGGGGACCTAGTCTAACATTATTGTTTGTATGTGGTAGTGCACCTTCAAGTCAATTTTGATGTTCTTAGTAAGTTGTTGGTATTTCTAGCGCTTCAGAAGCTGTGTAGTTGTTAGCAACTGTATCTGCAGTGTATGTGTGAAACAATCTTGTAGTTGTATTAGCTGCTGGGAATGAGACATTGGATTATATGGAATCTGAAAGGGTATTTCTATGGGGAAATCCTTTGAAATGCTCAAGCTTGAACAACCTACAGCCAATACATAGGGTTTACCTTCTCATCTGAGGAGGAATTTTCCCTAACACCAAGGACATCTCCTGTTTGTAGGTGAATAGGAGTCTTTGGGTATACAAAAGAAAACTACTCAGGCAATCCATTAAATAAGAACCCTAGCTAGAACGTTGGTGGTGCCATGGCATACGGATTATACTTTCCCAAGTAAAACTGTGCATTTGTTGGACAACATAATCATCAGAACTGTGCGAGAATGATCCTCAGCACTCTGTCCAGATATGTTGGCCGAAGTCCTTCTAGCTCACAGTGCACCATCAATACCCCTAACCTGACAGGGTGACAGATGGATTTTGCAATCTCAGAACATGACAACCCTGACTCTCGAAGAAAATTGTGGTAACAGATCTTGAACACTGTCGCTTAGTTACTTATGCATACCCAAAGAGATACACCAGAAATACACAGTAAAGCATTTCAATATTTATTGAAGCATTGTGAATATTGAGTAAAATACTTGCACTACAATAATCAATAGAAGGAAACAGAATAATGTGATTAGCATTACGAGAATGGTGAGAAAGATAAACCGTTCAACCATTTTGCTTATTACAGAGAATATATGCTTGCAGTATTCTAATATATTGTACTTCTACCTAGCACATCCTCACCTATTATGTCTACGGTGTGTGAATCTGCCAAAATCCTGTAGGGTGAACTAACTCCCCATTACCTATAGGTTAGGGTCTTCAAATCGCCTGTCTTGGTGTAGAACTGGGCAGCACCCCTTGCATGAGGTAAACAGGACTCAGCTGAGCTGGATTTATGGCATGGCTCAACTCTCAGTGCCAGCGAAATGCACTTCTGTCTAAACAAAGGCTTGATGTCATATATATAATAACATCCTCCATGTTACCATTCCAAAGCCCCAGTCAGGCTGCTATTGTTTATTCTATTGTGATAGCTCTGTTGCCTAGCAGCCAAAACAAATAACAAGATCTTGCGTGATGAACTTAGCCCTTGTACAGAATGTTCAAGGTGTTTTGCTAGACTGCATATGAAGTAGTAGTGTAAACAAAACCGAGTTCAAGGAATATTATCTTGCAGGTGCATGCAAATGAAGGTGTGTCAAATGTCATTGTGTTTAGGGAGAGAAGAAAACTTAAGAACGTGAGCATGTAAAATGGCATTTCTTAACCGGGCCTCGTGTACCCACATGACAGTATGGGCTCTCCAAATGCGACTTTAAATGTGCCAAGAGGGCACAGCCCCCCATTGGGGGGCAGTTACTTGGGTTGCCAAGTGTAGCACTCGGGGAGAAGGTAGACCCAGTTAGTTTTGGGGAGCAGACAGAAGTGACCCTAGTTTCCCTGGAGGATAAGGAGATGGTGCAAAAACCCATATGCCTGCCACTACTTCTAAGTACATGCAGTGGGTCACCATCAACAGGCAAAGAGTAGAGGATCTGAGGGACACAGGAACCAGCATGACTAGTATACGGTAACAGCTGGTGTCCTCAGAGCAGTTCCTCCCTATCATATTTAATCAAGTCATAGTCACCAACAATTGTGAGAGCCATATACTGGTAGATCTGGTTCCCTTTGAGATGGGGGTGTTTGAGGTTCTCTAAAAATAGCTGTGAGCCCTGCCATACCTGTACATTGTCTGTTGGGAAATGACCTGGAGCACACTATCTGGAGGGAGGTAGAGCTCAGGTCACACTTGGAGATGTTGGGATTGCCTGAATAGGCCTGTATGACCACAGGGTCTATGGCTACCCATGAAGGGAGTCAAGGGTGTCTGGAGCCTGGAACAATAGGCCAGACAGCTGCCAGCCCCGGAGGTTCACATGGCCGATGTTGATGGGGCACCTGAGGAGGATGCCCCTAAGCACCCGGGGAGGTCATTGCCATCATGGGTGACCTGCCTGAGCTTTCTGGTTGGCAAGTTGAGGGTGGACCCACGAGGGAGGAATTCTGCAAAGTGCAGAATGAGTGTCTCACTCTTGAGGCTTGAGGCAGCAGGCCTCAGCCCATGCAGCAGGTGAAGCCTTTGAGGATCACCTGCTGTTTTGGGAGAATTACCTCCTATATAGTGAGCCTAAGGCTCCTGGATCTGGGGTAGCCCATTTGCTGGGGGTCCCCCAGTGTTACAAGACCATCCTACTGAGTTTGGCTCATGACACGCCCCTGGCAGGGCATCTGGGGCAAGACAAGAACTTTGCAAGGCTTGTTGCCCACTTTTATTGGCCCCGGACGAAGACAACCTCAGATGCATTCTGTAGGTCCTGTCCCACCTGCCAGGCCAGTGGGAAGTCAGGGACATTGGGAAGTCCTCAGGCCCCATTACCTGTCATTGGCACTCCCTTTGAGAGGGTAGGCATCAACATTATTGGGCTCTTGGATTCCAAGACAGGTTTAGGCAGAAGGTTCATCCTGATCTTGGTTGACCACTCCACCCCCTACCCAGAGGCCATCCCTCTGAGTTTGGTGACTGCATCTGCAGTGGCCAGGGCCCCGATGGTGATTTATACCCATGTGGGTTTCCCTAAAGAGGCAGTGAAGTCTATGTGATATGAGTGTGGGGTAACTTATAAGTTCTCTATACCCTATCACCCCCAAACAAATGGTCTTGTGGAGGGATTGAACAAGGCCCTGAAGGGCATGATAACGGGCCTACCTGAGCCCATTATGCATACGTGGGACACCCGCCTTCCATGCTTTCTCTTTACCTACAGGTAGGTGCCATAGAAGGGGGTTGGGTTCAGCCCCTTTGAACTCCTCTATAACCACCCTGTTGGGAGACCACTTAGCCTTGTGAGAAAGGGGTGGGAGCAAGGTCCCAGGAAACCCCCTCAGAATGTGGTCAGCTATATGCTGGCCCTCTGCAACCAGATGCATCACTTCTGGAAGAAGGTGAAAAGCAGTCTTGGGGCCATCCAAGAAGTTAAGAAGCTCTGGTATGACCAGAAGGCCACTCTGGTAGAGTTTCAACCTGGCCAGAAGGTGTGAGTTATATAGCCCGTGGAGCCTACAGTTCTCCAGGATCACTGGACAGGCTGATATGAGGTGAAGGAGTGTAACGGGGAGTCCAGCAACTTGGTGGATCTCAAGACCCCTAGGAAACCCTTAAGGGTGCTCCACATGACCCAACTCAAACCACATTTTGAGAGGTCTGAAATTAGCATGCTCCTGGTGACAGATAAGAGAAGGGAAGATGAGAATGAGCCTCTCCCTGACTTCCTGTCTGCCCAGTAACACAAAGAGTGATTGGAGGATGTCAACCTCTCCCCTACTCTGACCCCAGAACATCAGAGAGACTGTCGGGCAGTTAGCCTCTCTGCTCTCCCTCACCCCAGCACTCAAACACCTAGATGTCCATGACATCAACAGTGGAGACATTCCACCTACTAAAAATAAGATTTACAGCTTGTTAGACAAGGTGAGGGCCAGAATCAAGGGGGAAGTCTCTAAGATGCTGGTGTTAGCGGTGATTGAGCCCTCCAAGAGTCCCTGGTCTAGCGCAGTGGTGCTGGTACCCAAAGGCTGTCCCACCGGGCGCAACTCCTGAACTTAGGTTCTGTGTGGACTACCTGAGTCTCATTTCTATCATGAAGTTTAATGCACATCCCATTTCCTGAGAAGATGAGCTCATAGACATGGTGGGTGCTACCAAAACTTCTCAGTACTTTTTGATTTGACATCAGGGTACTGGCAGATTGCTCTGACTGAGGGGGCAAAAGAGAGGTCAGCATTCTCAAACCCAGAGGGCCACTTCCAGTTCCGGGTGATGCATTTTGGTTTGAAGAATGCTCCTGCCACCTTTCAGAGGTGGGTCAACAGGATCCTAGCTGGAAATGAGGCTTTCTGCGCCGCCTACCTGGACGACATAGCTGTCTACAGCTCCAGCTTGAGGAACACCTGTACCACCTCCGGGAAATGCTTCAGGCACCGTAGCAGACGGGCCTGGCTATCAAGGCAAGTAAGTGTCAGATAGGGCAGGGTTCCGTGTTTTATCTGGGCCACATGGTGGGCAGAGGTAAGGTGTAGCCCCTCTGGGCCAAGGTTGAGATCATCCTGGCCTGGCAACCCCCTAAAACACATACTGAGGTAAGGGCTTTCCTGGGCCTCACAGGATACTATAGGAGGTTTGTTAAGGAATATGGCACCATTGTTGCCTACTTAACAGAGCTAACATCAAAGAAGCAACCCAGACAGGTGATATGGACAAAGGCCTGCCAGAATGCCTTTGAGACCCTCAAGGTGGCCATGTGTACATCACCCTTACTCAAGACTCCTGACTTTTCTAAGGAGTTCATAGTGCAGACAGACCCTCCAGAGAAAGGCAAAGGGGCAGTCTTAACACAGTTAAATGAGGAGGCCCTAGACTAACCAGCAGCCTTTATTAGCAGGAGGTTACTTCCATGGTAACAAAGGAGGAGTGCGATTGAGGGGGAAACCTTTGCTGTATTTTGGGCACTTAAGAAACTGAGACCATACCTGTTTGGGACACACTTCTGGGTTTAGACAGCCCACAGACCCCTCAGATGGCTCATTCAAATGAGGGGTGAAAATACCAAACTGTTGAGGTGGTCCATCCTCCTACAGTGAATGTACTTTACAGTGGAACACCATCCTGGGTCAGACCACACCAATGCTTATGGTCTATCTAGGTTCTTCCACCTTAGTGATGAGAACTGTGGTAGTTCTCCCCACTTTCAGCTGCCAGTGACACATGTTAGACCTGTCAGTCTTAGGGTGGTCTTCACGCCAAATTTTTACCCTCTTCCTCCATTTTTTCTGACCTTGGTTTTGCTGGACTTAGGTCCCTGAGAACTTTACCACTGATAACCATGCTAAAATGCATGTTTTCCCTCCTCTAAACATGGTAATGTTGGCTTATACCCAATTGGTGCATTTAATTTGCTTATAAATCCCTAGTAAAGTGGTACTATATGTACCTAGGGCCTGTAAATTAAATGCTACTAGTGGGCCTACTTGCTCGCTGTGCCACTGGATTCAAGCTAGCCTGGCTGAAGAAGGGTGACATACCCTGAAACCGGTCCCAGGATGCTTGTTTCCGGTCCAGGGAGGACCTGGCCTGGCAGTTCGGTCTGGACTGTTCCCATGGGGCACAGGGTCAAGACTTATTTGCATATGGCTGGGTCCAAACTGGGGTGGCGTAGTGGGCAGAAGAATGATGGATTTAACCCAGATCTTTTGACTGAGGGAGAATGTTTGCATTGTCAGCATTCCGTCCATCATTTGTTTGCTGTAACACTTTTCGCCCTAAGTGGGATGGGTATGCCCAGACGTGGGTCCCTCGCTCACTGTGCCACTGGATTCAAGCTAGCCTGGCTGAAGAAGGGTGACATACCCTGAAACCGGTCCCAGGATGCTTGTTTCCGGTCCAGGGAGGACCTGGCCTGGCAGTTCGGTCTGGACTGTTCCCATGGGGCACAGGGTCAAGACTGATTTGCATATGGCTGGGTCCAAACTGGGGTGGCGTAGTGGGCAGAAGAACGATGGATTTAACCCAGATCTTTTGACTGGGGGAGAATGTTTTGCATTGTCAGCATTCAGTCCATCATTTGTTTGCTGTAACACTAGTGGGCCTACAGCACTGATTGTACCACCCACTTAAGTAACCCTTTAAACATGTCTCAGGCCTGCCATTGCAGAGCCTTTGTGTGCCTTTGAGAACAGAGGCTGTGTTGGGGTGATCTGATTTCTGAAACCTTCTTCCTTCCAGGTGGCGTCCCACAGGGGTCAGCCCTATCACTGACCCTGTTTAATATCTATGTGTCCCCTCTGGCTAGATTGATCAAAGCACATGGCTTCGCTTTGATCTCGTACGCAGATGACACACAGATAGTGATATCCATATCCATGAAGATCCAAACTGTGGCGAATAGGCTTCATAACTGTATGAAACACATCATCGAATGGATGCATTCCAACTCCCTTAAGCTGAACACTGAGAAAAGGAGGTGGTGGAATTTGGAAAAGGCCCCATGACAGAGTTATGTTTAGGAGGATGATCAAAACGTGGTTGTTTCCTACAACATCCGTCTAATCTCTGCCTGCACGTGCCAGTCACCACTCCCTTTACAGTCCAGCACCAAGACGCCTCGGCAATAGTTGCGCTTTATAAATGCTTTCATTCATTCATACAGTTTAAACGGACAATTTTGACCTGGCAAAAATAACGCTTTTGCCAGGTCTAAACCTTCCTTTCTAATACATATAAGTCACCCCTATGGTAGGCCCTGGACAGCCCAGAGGGCAGGGTGCAATGTATTTAAAAAGTAGGACATGTACTTTTAAGTTTTACATGTCCTGGTAGTGAAAAACTCTCAAATCTGTTTTTCACTACTGCAAGGCCTCTATTCCCCATAAGATAACATTGGAGTTGCCATATTACATTTTAAAAGTGTAATTTCGAAATGGGAAGAGATAACTGTTTCATGTTTGGTGTCTCTGGAATCTTAAATATAAAATCCTAACTTATGGTGAAGTTGAATATTAAATTACAATTATGATGATGCCACTTTTATAAAGTTGCCATTTTCTTACCTTAGCCATTTGGTGCCTGCAGCCTGTCTCTCGGTCACATGACAGGGTGTGGGTGACAGTTGGCCTTGGGTATTCCTCCTAGGCAACCACACACAATAGGGAATTTAGATGTGCCTAGATATACCATTACTGGAATAATGGGAGCGATGAACTGTGCACCGCCCCACTTACACTTCAATAGGCTGTGTTCTGCCTTCATACAAAGTGCCTAATGACCCTGCATCGTCACTTCAGCCAACTTGTGGCCAGGGCAGGCGAGATAGGAAAGTCCATGCACTTCAAAACGACTGTCTATAAGCTTCTCCCATCATCCAGCACTAGGGCACCGGGGTATAAAAGAAGGACCTCAAACACCACCTCTTTTGTATTCTTCTGAACCTGCTGATACTCTGCCAGAAAGAAAGACTGCTGTGTTGCTACAAGGACTGCCACTCTGCTGAACTGCTCCTCTGAAAGAACTGCTGCCTTGCTGCCTGCTGCCCTCTCCCTGGGTAAGAAGGATTTTTACATACCAAGCTTCCAAAAACCTTACATCTGCACCTGAACTCTGCCATCTGTGAGTCTACTCTGCCAAGTGGTGCCACCCCAGTCCTGGAACCTTGGAAGAGGGCCTAAGGTTCTTGCCAGCCTGGACCCCCAGGAACTGATGCATCTCCTCTGCTGCGCAATGCATCCTCAGGCAGAACTGGCACATCGTTGCCGCTGCGCTGACTGAACCATTAAAAAAACCCTCATCGTACCCGCAGTCCTTGAAACGGCACATCACCCCGACTGTGTGACACATCTTTGATGTCGGACTTCGAATCGCAAGCCCTCATTGACGGGATCCTCAACGACAGCACAGGACCTCTCATCGTAGCCTCGCCGCATCTCAGAACCGGCGCATCGCTCCAGCTGCTCGGAGCATCTTTGACTCAGATCTTCATAGCACTCCGCAACCCAGATTTAAGGTATTTTGTTCAGCAGGACTAACTGGGTCCCCATAGTTGGCCTGTGCTCCATCGTGGTCGTCCTGAACTCATGACTTTGTCCCCAGTCTTGCGCGACTAGATAACCACAGTTGGCGCTTAGTGCTTTTTGGTGCTGTTTTCACTGAAATCTTCATAAACTCACAACTACTGATTGGATTTTTGTCATTTTGGTCTTGTTTTAAATATTAAAAATTTCTCTATCTTTTCTAGATCTGTTGTGGGAGCCTTTTGTGGTGTGTCTTAATTGTGTTACACTTTGAAGTCTTGCACAAATACTTTGCACATACCCTCTAAGTTAAGCCTGACTTCTCTGCGCCAAGCTGCCAGGAGGCTCAGCATGGGTTAATTTGGGGTTTGCTTGTGACTAACCCTGACAAGGATTGTGGTTGCTGCTTGACCATGGCTCACAGCCCAGTCAACCAGTAACCTAATGTCTTACATTAAACATGTGTGACATGCTAATGTACTGTAGCAATCTTGTTCAGGCAGGGAGGAAAGCAAACCACTGATCCTCCAACTATTGACCAGCTAAATAAGGGCCTAATTTATACTTTGGTGGACGGTTGTATGTCCGTCAGGGCAACAGAGTAAAATTCTCTGTCACCTTGACGGACATGCCACCCACCAAAGTTAGCGATGCACAGAAGCCGTGCAGACATCTTTTAACATTGACAGGAAATGTCATCACAGTGGCACCTGTCAATGTTGTAAAAGTTTGATGGATGGGTCTGTCAAACTTGACGGCCCTCCATCAAACTTTTACAAAGCTTACATTTTTCAAAATTAAGCTCTAATAGCAGGAGTGTGTTATTGGAAAGTGTATTTCCCCCACCACAGGAGGTTTATCCCATGATGTGTCGGGCTTTACTTTCTTTTACTGTCCTTCAATGTCAAGTTTTTCCTGGTGATCATGGACAGTTAAAAAAAGTCATCCGACCGCCACTGTAAGTATGGAAGACTGTTAGTTGGGTAACCTTGGATGGTCTGTACTCTGTCGTGCAGTTGGAGGAGTATGTCAGTGCCAGAGTAGCTCCATCATTGAAATACTTTTGGTCCATCCACCTCTAAGTGAGGCAGGCAAACCAACAGTTTAATGGAGAGGGCACTCAGTTGTCGTTGTGATGAGTACCCTCTCCTCCAAACTCCAAACAGGGCCTAACTGTGTAACTTTAGTACCATCCTCACCAGTTTTCGTCTCATTGGTCCCTTTACACCCATCTATATTTTTACAAGCACGGTACAAATACGATAATCCTGAGTGCCCCTTCTGTTATAATTCATGCAGTATAACCAGGGTATTGGGGTCATTTAAAACATCCTGGCAATGTCTCAAAGATTAAAAAATCTCCTTTATCAGAGTTACCAGACATTTTTCTGTTCCAGAGTATAATAAACATATCTGCAACTGCTGAGAGCTGTAGCGATACTACTTAGAGGTATCCTGGTAATACTGCACTGTACACCTCAAATAAGCTATAGAAAACTGGTCTAGCAGCCTTTTGCTGCAAGGTAAGATTTGAGGTAATGGGTGACAGTATAAGTGTTTCCTCAAATAGTCCCCAAAACCTTCAAGACATGTTATTGTGTATATAGATGCAAGTCATAATAATACTGGCCCAGCTTATTCCCATATATTTCACGTAAATGTTCTATATCAAGGAAGTAGTCTCTAAATCATCAGAACCAAGCTTGACAGCAACAGCAGCTTTATAATGAATTAGTAATTTAATTCCGCAGTTTGAATTAAACTACAAGACAAGTATATTTTTCATAACTACATGGATCTCAAAAAGGGTGAACTTTCATACTTTCTGTTTTCTAGTTCATAGCCTTGCATTTATTATCCAAAACCCCATTGGAAAGACTAGCATCTCTTCAGCGGGAATCATCCACAGATGTGCATACTTGATTAATAAGCTACTGCAGCTGCCTAACGCACCACTAGTTTCAACAACAGGTTTGCTATAACCTACTGAGATAAGTTTCAATCTTTATTAAAATCACACCGCCGATAGCATACCACCCTACAGAGACCTCAGAATGCAAATACTAATAACGTTCTGCTGACATGTGTAATATCACCAGCGGGATTACTATGCTCTTCTTTAAACACTCCTGAACATAGTTTCTGGATGTCATTAAAGTTTTGCCAGGAGTAGCAGCTCCATTTCCTCGCATGACCTTTGAAGTTCATGATACTTCCCTTGCTAACCCTCAGGAATATACGATGCTTTTGTGGAGATGGCCAAAGGTCAAAACATTAGCAGAAGTCCTTCTTTGGTTTTCATACTAATAGCCTCTCATTTTGTGAAGAAAAAATGTTTTATGGGAAAGAAGTTTAACTTTGCTAGGACGTTTCCGCTTTTGGCACCATTTTGTGGTGTGCCCACTGTGTGCCCTCCTCATATTTGAACGGCCAGACCTGCATTATTGTTCTATAAGTACATTTATAAAAGCATCATGAGTCTTTGAAAAGTGTTGTGCCAGGGTAAAAACCTCAGCTTCCCCCTCCCTTTTAGAGTACCTGTTACCCTAGTCACAAGGTTTATGAAAGCATGGGCATAAAGTAAACTGGGCTTTAAGAACCCTGTTTACTTTCTATGGTTTATACTTCTTACCTTCATCTGCCCCTTATGGACAAATAGGAGGCTTATGGAGAGGAATATTTGCCACCATATCTCATCTGGGCTCATTTTAAGCATAGGGGCAGTGTTTTAGTCTAAGTCTATGCCGTGCACAACTTTAACTAGGTGCACCGGGCCTAGACCTGGACAGTGCACCCTATTACAACAAATGACCTGTTCCCACTGTAGGCACAAATAATGTATGCCTCCACTGAGAACAGCAGATTAGTGAAAAGAGGTCTGATTGTTTGAAACTGCAGGTCAGCCTTTCGCTGGGGCATCCGACTCCGCCTCCCTTTCAAGAGGAGGGCACAGATCCCCAGCATGTGGGTGCAGTATGTGATTGCCCCCACCTAAGGGGTATGCCTAGGAGGGTCATTGGGGCCCTTCTTACCACCACCAAAGGGTCACCCTCCACGGAGAACTAACTGAGTGCCTCATCATTTGTGGTGCATAGTCAATGCGACTGACAGATTTCTTGTGTCTGTGCCCATGTCTGTAATACGGAGTGGGCAAGTACACAGGTAAAGGGTTCCCTCATTTTAATGGCGCCTCATTCCCATGCAAATGAGTGAATATCCCTTTGTTATTGTTCATCTTTAATCCTACGTGAACCGTATACAGAAAGGGTTGCACAAGCATCTGCAGCCACTGCATAGCAAAATGTCCCAAGGACACAAAAAGTGGGCAAAAATGCCCAATTTGCACCCCTGGAGACTTTTTATAATGCATCCCCAGGTGTCACAGGGTAAATATTTCACTTCTGCTGGTCCTGGCTGCTTGATAAATTGAAGTCCATTTCTACAAGCACCTTTTATTCCATTTTATGGCTATCTCTCCTCCTATAATTAAGCGTAGTGTGGCAGTAGCAATCATCTATCTCCTGCGTATACAAATGGATCTTGGATGTTATGCAAATTTGATAACATGACAAAACATTCTAGTAAGTACTGTATGCAAACAAACAATAGGGACACTGCAGTAATCCACCGGAAACAGGCGTTTTTCTGGCCTTCCCTGTGTTCTAGCTTTCCTGCTTTTATACACCTTTACGCACCTTCGCTTGCTTTTTAACTTCAAGGTGACACATTTGAAACATCAGGACTGAAGGCTATTATTAGCTCTTCTTATAGCTTTCTCAACGCACTTATGGCCTTTGCACAGAACATTAGTTTCCTGTCTGCGCGCTGCTAGCTATAACACACAATTAGGACACATCGCACGTAATGAATTTGATGTTAAACATCTTGAACCTCAAATCCCATATCCGTACTAAATTTTCACCCTGCAATTCTATTCTGTAACCTGTAATTTCTATCACGTATACTTCTAAAATTTATATTATTGTGCTCTTAACATCCTAGTCTTCACATAGCCACAACAATATCAATATCATAGCCTTTTTACACATTCATAAAGGAAAGAGAATAAAGGGCAGGCTACAAAAATATTTTTGTTCATAGGTACGGTTGATTCTGTTGAATCTACTGTTTAAAAGTTTTATTGTGAGGTGTCGCATTTTCAAATATAGGCATTTATAAATAGACATATCGACATATATAAAAAAATATGGAAACCGACACATGTAAAATCTTACTTTTATGTTTCTTTAATAGCGACGATTTCCTAGTACTATTCTTGAAAAGCGCTTACTTTTCCTGTTAATGTGGAAGTGCACCGACTGCTCAGGAGTGGATTCAATGCACCCTGGTCATTCTCCAGTCCTGATGGATCCAAATTGCAGTACACTCTTCAGCAGTATTTCCCACTTTAGGCTGCAGGTCCAGTTCAGGCCATTGCTTTAAGGTAGATATAGAAACAGCTGGGTCTTACTTGGGAATGAGCATGGTGAAGCAGGCCTAGCAGCTTGCACCCATTGGACTGTAGTATTAGGCATTCTCCTGAATTAAATTACTTCCTCTAGTATGCGTAAGCATGTGGAAGGATGACAACAGTCTGTTCATCTCATAAAAGGAGGTAGATCAACTTCTGCCTCAACAGGTTCATTCTAATTTTTTGATGGTTGTGTGATAATGTGGGGGCGTATTACACAAAGGGCCCTGAAGACGCAACGGGTGGTTGTGCCCGCTTTCTGCGCCCCCCAGGGCACTTTGGTATTACAGAAGGCGCCGTAGACACTTGTGTGGCCCCTTCTGTAATACAGATAGCGCTGGCGCACATATAGCACCAGCACTATCATCAGAGGGCGTACTCCCTCGCCCCATGCAAATGAGTTAATCCCTTTACCTCTGCGTCCGTACGTATTATAGACGCGGGCACAGAGGCAAAGAAGCTGTCAGGAGGCGCACTGTCAGTGCGCCCCCTGATGGCAGCCCTCAGAAGGGTGTGAAGGAGACATCCCTTGTAGGCGGGTGCAGTCACTTGCAGACTGGTGCAGTCACTCACTGCACCCGCCTGCAAGGGGATCTCTCACTTCTCTTAAACGTGCAGGCGGGTTGCCACCTGCACAGTGAAACATGGAGCAGCTGCTTCAAAGTTCCTCTGTATTTCACTTGAATACACTTCCCCCAGGGCAGCAAAAGTTTGCGGCTGCCCTGGGGGCAGCGCATTCAATATAATATGGTGCACTCTCCTTTTTGCGCAAGGTGCACTTTTTAAAGGTGCGCCCTGCGCAAACAAGGAAAATGCGCTGCAATGTGTAATATGGCCCCTGGAATGCAGCTACTGAATCTGCAGGGATTGGCTAGGATTCACCATGTGCAACCGAGTTTATGGCCTGAAGGGTGTCTATGGAAGGACAGAGCCTCTAGGGCGACAGAGCATCTTCAGGGCCAGTAACCACAATTTATCGACTTTATTATCTGTTGGTGTGCCGGTGTTTTGAGCAAATATTGTCAAAAGAATATTGTGAGACAAAATTATTGTGATGTTAAAAAAATTGTGGATCACAATATCTGAGGTAAGATTATATACTCTTTTAAAATACTTTTAATACTGTTGTTAAAAATACAGTTGTATGTTACATCATTCTAATTTATATAATTGTAAGTGTATTTTTTTGTTTTAATATATTTTATTTGCCTTCAAAATGTTTGTTCTTTTGTATAATAATTTTATGAGTGGGATGTTGGGGTTTTAGGGGAATTGGGTGGGGAGTAATTTGAAATTTTTCTTATTTTTAGTTTGGCATTTTTAAAAGTGTTGTATTATTTTTTCTATTTAAATTTCAAATTTAAAACTAGTCTATGATTAATTATTTTTTATGAAGTATTATCTTTAATGTTTTAAATTTTTTTAGTTTTTTTTTAATGATGCACAAGTCCAATACTTTCCACAATGTGGTGAAGTTTGGAGAAGGAACATTAAACTTACTTACACCCAAAGTACAATTTTTCCAATTTGGGTAAGTTTGCAGTTGGCATAGTAAATCTCCACCTCACCACAAAGTCCTACATTTCCCCCAATGTAGTTAAGTTTGAATTTGAATAGTAAATCTGAACCCCACCGAAATCCAACACTTTCCTCATGTGGAAAAGTTCAAAGTGGGAATAGTAAATCTTTCCTCAGTGTACTTAAGTTTGGAGGGGGAACAGTAAGCCTAAACCCCACCCCCAAAGTAGAACACTTTTACCAATGTGGGTAAGTTTGGAGTGGGAATAGTAAATATCACCCCTATACCCCACAGACCAATATCTTCCCCAATGTAGTCAAGTCTGAAACGGAATAGTAAACCTGGCTCCTCCAAAGTCCAACACTTTCCCCAATAATGTTAAGTCTGTGGTAGGTATAGTATATCTGACACCCACTGACTCAAAGTCTAACACTTTTCCCAATGTGATTAGGTTTGGTACAGGAATAGTAAATCTGAATTGCAAAAGTCCAACACTTTCCCCAGTGTGATTAAGGGCCCATTACGATGGCGGGCGGAAGCACAACCGCCGTGCTGGCGGATGCAAAAACCACCAGTTACCGCCGGCACGCAGCAGTCCACACGCCCGCCCAATTACGATGCGAAAAGCAGGCCAAACACCGCCGGCAAGCCAGCAACACCGTCCGCCATCAAAGTGCGTCCGTACACGTAGCGGCGCAGCCCAACTGACACACACCGTCCGACGAAACACGTCCCGCCCGGCGCATAAATTACGATGCCGCAAACAAACGGCTCCCACGGCAAAGAGACACCGCACGTGAAAGAGAGGCGGAAACACGGACGCAGAGCACGGACAACGAAGAAGCGGCACCCCGGGCATGAATCCAGCACTGCAGGCCCTTCCCATGCTTCTGCTGATGCACCACCAAGGACGCAACGTACCGCGGAGACGCAGGTAGGCACACACACAACAAGTGCACGCAAACAGCGCACACAGTGCAAGGGCGGAAAAAGCGGACAACCCCCCACCAGCGCGTGCACACTACACATCCACCATTGCATCCACATATGACACACAGGCCAAATCCTAACATCGCGGAACACATGTGTACACACCACCTGGGACTAGGAACCAACCACCCCGTCACGGCCCCAAAGCGCCGATGACGCCGCCACACATGCGCACAACGCAGAGGCCAACCGCAGCGCCATGCATGCGTTGCACACAGACACAGGGACACAACCAAGCAGCACACACACCAGCCCCACCCCGAACGCACATGACACGTGACAGGCCGGCCACAGACATGTCCCCAACGCCCAATTCACGGACAACACCCAACGCCACACAACCGACGCACACATGTCAGTGAAGTCACGCAACAGCAGGACACACCCCAGTGTAACAAACATGGCGAAGCACACAGCGGCGGCAACACCAACTAGGAGAAGCAGGGCCCTTCGGGAAGAGGAACGCCAGTACCACACTGAAAAACCCATACCACCCTGCACATATGAACAAGACACATGAAACGGAACACCAAAGAGCCCGGGGACCGACAACAGGTGGCCCAAGAATTACATCCACACACAAGGCCCAACGCAGAGCGGAAAGGCAGCCTGCCGCCCACACAAGGGAGAGCAGACAGCACTGAATGACCTTCCATTCCAACACCGAAACCACAGCCCTACGACAGAAGCCGGTGAATACAGCCATTGTCCAAGAATAGACCAACACAGGCATGCCGAGGAGACCGACCACACGGCAGATAGCGCATATCACAGAAGCACACAACGGACGGGGAAGAAAGAAGAAAACACTCCCCCATGTCGGCCACATGCAAGTTAATTGGAAGGAGTCACACAGCACCGACCTTGAACTGTCTGAGAAGCATGTGGGAAGAGGGCCCGTGTCCTCCAAACAAGCCAACAGAACACAAGTCCTGTCTCCCCACGACTACACAGAGCTCACAGCAACCCCGGAGCGTGCACATTGCAGACTGCACACACAGCCGGAGCACGCCACCTCTACGAACCGCTGCGAAATGGCAACCGCAACACACCTACCCAACTACGCCGAAGAGCTCAAGCTGTACCAAACCAACACGATACATACATTGGGATGCGATCTCCTGTCCCTGCTGAACGTAAGTTACCGACTGACTTACCGCATCACATTGTTCAGCTGCGTCATGCCCGTCTTCTACTGTCGGAGGTGTCCCTACCAGCATCCCGTCGAGATATGCCTCTCCAACCCGGCATGTCTGAAGGCGGACCTGCTACCACTACTCCTCCCTCTGGACGCACACGACAGGGCCTGCTCTGCCTATGGGGGCATGGCGTATGTGGCCAACATCGCACGCGCACTGAAATGGAACCACTGTGCCTCCACACGACGGATCATCGAGAACAGCTACATCGAATGTCACCCAGCATGCCCCATCATGGTCCTCCAAGGGACAACCTACGAACAACACCTTGACAGCCACCATCCGCTTCATTGGCTGGCAAACATGTACACCACCAATGACATGGAAGCCCTGCTGGACGGCATCGCATACCTGACAACCTGTAAATACGTCGGACCACAACGCAGGTTCCCCGAGTGACCTATGAAGTCCAACCCCGCACCCATGCTCAGCTTCCGCACGGACTGGCCAGTCACCACCACAACAGCCATACCAAACGACCGGCAACTGTAACCACACCATCAACGACATCGCCATGACATCGGATATGACCGGGACATGCACACTGTTCCCCATCACATCCAGGAACACCGCATGCATCGTGGGAGGCAGTGGCATGGGCTCTGTGCATCGCACCCACATGGACGGAACTGCACGAACAACCAGGACACGACATGGATCCAGCGCACATGGACACACACACCGCTCAGTGGACATGAATAGGTCGCCTGGAGTCTGTGGGTGCTGCACCCTCCCACCCCCGCCCCGGGAATCCCATACCAGGACCTTTGCATGGACGACAAGTGCATACAACAACAACACGACCCCAGTGACTGTGACATGTCCAGTAACTACCACAGTGCAACAACAAGTGGCACGCCGCTGCATGCACGCAAGCACATGCCCTGATGTCATCTCACATGCACGCGTGCATGAGGAACAACCGCAGCAAACCTGTCACATGGAACTGAGATGGACTGTGCCCATGATGCCGAGCGGTCTGGTAGGCTACATGTATACCGTCTGTGTCAAAGTCCGCAGCTCCGCAGCTATACGTAAATGTACATTAGCACAGCCTTGGCCAAGCAGATGTAACCCCACACCCTATCCCATTTGTAATCATGCTCAGTATATCCTCAACATGTATTCCGCTGCCAGTAGTGTCCACTATACTGCATCACAGAGGACAGAAGACTCAATATAATGTTTGAAACCAAAACTGCCTCCGCTGACTCATTTCACAAGTACGAATGAGAGAGGATGAGAGTATGTGAAGTACACGGCATTCGTGACATGACCATGTAGTCCACTGGTATTGGATGTCAACGCAAATGAGTAGCACTACTGTGGAAGACACACATGTGTCGTGTGAAGTCGTATGGACGCAGTGCTCAGGTGGGTGGGTGCGACGGGTAGATGCGCACATGCCAAGTTGGAGCACGCCGTGTTGGGAGGGGTCATGAACAGTACACCACCGCTTCCCTGGGCATTGTGAGAGGACACCTGTCGGGGGGAGTGAACACGTGTGTGCACAGCAGCCGGGCACACGTACAAAGCGGTACCAGGCGCACCTCAGCCCACCCTCTGTGGACAAGCTGGATCCTGTTGTGCGCCCGCCATGCCCCTTGACAAGGCACACACAGCCCCAGTCGACCAGGTGTAACCCCAACATAGTCAATCCGCACAGGCGATACAGGGCACGGGATGGCAGTGGAGCATGGTGTGTGAGAGGTCTCCTCGCGCTCCTCCTGGTCATATCACGCAGGCAATAGAACCTCAACGTCTAGCATGGCACAAGTCAAATGGAAGTGTAGGGGGACGCACCACAGCACGAGCAGCACTGACGTCACGGGAGGTGGCTCGCACCATCCCATCCATTGCCCATCATACCAACCACGCCACATGCCATTGCGACTAAGTGCAAGCGCGTGCGCCACCACCCCGAGCCCTCCCCAGAGAGGCCAAAGAGTGAATGTGTGGGCCATCAGCCACAGACGGACGCGGCCTGGCCGCAAGGGCAGCCACAGCCACTGGGTGTCGCAGGTGGCGGATCCGGAAGGCGAAGACTGTGATGCATAGTCCATGCAGGCCGGGTCTCCATTTGGGGCACCACGCAGGTGGACGGCGTCCCGCCACACATCATACCCTGAGACAGCCCACTCGTGCAACTGGACCCACACATACACTCCTTGCCCTCTCTGGTGCGAGCTTGGGGCTGCCTGTGCAAGCGCTAGCCTCGCAGGTGAGCATGCATATTGGGGGGCGAGGGGAGGACATGAGGGCTGGGGCGAAGATGACTGTATCACTGTCAGTTAGTACAAGGGATGACCCAGATGTGGAAAGGAAGAGACGTGTCCCGTGTGTACTGCAACTAGTCGCCAATCCAACTACCCCCCCATGTCCGGAATGTAAGCCCGCACCTAGGCCCGCCCATCCGCCACATCGAACATACCACCAGCACGACAACCTTCCCATTCGAAACACTGACTGGGGGTGGCGACCAGTGAACAATCATGTGTAGCCTACCCACGCGTACATGTGGGCCCTCCATGATCCATGTCACCTGCGGCAAAGACATGACATGCGCAATGAGGGAAGTGAGGAGAGCTGTCCGCCCCACGCGCAGAAGGTGCATCAGCTCCACAGACCCAGCAGCGAGTCCAGCAGGGGTCACATGTGCAGGGGCAGCTGTGCCTGGTGTGAAGGCACATGCATATAGACAGCACATCGACCAATGTGTAGTCTGCCCACATCCACAGTCCATCATCATGCGGACATAGGAATTGAACACAGGGCAACACATCTTAGTTGGTGCACCCACCGTGACCAACAATGCGCAATCATCGACGTACCCGCCCTGTGCATGGCCCCCCACCCAACGGAGGCACATCCAGTGCCACCATCCCACACACACAAGCCTTCCACGGAACATGCTGTGTCCAATGGTCAGTACAGAGTCAGCGCCCATCTGGTGGATCCTGAACAGGAGACACATGCACACACATGCCAGCTCCAACTATGTACGTCTGCCACCTGGCACGTGCAATGTAACCTCTCACCTGTGACGTGTGACTGCAAGCACACAGCCGTCTTGGCATGGGGCTGTCAATGTGGACACCAGTCAATGTTTCGGGAGCTGTGATCCGTACAGTGCTGTACATAGGGTGCAGTGCTGACACCTACTACTGTCTCATATCCCCTCGTGCCACAGGTCCCACTTGTATTGGCCGCTCAGCCCGTGCCCACATCGTCGTCGTCGTGTGCCATACTCATCCAGCCTCGGAAGCAGTTCCATGCTCAGCAGACACTCATGTTGCCGTGGCGTTGCCGCTTGACGAATATGCAGTCAGTCCCCATCAGCACGCCCCGCAAGTCATTGGGGCCTAGATCCCCATGTGCATGCACATGGCAGTGGTATGTCTCACTTGCCATTGCCATTGTTGGGAGACCTGTGTAAGTGTATTGTGGCCGTGCCGTCCCAGCTTGACAGCTGGGCTGTGGCTCATGTGCTTGCTCAGTCATGTCAGTGATGCGTATGCGAAATTGCTATGTGCCGTGTTGCTTTGACATGTGTCCTCTGCCATTTAACCCAGGCGGAGACCGAACATTGACCGCCCATACCAATTGCTGGCGGACATGGACGATACAGAGGTAATCAGGAAGTTTCGGCTGGACAGGCCAACTCTGCATCGACTGTGTGCCATGTTAGAGCCCCATCTCCGTCCCCGCAGGGTGTATCCGACTGCTGTCACCCCCACGGCTAAGGTGATGGCCGCCATGCATTTCTTCGCCACTGGGTCATTCCAGCACACAGTGGGCAGTGGAGGAGGGATGTCCCAGCCCATGTTCAGCAAGGTGCTGAGGGATGTACTGGCAGCCATGATGCTGTACCGGAACAGGTACATCAGATT
The DNA here is from genome assembly GCA_963921515.1 of Calotriton arnoldi. Classification (NCBI taxonomy): domain Eukaryota; kingdom Metazoa; phylum Chordata; class Amphibia; order Caudata; family Salamandridae; genus Calotriton; species Calotriton arnoldi. The sequence continues at coordinate 886,744 of CAWUFW010008255.1, forward strand.
CCCCAGGGCTCGTGAATTGGCGGCAGTGAAGGGTGCATTCTATGCCCTTGGCAGAATCCCACACGTCGTGGGAGCCATTGACTGCACTCATGTTGGCCTTGTTCCACCACAGGCCACTGAGCACCTGTACCGCAACAGGAAGCACACGCACTCCCTGAATGTGCAAGTGGTGTGCCTTGCGGACATGGTGATCACCCACGTGTGTGCAAAGTTTCCAGGCTCGGCCCATGATGCACACATAATGCGCAACAGCATCTTGCCACGACTGATGGCCAATCTGCAACAGGATCGTGGCTGTATTGTCGGTGAGTATGTGGAGTGGTGTAGCGTGCTGGTTGTGCGATGCTGTCCCTGTCCAGTTGGAATAGCAACGGTTCTCTGTGTCCCTCACACCCAGGTGACTCTGCGTATCCGAATGGGGCATGGCTGCTCAGTCCATTGAGGAATCCTCGCACCCCAGCAGACGATCGATACAATGAGGCACATGGGAGGACCAGACGTGTGGTCGAGCGTACCTTTGGCCTCCTCAAGTCCAGGTTCAGGTGCCTGGACCGCACCGGGGGTGCACTGGCGTACTCCCCACAGAAGGTGTGCCAGATAGTGGTGGCGTGCTGCATGCTGCACAATCTGGCCATTCGGAAGCAGATCCCCCTCATTGTGGATGACGGAGATCAACCAGGGCCCCAGCCCGCAGACCAGGACAGCTCGAGTGAGGTGGACAGCGGAGAGGAGGAAGCTGGGAATGTGCGCCAGCAGCTCATCGCCCGCTACTTCACTTGACGGTGAGTGTCCATGTACGACGGATGATGTGTCTGTATCTATGCAGGTGTGTGTGTGCTGTGTCAGGGTGGCCGTATGTTCACTGCGTGCAGTGTGTCAACGCTCCATGGCCAGGGTAGTATGCCACTGTTGGTGACTGTGGCATTGTGCCCTATTGCTCTGTGCGATGTGTGTACATTGCTTGTAGTTGTTGACATGTACTGTGTGATGGGTGTGTGACACACTCATTGAATGTGCTCCTGTTCTGTCTCCCACCCCTAGGTCCCTACAGGCCCTCCGGATTCCATTTCCATGCCACGCATCAGGTGCCCTTCCGCCCAAGGTGGCCGATGTATTCCGTACAAATAAAACACAGGGCACAAACAGCAGTTAGTGAAAAAGGTGCATTTATTACAAACTGTGACATGTGATTGTGTGTAAGGTGATGACAAAAGTGGTGCGTGCAGTGACAATGAGCTGTCGGTCATGGCTGCGTGATGATCAGGGTGTACCCACTGGTTCTATGTCCATAGTCCAACACACACATGCCATCCAGATGGCTGTGTGGAGTGGGATCGTAGAGCAAGTCAATGCAGTGGCTGGTCAAGGAAGGCTGGTGGAAGGCTGGCGGAAGGCTGGCTGGCTGCCTCACTTGCGACTGGAGCGTGCGAAGTCCTCCCGGGAGATCTGTTTCCTCTTCGGACGGCCCCTTCCACGTTTGGGAGGGGGTGTGTGGTGGCGACCTGCTGGTGGTGGGTGAGGTGTGCTCACTGGCTGTGGACGCAGGGGAAGTGGACACTGCTGGCCGACCCTGCGCCCTAGCAGGTGGTGGCGGAGGTGGTGTTGCTGGCCTTGCCTGTGACCCCACCGCCACCACCAGCTGGCCCATGAGGTCCACGAGTTGGTCCATACGGGACACGAATTGGCCCATATGGGCGTCCATGGACCTCAGCACCCCCAGCACCTCCCGCGTGTCAGTAGCAGACCTGGCCCATTGTCCTTGGGCCTCTTCATAGGCCCCAAGGACTCTGGCCATTTGAGGCAGGGCATGGCTCCCAGGGGAGGCTGGCGTTTCCCTGACCCTGCTCCTCCTACCAGTCCTGCTGCGACCGGCCTGCCCACTAGCCACATTGCTCACCACGGTCCTCGCTGTGGCTCCCAGGGTGGATCCAGTCGGCCGGGCCACCACCTGCGCTGGGGCTGGTGCCAGCGAAGACGTGGTGGTGGTGGAGGCGGTGGTGGTCGGTGCGGCGATGGTGGCGGTTGCGGCAGTGGTAGTGGCCGCAATGACCGTGGGTGTGGCCGCAACGACAGTGGCAGCAGGGGACTGGGACTGTTCAGCATCCCTGGATGATGGGTTGGTGGGTAGGAGGGGTCCTGGGGAGCGGCTGGGCCCTGCCACGCCAGATGGGCCAGCTTGGTGGTCCGTGTCCGAAGAGGTGGACAGATCCTCCAGATCCGTGTGCCTTCTTTGGGGGCTTGTAGGCTGGCTGTGCTGGCTGCTGTCTCCATCCCCAGCGTCCAGCAGTTCGTCACCTGTGGAGAGAATGAGATTTGTTATTGTGTTGCACCTGGCGAAGTATGTATTAGTCGTCTGACATTGGCAGTTCGTGCAATCTCGTACATGGGTTTCCCGGAGGCGAGTGTGTGGCTGTGGCATCTGTAGTTGTGTGTGCTAGGCAATGGGACTGTGTGCTGTGCACATGTGGCATGGGACGGATTGGCCATGCCGATGGGTGTGTTGCTTTGCCCCTACTCATTGTGACTCTGGTGTATGCGGGCTCCTGGCCCATCCTGGGTCTGGTTTGTACTTTGCTTTTGGAGTTCAAATGGAACGCTTAGGAACGCATATGGCAACATGGGGGCCATGCCCCAGATTCGCATTTGGGATGGAATATGCTTTTGGGGTTCAAATGGAACGCTTAGGAACGCATATGGCAACATGGGGGCCATGCCCCAGATTCGCATTTGGGATGGAATATGCTTTTGGGGTTCAAATGGAACGCTTAGGAACGCATATGGCAACATGGGGGCCATGCCCCAGATTCGCATTTGGGAGGGGATATGCTTTTGGGGTACATGCTGTGAGCCATGGGTGCCGAACGTGACATGTGTTGTGGCAGCATGACAGTGCATGGTCTGAGGTGTGTGCATGCCTGACATGCCCTGCATATTTGCTGTCTGTTGTGGTTACTGGACATGGCATTGGACGCATCGTTATGAGTGAGTGATAGTTGTGTGCCAGCCAACGTATTGCAGTTGTCCCATCTCCTTGGTGTGCGTGCTGCCCTGTGCCATGTGCATCACTGCAGTGCTCGGGGGGGTGTGGCCCATGTTGTGTGTTGTTGCTCACAGTGTGTCGTGCGCTTAATTGACTTCTGGCACATGGTTGGTCATGGGCATGTGTCTTAGCGTGACTGCTGTATGTGTGGCAGCTGTGCGGATGACATGCCTTTCATGAGACTGGGGCTGACGGATGGGATGGATGGTATGTTGTATGTGCATGGTGTGTCTGTGAGTTTGATGGGTTCAGTGGTGTTCGTGTGCATTTCTGTTGTTCCGCTCTGTTGCGTCTAGTGTTGTTTGTCTTACATAGGCGTAGTTGTGGGGTGTGTGGTTGACAGGCAGTAGGGGCTACATGGACAGGACTTCAATGGTGTTTCGGTTGTGTGTGATGAGTTGCACAGTGGCTGCCGTGTGGGACTCTATTCAGTGTGGCTTGTGCATGCAGACGTGGCTCCTTGGGTGTTGCTATGTCTGTGATGGGTCATGTGGGGTGTGAGTCTGCTGTTCAGGTCCGTGTGCACATTGTTCACTTGTTCGTGACGGTGGGCGGTGCTGCGTGTCCGTGTGCTACGTGACATGTCCCATGTGTTGGTGGTGTTATGGTCCTCATGCCTCCAGTAATCCAGCCCTGTCCAGTTTCCCACCTGCAAGTTGTTCGTGCGTGCACTGTACTGGATGCCACATGGCTCTAAGCGGGGGTGCTCCATGTTGCAGGTCTGTGGGGGTGGGGGGTGTAGTGGGTCGTGGGGTGGCTGTACACCCACTGACACCGATTGCTGTGGACCGTGATGTCTGCCTTTCGGCTGTCGTTGTGCACTGCGGTGGCTGATACGTGGCTGTGGGGTGTGGGGGATGCTCCTCCTTGCTGTGCTGTGGGACTGGGGCCTGGTGTGTGTTGTACTTGGGCTGTCCACCGTCCCACCCACTGCACTTTGTGTTCCTGCCACTTACCTGTTACTTGTCGGTTAGTGCAGCTGTGGCGGACACATGGGTGTGGTGGGTGCTCGTTGTGGCGCTTCTGGCATATTTGGGGACCTGTTGGTGGTTACGTGGCTGGCTTAGTGTACACATGTCCCCACGCATCTTACAGTTGTTCGGTTTGGGCTGTGTGTGGTAGTGTCTGTTGCATGTGTGTGTGATGTGTTGTGTATTGTGTGCTGGACATGGGGGTGTTTGTCCCTGGGAGCTGTGGCATGGTAGTTGCGCATGTGAGTGCATAGCGGTGTGCTGGTATACATTAGTTTGTACTTACCAGCCTCCACTCCCTCTGCTAATCCGGCGAGGATCTCCGGATGTATTACGACTCGCACCTTCTCCTCCCACGCTTTGAAGGTCTTAAAGAGCGCGGGATTCCCTCCGCCAGTGACGGCAGCCAGCTCTCTGTTTTTGCCCTCCTTCTTCTTGACCAGGCTCTTTACGTCATTCCAACGTTTGTTTATCTCGGTTCTGTTCCTGGGCAGGGTCCCGACTGCATTGGCCTGGTCTACGATCCGGGTCCACATTCTGTTTCTGGTGGCTAGTGGTGTGTGCTGGACCATGTTCCCATAGATTTGTGGGTACACCTTGATGATCTCGTCGACCATGACCGTCAGCTCCATGGGCGTGAACTTGGGCATCCTTTGTGGTGCCATGGTGTTTGTGGTGCTGGTGCGGTGTGTGTTGTGTAATGTGCAGGGGGTTTGTGGTGCCGGTGTTTGGTGGTGGTGGTGGTGGTGGTGGTGGTGGTGGTGGTGGTGGTGTTTGGTGGTGGTGGTGGTGGTGGTGGTGGTGGTAGTGATGTGTGCGTTTCTGTGGTGTGCTGCTGTCCTTGCTGTGTCACTGTGTCCTCTCCTCTCCTCTCTGGTTTGCATTGTAGCAAGGGGTTGTGGTCTGTGGGAGTGCTGCTTTTGTACTCACCTATGTGGGTGTGTCCTCATGGTCTGTTGTTTTCAGGTGTGTTGTGTCTGGGGTTCTGGCCTTTGTATTTTTTGTTTGTCCGGGGGGTGTTTTCGGGATGTGTACTGTGCTTGTGTATTTGTGTGTGCCTTGCTGTGTGGACTTGTTGGCCATGTTGTGTGCTATTGGTTTTGTGTGCGGATGGTTTCTGTGCAGGTACGTGGGCGCCATGGCTTCTGCCGTGTCGATTCTCATCGGCGTTGTTTGCGCTGGCGGGCGGTATATTTGTTGTTTTTCTGCGCTCATGGCGGTGCGATCGTAATTTCACGTGCGGTGTGTCGGCCGTGTGGGCGGGCGGTTTTGTGTTGTCGTGCGTGTTTCCGTCCGTGGCGGGCGGTTTGACTCCGACTCGGACGATGGCGGGCGGTATTTTGTGTGATTTTTCCGCCGATGGCGGTTTTCGGTTTGTGTACTCATAATGGCGTGGTCGGTGTTCAGGCGGTGTGTGCGGGCGGATTTTTGCCGCTTCCATGCCTGGCGGATTTATTTACGCCGGGTATCGTAATGTGCCCCTAAGTTTGGAATAGGAGTAGTAAATTAGACTTTCTCAATATAATATTACTTTCTCCAATGTTGTTAAGTTTCTATTGGGAATGGTAAATGAGATATCAATACATTGGTAGCATTTTTTTCAATGTAGTTTTTATAAGTAATTAGTGTAATGTTTACTTTTTATTGTTAGATGCATTTCCAAAACCTTTCTTTTAATATACACCATTTTTAGTGTGCATTATTGTTCAATAATTACAACATGTTTTCTAGATATTTCTTCAAAGAAGAAACATGTTTTACTCAAAAATAATAGCAATTAGATATATGATACAGTTGTAGTTTACATACGTTTTGTATTTGCAATTAAGCACATCCAGTAATGTGTAACAAATATATTTCTTTACACTACTTACATTTTTAAACATTGTAATATATGAAACAGCACTAAAAAAGGTTATATATTTTTATCAGTATTTTTTATTATGTATAAAACATTTTTGTGCAGTTTTTAAGCATAGAAATTGGGTATATATTTTTCACATATTGTTTATTATTTTATAAACATCAATACATAAAATAGATGTTTTTAACACTGATTTCTATAGGGTGGTAAACTTTTTTATTTTGTATTTTTCAACCAATTTTTTCAAGTTTCTTTAATTTAGTACTCTTTCTTGGTCATTTTATGTTGTTCATGGTTTTTAAGTTTCCCGTTGCTGGTCTGTCTATGGGTCAGGTGTGACTATTTTAAACCTACTTTCTAAGGGTTTAGTGGTTAGGAGGGAGGTGTTTACACTTAGTTAGGCTATTCTTTCTAATTGAATGTTGTTTTAGTGTATTTGTGACCACAGTCTATGTAATTTAGTTTACGGCCTTATTGTGAAATGTAATGTTTATTTATATTTTATATGTGTAGTCTATGCATTTATCATTGATTTTAATGCTTTCTTACTGTGCTTTGGCTTTTACTAGGGTTGTAAGTGTTTTGGGTGGTTTTATATGTTTTTTTTCCTTTACAGGTTTTTATTTGTGGACGTCAGACTTTATATTGAACCTGGATATATTTTAATTTTGTTCAAGTAAAAATAGTTGAGTATTTAATCAAAATAATTTGTATCTTTCTTTTGATTTTTTAGTTTTCCTGGCTATTTATTTATCATTTTGGCTTTGTATTGATTCTTTGGATTACTGGACTTGTTTTGGATGTTCCATTTTCTTGCTTTATTTTTGCATCTTCTGGGCTCTTTTTGTTTATTTATTTTGGAATAGCAGGTTTTTGGATTACCATTTCACCCACCAGGACTGCAGCCATAAAATTGGTGTATTATATTTATTTATGTTATTGGGTGGACAATTTTAATTATTTTAATCTTATGTTTGTATGCTGATTGTGTATTTGTATGCCTTTTATGGTGTTTAGGGTGTATTTATTAGAATATTTTATTATAATAAAGTTTAATTTTGGATCTAATTCTTTTCTTTTGAATTATTTTTTAATTTCAGATTAGTATTTTATGTTTCTTTATTAATAAATATTAATGAAGTTTAAATGTTTGCATTTTAGGAAAGTTAATTGGTGGTGTATTTTAGCTTTGTTTTTTTTTTTTTAAAGTAGTGTTCCTGCTATTGAGTCTAGATATAGTAAGTTGTTAGTAAAGAGTGTTACTCCGAATGCTAGGACTTTGTGCATTTGTTTAGTTTGCTTAGAGAGTTGTGATTTGAGCTGAATTAGAAATAGTTCCATTCTTAGCTACTGGTACCTTTGTTCTTTTTTAAGGAGTTCTAAGAATTGGTAAAATGTAGAGTGGCATCTTCTAAGTGTTTATTTTAAGAAATGGTGTCAATCTTCCACTGCGTTATTTCTCTTTACTTCTTGGGACATGGTACTGTCACTGACGTTCAACCATGGAATGTGATACTTGGATTGCCATCTGTGGTCTGATTGGTGCATATGACCAAACCAAGTATTCCGAAAATAATCCATTAGTGGAGCTAGTTTTGTTTAATGTTGTTGGTAAGAAGGGTATTTAACTGGCATGCCATAATGTTTATCAATTTCTGTTACAGGGATATCTACTAAAGCTATAAGCTCTTTTTAGTTTGTATACACATTCTATGTCCGTTACCTATTGCATCTATATGCCCTGGTTAAAGTGATAGTAGCACCCCTGAAATGCATTGAGAGGGTAGATTTTAAGAATGCTCGAAATCATCGCCTGTCCGAAATCTATGATGATACTTTCGGGGTTATAGTTGTTAGTTTGTTGTTTTATTTGTGTTTATTATTTTTATTTGTTATTATGGTTGTCATATAGTAAAAGATTAACTTTTTTGTGTCCTTTGTAAGTGCCGGAGTATGTCTATATCTTTGTATTTTTTAGGTGCTACTGTTGTTTCCCTGACTGTTTTATGTGTTCTGGCAGTAAATCTTTTGAGGGTTAGTATGCCAAGAAGTTGGCCTTTTGCTTGTTGAGGAATATTTGGCATAACATTTTTATGTATCGTTTAAAAATAATAGGTACTGTTGCATTAATGTTAACATTTCTACATTGCAGGTGCACAGTTTCTTTTGTTGTGATCTGTTGAAAGGGGTGTAGCTTAATCAGTGAGATTTGGGGGAAGGGAAGGTGGATCTAAAATCTCCCAACTAAAAAAAGCAGTGAGCTGCAGAGTGGAGGGGTGAGATGACCAAGGTTCTATGAGAAATAGGGTCTGTACAGATTTGTGTTAGGTGTGCTCAGAGGCACAGTGGGTGAAAAACAATGATTTGAAATGCTACCCCATGCGATTGCCACTGGCAAGACTATTCACAAGCATTCATCCCATCACCTTTTGGGTGTTTGATTGCCAGTAGTTTGCCTGGAAACGTGAGACTGGAACAGATTTTCAAGACTTCTACTGCCAATGTTTGTGAATCCCAAAAAGTAGTAAATTTACACCCGTTCAATCAGTACTTCTATGGGTGCAGTTTTACTACTTTTTAGGGAAATCATCACTAAATATATTTAAGGTCTCTAGACAACAAAATGGACAGGTGAAATGAAAAAGGCGAGAAAAACCCACACAGGCATACCAGACCTGACTCAGGGCCCCATAATCAACTACCATACCAAGAATGTATTTGAGGGATACCACACTCCAAACACCCCCGCTAAAGTTATGCCCCTGGCAGCACCTCCTGGGCTTGGTAATTTTCCCTGGAACCTCATAACTACGGTCACGTACAACACAACAGCCTGGAGTCCCTGCCTTGGAATCACCTATTTTGAAAGTATTTTCTTTGCATGCACTCTTCTTTGTATCGGCTACAAGAAGCCTTGATGGTAGAGTATTGAAATCGGTGTATGTGGGCTGGGCTCCATGTTTCTAGTCCTCACCTTTTACAAATCATTTTATCAAGTGACTCACGGCCCCATGTACTAAGCCAGAGTCGCAAATAGAGGAGTGGGCATTAAAAAATGAATAGGGTGAGACAAGCCATGGTTCTAGCTTAGCTTCAAGAGCCTGTGCACTAGCCCAGCCATGAAAATGTTACTCTATGAAAATGCATATCGTGCAACAAACATAATGTAAAAATATGATTCAATCTCTTCAAAAGTCAAACAAGTGTATTTCTTTAGCATGCGGAAGTGTTTTGCCTTAGTATATCAGATTATATCACTGCATAGACAGACATTTATTAAAAGTGACTTTCCTGTCTTTATTGTGCGGAGTCTCTGCCAAGAGTGCGGAACCCCTGCAGTCGTAAAGATACTACTCATAAAATACCTTTGTGAATAGGGATAAATCATAAGCTTACCTAAAAGTGTAAGCTTACCTATGTGAATTAGGCCTTCAGTGTTTCCCATTCCCTAACTCTTAGTGTATATACTATACCATAGGGTTTGTGGGTATTGATACCACAAGTTGCATAAATGGTGTTTTGCACTTTCCTGGTTCACTTCAGCAGGAACTTGCACCACAGTGAGTATGGGTTAGGCCTTGCGGGTTCTCTAACTGAGGTAAGGCTTACTCTCACTCTGTTCCTATATATAGCTCATAGGTCCTTCCTTTGGTAGTATTATCTAAATACTATGCCCATATACATCTTATGGTATTCCCATTTCCTCTTTAGGAAACACAATGTCTCTCAGTTTCTCTTTTTCCCAACATGCATTGTTTATTTGGCAACAATGGATCACTCAAAACTGTACCTTTAAATGTGTCATGTGATTCCCTCTCTCTGCAACACATTATCTCTCAGGTTTTCTCTTTGTCAATGTGGCAACATACAGACTCTGAATATCTCTCACCAAGCATGGGTGTGGGGTCAGGTGCACATCCTGGACCCAGCCTGTGCCTACCAATTTTGATTTTGGCATCAAGCACTCCATCCAGACATCTCTCAAATCAGGAAAGCAATGGACATGGTCTTTTATGACGGACCTTTTATCTCATGGTGATTTTCGTTTCAGTGGTGATAGAAGACTGTCAAGATGTGTCCTCGTTCTTTCTGTTGCTTCTGAGTGGCTGTTTTCCGCATTACATCTCAATTGGGAAGTACGGTGGGCCAATGGGCCATGGTTTTTATGGTTGCGGCCGTCACCTTCCCACGAGCTCCTGAACTCTTGCTCTTGAAAGAGCTAAATCTATTGTAAGAAATGAGCTGCAGGAGGAGCTACTGCCCTGATAGTCTTGCATGTGGCTTCCTTTGAATTTTCAAGATGCTCAATGTGCATATGTTTAGTGGGATTGTTGTCTTTTCTTTAGCTGGTTGTCGGTAGGGTACTAGTTCCAGGCTGAGTTATGAACCTGGGTGACCACAGCATGAGCATAGAGAGGCATTGGCTATGGTTGCAATGGGCACATTTTGAGGGTGTGAACAATGCAATAGTATCTGTCCTAGTTTTGCCACCCACTTTTCCACACTCCTCATGACACCCAGTCTGGTTCTGCTGTCGCAAAAGTGAGTTGGGTTATTTACTTGAAGTGTGATGCGAGTGACAAAACCAGACTAGGTTCGAGTTAGGAGACTCAGAGTTGTGGCCTCAGGAGGGGTCTAGAGGGGCCAGACAACCCCATAATAATAATACTTGCCCACCCAAATGCAACTGGCAGCAGGCAGGGCTCCCAGGTCAAGAGATAATTTTCCACACAAAAGCTTAACTCATATTAACACTTCCTTCACCTTGGAATGTGTTCAGAATGCAAGTCAAAATTAAAGATGTGCACTGCATTGTAAAGCAAACTTCAAACACTTTCCTAAATTGCCAAATGATAAGAGAAACGGCTCCTGCATTGTCATCTACAAAGATTGGGGTTAATCATAATGCCACACGATTCATTCTATTCACTGTAATACTGTGACATAAACACTGACATGGAGACACTCACGCTGGGATATTGCCACTGGGACAAAGATATGACAACTATGACACAGGCACTGCCATGTGGATTTTGACATGGGACAATGAAATTTGAACATTGACATGGGTCAAAAACCTTGACTGTAGGACACTGATACAGAGGTACTCACCCTAAAGTACTTATGCTTGGACATGTGTGCACTGATTGGCAGGACACAACACTGGGTGCGACCTGTGGCTGCTGACATTGAGCACTGACACTGTCATACTGACACAAGGGCACTGACAGGATGACACTGACTTAGGGACACAGACTTTGATGCAGACAGTGGGACATTAATCAACATTAATCAGCACTGTGGGAACTGCAACACTGCCAAGGGTTACTGCCACAGTGCCAGTGCCTAGAAACACAGACACTGGTACAGCAAGGCACTAACACAGAGACACCGATATTGGGAGGGTGCCGTCAGCACATGGACAATGACACAGTGGAATTGATCTGGGGACATTGACACTGCGTCATTCACACTGAAGCACTGCCGGTGGATAGGTAGAGTAATATTGTCACTGGTTTTGATACAGAAACACTGCCGGGGAAACCAAACAGAGGGAGACATACACATATGCATTAACAATGAAATAGGGACACTGACTTAGGAACAATGACAATTACTCAAATACTGAGGCACTGACACAAGAGCACCAACAGCGGAATACTGACGCAGGATGCTGCAATGCATGGATGGTAATACTAGGGAGTGACACAACACTGGGCACCAGCATGGAGGCACTAATACTGGGTAGCTGGCACTAGAGCACCACAACGAACACAGGGAATACTGATACAGGAGATACTGACACAGGGATACGGACTCTGGGGTACTGACAAAAGAGGACTGATGTGGAAATCTTGACACAGGAACACAAAGCTATTATAGTTGTAGCTGGAACACCAGCATGTACATGGAGAAGTCCATTGGTGCCACTAGCACACAGCCCGATATACTGTGAGCCACTGACACAGGCACAGATAAAGTTGCATGGGACACTGACATTGGAATGTTGACACTGGGACAGTGACAAACACATTGTTATGACATGAACTGGCAAAAGGACACATGCACATGGAAACACTGGAACAGTTACCTAGGCATTGACATTTAAGCAATGATGTGGGGAAACTAAGCTGACACATGGCTATTGTGACTGGCATTGTAATACATATTGCTACACTGACATTGGGACAGGGGGATACAGTGAGGCACTGAAAATTACACAAGGCCACTGACATTAGCACAAGGACAACGGGACACAATTGCATGGACTCCAAAACTAGGGCTGTTAGATAGACCAAGGGACCAAGGACACTTAGACCATGGGCATAAGAACAAACAAGTGTATGGTCTAAACTAAGCAACGTTATTCTTTAATAACCCTCAGCACTATGGAGCATTACATTGACATATGCTGGTCATCAGAAATAATTCTCAATCTTCATTCTTGAGAACCTAATGCAGCCTATCAGCTTCCAAACACAATAGCCCCCACAACTTTGCCCAAAATAAGCAGAACCTTTCCCCAGCCAGTGTAAGTACCCAGAATGCAGGAGCCAGGTACAGTCATTGCAGTGCTGACTGAGAGTGGCGTGATAGCTTTTTAAGCATCATATCTCTGTACTCATAACTGTGCCAATGCGTTTTGAATTGCTTTTAAAACACATTTAATTATCATCAATGGTTGTTATTAAAATGTGCCTAGAAATGCAGCATTTTCCACAAATGTCCCCAGGGCTGTATGATGAAGAAACACAACCCCATGTATAACTGCATTTATCTTTTAATCAGTTCTCATCAATTTTATTCAGTAGTGATTTCAAAACACTAGTTGACAAATATCTCCTGAAAAAAAACAAATGCTCCTTTCTCACTGTGCTTTTAGTAGCCCCTTTCCTACTACTTATCACTAATAGCTGTCAAGGAAGAATACTTTAAAAATACTACCAACTGTGTTGCATTCTTTAAAATCTCACTGCATTGTGTTTTAAAAAAAAAATGTTTTGAGGAGCCACATCTCTGTCCATCCCCAGACACCTATATGCTGTAGGTATCCTTTGTAGCCAAGCCTCCCAAAACATCTACTCATAGCTAGCAATCGGGGGCAAAAAGTAAATTTCTGCTCATTTTAGGGCTGGTGACTATCACATGCTGTGTGCAGATTTTACTCTTTTCACGTGCTTCCCTTTGCAAACCTAAGCACTCCAGTTAATAGATAATAAGGGGGGCAATTGGACAGAAATAGTTTTCACATGTTTTTTTCCCATTTTAACCTCCAATCATTAGTAAATCAGGAGCAAAATTGCCAGGTTGACCCAGTGCAATTTCACTTCGACAGGGTATATTTGCACTCAATATGAGAAATCAGGGGCCACAGGTAAGAAACAATTTTGCATTTGCAAACGGTGCTAATCACACTATTTAGCCATTTATGAATGCAAAACAGCCTTTCATGACGTATGAAAAGGCTTTGTAGTCGCAATTTTAGGTAATTACAAAAATAGTGATTACCTAAAATTGCGGCTACAAGTAAGGAATCACAAATTGCGATTCCCTTAGCACATGTACCAAGCATTTTGTAAATGCAAACTGTGCATTTAGGAAATGCTATTACCATCGACTTCAAGTTGATGGCAAATGTGAAAAATGTACACAAATGCATTTTTCAGAGTACCATGTAGCACACACCTGCCCCTAGGGCATGTGTGCGCTTTACATGTGCACATTAATTCATTTATTTTGGGGTGCTTCAGGGGGGACCCTAAGCCCCGGGCACCCGTGGCTTTGCATTAGCTATTAGAGAAACCCAAATTAGCTAATGCAAAACCATTCGCACCTATGGGCCTTTAGGCCCATAGGAATGAATGGAGAAGTATTACCTAATAGCCATTACCTATTTAGCGAATATCACTATTTAGTAATATTAAGGAGTCACTAAGGGCCAGATGTATCAAGCAAAATTACGTTTGCAAACGCCGAAATTCTCAGAATTTCGGCGTTTGCCATACGCAACTTTGCTTAGTGGCATGTATTAAGGCAAAACTGCCTCGCAAAATAAGGAATCGCAAAATTTGCGATTCCCTATTTTGCGATTGCATTTAAGGAATCGCAAATTGCAATTTGGCCTTAAGGAATCGCAATTTACCACCAACTTCAAGTTGGTGGTAATATGCGATTTCTTTGAAAAATGCACTTTTAGCATTTTTCAAAGTGCCATGTGGCGCACATACATGCCCTTAGGGCATGTATGTGCGCCACATGTGCACACATACATATTTCAGGGGTGCAACAGGGTGTCAAAAGGACACCCTGGCACCCTTGAAATTGCATTCTCAATTTGCGATTCTCTAATTGCGATTCGCAAATTGAGAATGTATTCCCATTCATTCCTATGGGCCTCTACGCCCATAGGAATGAATGGGAAGGTATTCCTTAATTGCGAATCGCAATTTGCAATTCGCTATTAAGGAATATTAAGGAATCGCAATTATTATTGCGATTCCTACATACATAGCATTTTGCGATTCCTTAATAGCAATTCGCTAAAATTCGCTATTAAGGAATCGCAAATGCAATCCTTGATATATCTGCCCCATAATCTTTGCCGATTCCTTACATACATAGCATTTTGCGATTACCAAATAGCGATTCAGTAAAAATCGCTATTTGCTAATTGCAAAATGCTTTTTGTGGCCCCAGGTCTTATTGCTCCTTTCATTGTTTAACGCTAAAGACTGTTCTGATGTCATGCCTACACTTTCTTTCCTTCACCCTTCGCATGATATTGACTGGACATTACGGGGCATATTATCAAGCAGCAGCGATAATTATCGCTGGCCGCTGTTAGCGCGAGGAATCCTATCGCCGGCTATCGCTGGAAATTATCGCCATGCTAGCGCTATATTAACAACGCTTAGCGCAAAGGCGATAATTTTCCAGTGATAGCGATGTTTTCCAGGGAACATCGCTGGTTTTCCAGCGATGTCCCATGGAAAACGGCGATATCCTTGGTGATAGGGCCTGTGGTCTTAGCCACACAATCCACCCCCCATGTTAGGTATGCCTTAGTCAGGAATTTAGCAGACGTTAAATTCCTGCGTTAAGGCATACTTAACGCGATTGAAAATATCGCTAACCCACGTTGTTGATATGGCGATACCTGGTTTAGCGATATTTCCCCATGTTGTTTTCACAGGAATGCCCCCTTTGCATCTCATTAGCGATGCGATGGGAGGCGTGCAGAAAACGGATGCTAATGCAGGAATCACGCGCTAGCGTGTCCTTGTTAATTAGGCGAAAACGGACGCTAAAGCGGCGATAATTCATTAACGCCGCCTTGATAATATGCCCCTAAATTCTTACAAAAACAACTTTGTTATTGGTAAAATTGTGTTTTGTGCAAAAAGCTGAAACTGCACTCTCTGGATGAACCTAAAAGCGAAAATTGACTCCCTTTCCTAATCTTGTCTTCTTGTTCCCTGTTGGATAGTGGAACACTTTAGAAATCTGCTTACAATATTATTGATCGATCTTCTCTTCATCTTTCTCCGTATTATTCTTCTACTCTGGAAATTGAAATAGCAGAAAAATTTCACATTTTTGGCTCTATGACCTTTATAATCTACATTATTTAGTACCAGAATGCACAATGGCAACTTTCCTAATATATTATCTAGCCTATTCAAAGTTGCTATTACTTCAAAGTGAACCCTCGGCAGTGCATTGGGTCAAGTTGCAGTAATTCACTTAGAAAACACGAATCATAACAAAATGTGTCAAACATTCATCTAGCCTGTGATGTGACACTGGGACCTGAATCGATGCATGCATGTAACATTTTCTACAGAAAGGTCAACATTGACAAATTACTTCTCTTAAGCTTCAAAAATACTGGTTTTCTGTCAGCTTTCGTCTTCATCATAACTGTAATGTTCAGTGAAAAAATTAACCTGGAGGCTGTCATTGTAAATCTTTCCGGTTAGAAGCCATCAGTGAAAATAAATCAGAACATATTTTGTTCACTAACACTATTTGAAGTTAATGAGGGCAAGGTTCTTCAGATCTTCTAGTGTACTGCCTCTGTCTTCCCAGTTCCCCCGCTCATAGCTTTTGTCCCACACTGTCAACTGTTTTACTCAACCTTCTATTCTGATCCATCACTAAAGTTTATTTTATGCATGGTTTTCACATCCACTAAAGACAGCAGTTACAACAAAGAGTATAAACATTAGGACCTTCCAATTATGAAAAAAATAAATATCGGTTTCCCCATAATCAAAGGAAAGTGCCTCCTTCTTACAAACCATAAAAATTACCTCGTAACACATTATGCGAGAATAGTCTGAAATTCTCTGTGCCTACATGGCAATCTCAATAGCTCGCACAATGAGTTTAAATGTTTTCTTATTCCTCAGTCGATATACATTGAGGAATCACCTCATCACCAGGAGCGGCCCATGTAGGTAAGAGCAGTGGGGCGGTGGGGCGGGGACTCGCCCGACGACAATGGTTGAAAATTAATTATTTATTTAATTTTCCCTAGTCGTCTGTCGAGTTCCCCCCACCCCTCCTCACCACCCCACCGCTCTTACGTGCACGGGCTGCTCCTTCTCATCACTTTGAATAGAAAACAGGACCTTTCCATTATTTGCTAACCCACCTCTAGGAGCCTATATACAAACGATATTTTGGAGCACATAAAGAAGTAGTAATTTATGTACTCCAAAATGCAATTCACAAACCACAGATCGGAGAACTTCACCTCCGCTTCTTCTATCTTTTCTGCATGGACATCTCAGCCTCAGTGGTGGACATCTCTGCACATGAAGAAATCGGATTTAGTAGTAAATGTGGGATGGACAAGAGGGAGTGGTTGGAAAATGTGTAATAATTAAAACTATGTGTGTGGAAAGCAGCGGAGTTTGGCCACATCCAAAATGGCCGGCCTCCATTGAAGTGCTCCAATCACCTGGCACCTGTGCACAGATTTCTGCCAGCCCTGGTCTTCTTGACTCTGAATATCTAGCAGACCAGCCCTAGGAACATGCAGGTCATTGCCCACTTGCTTTTTCCAGTGGCCATCGGGCCTGGATGCATATACTTTTCCTCGCAGCCGTGAGGTGACGGGCATGGCCTGCCTTGCGGCTGGATGTCGATCATGGTGTGGCACCAGAGCCACTGCATATCGCCAGTGCCCTCTGTTGGCTGTTGTCTATCCTTGGCCCCCACCATAGCTGACTAGCGCATTGCCCTCACAGCTATTGGCTGTACATGGACTGCTGTACCGAGGAGCCCTGTTCATTCTGTGTACTGTTGGAGCCCGATACATGGAGGTGATGTCCTGTGCTGCTTTCAGTCTCCCCCCAATGCCTTGGAGGGAGCCGCTGGGCTATTTATCTGCTCCTCTTTGGTGGACTATGGCCACCTGATCACATTCTCCCCGGCCTACTTCACTCATCGACCTGGATGTCAAAGGGCAAAGCAACTTATCAACTCCTTTTTACAGATGTGGCAGGCAAAATTAAACAACCTTCTACCACGATGGCTGATGTCACTTTGGAAACATTAATGAGGGAGCGCACGGCCTTTAAATTTACTATGGACTCCATGTGCGAGGATACTAAATCTACGGTTGCAGAGGTGAAGTGAAAACCCTGCAGAGTGGATTGGGCATTTTTCACACTCGTATGGAGACCATGGATCGTAAACTAGATGTCTTGGAGGACCACCTGACTGTCTTCCAAACAGGCCTTGATGTTGGTAGCGAGGTGTGGTA
The DNA here is from genome assembly GCA_963921515.1 of Calotriton arnoldi. Classification (NCBI taxonomy): domain Eukaryota; kingdom Metazoa; phylum Chordata; class Amphibia; order Caudata; family Salamandridae; genus Calotriton; species Calotriton arnoldi. The sequence goes on from CAWUFW010008255.1 coordinate 904,392, forward strand.
CCTACACAGAAAACTCGTGGAGGTTGAAGATTGCAGCCGGAGAAATAATGTTCTCTTCCTTAGGGTGCCAGAGAGGGTGGAGGGGAGGTATGTATGCAGCTTCCTTGTGACCTCCCCCCTAAAGTTCACTGGCCTGACCTTTGCACCTCAACTGGAACTCCATAGCACACACATAATACAGACTAAGGGAGACATACGCCTGAATACTCACATGTGCCGGAATACTCCTAGACTAATCATCGCCTGCTTCCTTCACCACCAACAGGCTTGACAACTCCTAACCACTGCCAAGTGCCACAATGGACCTTTTCTATAGAAGGATGCCAGGATCAACATGGTGGCTCATTTTTCCCATGAGACTGTGGTGAAAAAAAAAGAAATTCCTTGCGCTGAGGCCAATGCTTCTAATATTCAACATATGCTATGGCCTTTTAGAACCTACCACCAACTGCTTATTGATGGCAATATTAGGGAATTTGAGGACTTGGAGGACCTGGAACAATTTTTGGCCTCAGGGAGTGCGGCGGACATGGACACTTTGATAGCGGTGACTGGGGGACCTGCTGTGGCTTCATCAACTGCTCTAGGATGCACTTGTGCTGATTGCCCCTCAGAACGGCAAAGATTGTGCACTGTACTGAAAAAAATGGCGGTAAAAGGAATCACGAGACACTGCAGCCTCAGGCCCCAGAGGTTGTGATAAATCTCGTTCCTCCATCAAACCTTAAAGACTAGGGCCTCTTCAGAGATATATGTGGGTGTTGGAATTTCTCTTGCTGCCCTTGTGGTAAGATACTTCTGCTGTTTTTTGTGTTTTGCTGGTGTTGTTGCACAGGTATTGTGTTTAAGTGTCCTTTTGCTCAGGTATGGGTACAGGACCTCCTCTGATTTGGGGTGCTCAACCCGATGGCCATCCTGCACTCCACTGTTCCTCTCGGGACTGATGTGACATACAGCTTAACTCAGGGCCTTCGTCTCTCGGAGTACGCCTGCACTGCTTGCCAAATATGCTGGGTGGAATGACATTTGGGAGGGACACTTACACATACAAAGTAGTTTTCTTATGTTTCTGGTATTTTCTGTTGTTAATCGACCAAGAAGTACTTTGATATCTTACTTTTGTATAGGGTTCTTACCCTATTACTGTATTATATTTAGGGCTCCCGGTTTTATAGTATTTATTTTATTAACATTTCCGTCTGTATTTATCCATATTTATTTTTGGGCCATTGTATCTGTATTTATCCATATTTATTTTGTGTTTTGCGTATGAATGAAGTTGTAAAACTGTACATTTCCATATTTATTTAACTGATAGGCGCACACTCATACTTTGATGTCTGTCGCGTTTTAGCTATTTAAGCTGCCAAATATTACATAACAATACATCCACTGATAAATACTAGCATTATACCACAAATGTATAATGACACATGCCATTATTTAAAGAAATTTCATCCTGTTTTTTAATTTCCCATGCTGTCTATCTGTTCAGCTGTTGAGCTATAATTCATGAAAGACAGCACAGAGAGTCATTTAAAAGCAGCACAATTTTCTGTATTTATCCACTTTTAAAAATAAATACAGACAGAAAACACATTGTTTTCTGTCTGTATTTATCTTTAAAAATCCGTAAAAACGGAAAACAGGGAACCTTAATTATATTGTATTGTTCTTGGTTGGGTTATCTCTGCCTGCCTTTCCCCAGCTTTCCCACTAGTACCACACCCCCTCTCTCTACCTGCCATTTCCAGGGACCACCCTGTTCCATCTGTAATAGCTGCCCACGCAACTTCCTAAAGCTCTCTGTGACTCTTGACTCTTACTCTTGATCCCCCATTTGCTTTGTTGTTGAGTCCCGTGACATGCCCCTTCAATCCCAGCCTAAGCTTCTATGTTTTTTTGTCCCTTAATGTCAATGGTCTCACCATCTATATTAAGCGTAAAAAGACTCTTGCATACCTCGCCTCAAAAACTCCTGACAGAGCACTACTACAGGAACCCCATCTATCAGCTGTGGAGTTGGACAAGCTTCAGAGAGATTGGGTGGGCAGAGTTGTTGGCAGTAGTTTTGTCAGAGACACTCGCCCGACGCCTGACTCCTCTGGGTTTTCTACATCAAAGAGATGCTGTGTTGCCATTCTTATTCATAAGTAATTTCCCCATACAATACAGAAAATCTAGCAAGACCAGCTTGCTCACTGTGGGGTCGATTCCGATTCGGGCCGGAAAAAGCACCGACCGACACGGAGCCGGAAAAATTACCGACCGACACGTACCAGTGGCGCCCGACACGCCAAGTACGATGCAAGCCGCGATAAATCCGACCGACACGTTAGGAAACCAAGCCGACCGACCGAGCCGCTCGGAAAATAGCAATCCGGCCGGAAAAACACGCGAATCCAACCGACCGACACGCACCCGGAACAAATCCGACCGAATCGTACCCGCCAACTCCAAACCGCAAAGTACGATGCAAGGCGCGAAAAACACGACCGAGTCGGACGGAGGACAAGCCGTACGACCGACACGCATACAAAACCGAGCCGAAGCAACACAATACACCGCGACCGACGCGTACGCAGCATAGAAAACTGCACAAACACAGCGTGAACGAAACGGAAAACACCGTACGAGACAAATGCAGGGTCCGACTCGGTCACAAGAACGTTTCCAACATACACAAACAGCACAAAGGAAAAATCAACCAAAAAAGGCCAAACAAGCAATTACCAAGCCAATAAATACTGGGGGGGTGGGGACAGAGAACAAAGACACACCCACAACTCCACCTATATAAAGGACACAAATCACTACCATGAGCCTTTGCAAATGCCATTTCACTGCCAGCACCCAAGAGAAAGCAACCACACACCCACAGCTCATCCCTCACACAAGACACACACCATCAACACACCAACAAATACCTACCTCACATACACCCAGCACAACACACACCCACACACCCTCACCTGCACACCAACACACACATCACCCACCATCACCACCCATCACCATGCCCCCCAAGAAAAATCCCAAGTTCCTAGATAGTGAATTGGAAGTCATGGTAGACGAGATCCTCAGGGTGGAGCCACAGCTGTTTGGCACTCTGGTCCAACAGACCCCCATGTCGCAGAAAACCAAGATGTGGGAGAGGATCATCAACAGGGTGAACGCCCAATCACCATGTCGGCGCACAAAGACGGACATCCAGAACAGGTGTTATGACGTGCGCAGGAGGGTACGGGACATGCTCAAGAAAGACTACATCAACAGCCAACACACCGGCAGTGGCCCTCCTGCCAAGCCAATATACCTCAGGCCCTGGGAGGAGAAGGTGCGGGCCATCCTTCCGCCAGTGAGCGTATATGGACTAGAGGACATCCCAGAGCCTGGTGAGTACACAACAAATGTACACAATAAACTGCCACAAAACACACACATCACTGTCAAGGGGAGAGTCAAACCATGCACTCATAGCAATTACACAGCAACTAGAACAGAATCATCCCAAAATGTGTATGTCAGTCAGATAAACACAACACATGCCATCAAAAAAGTCACATCCAACTGTGCCAACACATGTACAAACACAACCACAACTACAGCTAGGCAGTGGCACAAATAGAACTAACACACACATCCACACATGTAGCCACCACAACAACACCAACACACAGTGAAGACCACTCAAAGGAAGGAATTCTGTGTATGCTGGCCAAGTCAGTGTAGCCAATAGCATCATGGGAGTCGCAGTCACACATATTGCCCCCCCACAACTGTCCCATCAACACCACCCTGAACCATGCTCACATCACAGGGAGTGGAGAAGGACTCACAAGATGGCTGACACTGGCTACTGCTGTGGGGAGCACAAGGCCCTGCTGCCAACTGTGCACCAACAAACAGCAGGACACCACTGACTGACATCCTGAGAGACAACTTACACTCCCTGCAATGCAAGCACGTTCCATGGTGGGATATCTGGCTGGCTGGGTGGGAAGGGGGACTAGCAGCACTGACTATAGTCACCAGCACCTCCCCTCACCCCCCAACACAAACTCCACAGTACCCACCTGGTAGAATGCAATGCCCTCCAACCTAACACAAGATCCCACAAAGCACCACCACCCTGGGTTATGTTGTGTGAAGCACAGGGACACTCTTGGGACTCTTAGCCAAACAACTGCCAGGACAACACTCCCAGCCATCCTGTCAGCACAGCCAGCCCACCCCACAGGGAAGCAGAGTCAAAAGGAAGGAAGCATGGGCATGCTGGGAAGGGGGTGGAGGCAATAGCATGATGGGAGTCGTAGTCACTGATATTGGTCACCCTCACAACTGTCCCATCAACACCACCCTGAACCATGCTCACATCACAGGGAGTGGAGAAGGACTCACAAGATGGCTGACACTGGCTACTGCTGTGGGGAGCACAAGGCCCTGCTGCCAACTGTGCACCAACAAACAGCAGGACACCACTGACTGACATCCTGAGAGACAACTTACACTCCCTGCAATGCAAGCACGTTCCATGGTGGGATATCTGGCTGGCTGGGTGGGAAGGGGGACTTGCAGCACTGACTATAGTCACCAGCACCTCCCCTCACCCCCCCCAACACAAACTCCACAGTACCCACCTGGTAGAATGCAATGCCCTCCAACCTAACACAAGATCCCACAAAGCACCACCACCCTGGGTTATGTTGTGTGAAGCACAGGGACACTCTTGGGACTCTTAGCCAAACAACTGCCAGGACAACACTCCCAGCCATCCTGTCAGCACAGCCAGCCCACCCCACAGGGAAGCAGAGTCAAAAGGAAGGAAGCATGGGCATGCTGGGAAGGGGGTGGAGGCAATAGCATGATGGGAGTCGTAGTCACAGACATAGCTCACCCTCACAACTGTCCCATCAACACCACCCTGAACCATGCTCACATCACAGGGAGTGGAGAAGGACTCACAAGATGGCTGACACTGGCTACTGCTGTGGGGAGCACAAGGCCCTGCTGCCAACTGTGCACCAACAAACAGCAGGACACCACTGACTGACATCCTGAGAGACAACTTACACTCCCTGCAATGCAAGCACGTTCCATGGTGGGATATCTGGCTGGCTGGGTGGGAAGGGGGACTAGCAGCACTGACTATAGTCACCAGCACCTCCTCACCCCCCCCCAACACAAACTCCACAGTACCCACCTGGTAGAATGCAATGCCCTCCAACCTAACACAAGATCCCACAAAGCACCACCACCCTGGGTTATGTTGTGTGAAGCACAGGGACACTCTTGGGACTCTTAGCCAAACAACTGCCAGGACAACACTCCCAGCCATCCTGTCAGCACAGCCAGCCCACCCCACAGGGAAGCAGAGTCAAAGGAAGGAAGCATGGGCATGCTGGGAAGGGGGTGGAGGCAATAGCATGATGGGAGTCGTAGTCACAGACATAGCTCACCCTCACAACTGTCCCATCAACACCACCCTGAACCATGCTCACATCACAGGGAGTGGAGAAGGACTCACAAGATGGCTGACACTGGCTACTGCTGTGGGGAGCACAAGGCCCTGCTGCCAACTGTGCACCAACAAACAGCAGGACACCACTGACTGACATCCTGAGAGACAACTTACACTCCCTGCAATGCAAGCACGTTCCATGGTGGGATATCTGGCTGGCTGGGTGGGAAGGGGGACTTGCAGCACTGACTATAGTCACCAGCACCTCCCCTCACCCCCCCAACACAAACTCCACAGTACCCACCTGGTAGAATGCAATGCCCTCCATCCTAACACAAGATCCCACAAAGCACCACCACCCTGGGTTATGTTGTGTGAAGCACAGGGACACTCTTGGGACTCTTAGCCAAACAACTGCCAGGACAACACTCCCAGCCATCCTGTCAGCACAGCCAGCCCACCCCACAGGGAAGCAGAGTCAAAAGGAAGGAAGCATGGGCATGCTGGGAAGGGGGTGGAGGCAATAGCATGATGGGAGTCGTAGTCACAGACATAGCTCACCCTCACAACTGTCCCATCAACACCACCCTGAACCATGCTCACATCACAGGGAGTGGAGAAGGACTCACAAGATGGCTGACACTGGCTACTGCTGTGGGGAGCACAAGGCCCTGCTGCCAACTGTGCACCAACAAACAGCAGGACACCACTGACTGACATCCTGAGAGACAACTTACACTCCCTGCAATGCAAGCACGTTCCATGGTGGGATATCTGGCTGGCTGGGTGGGAAGGGGGACTTGCAGCACTGACTATAGTCACCAGCACCTCCCCTCACCCCCCAACACAAACTCCACAGTACCCACCTGGTAGAATGCAATGCCCTCCAACCTAACACAAGATCCCACAAAGCACCACCACCCTGGGTTATGTTGTGTGAAGCACAGGGACACTCTTGGGACTCTTAGCCAAACAACTGCCAGGACAACACTCCCAGCCATCCTGTCAGCACATCCAGCCCACCCCAC